>VBSM01003176.1:16465431-16494651 GCA_008086735.1 Cheirogaleus medius | reverse complement strand
GATATGTCCAAGTCTAAACCCCCAGTACCTGTGAATGTAACTATATTTGGAAATAGGGTTTTTGCAAATATAATGAAGTTAGTACTTGTTGTAGTCCATTCAGGCTGCTATAACAAAAATACCATGAACTAGGTGGCTTATAAACAGAAATTTATTGCTCACAGTTCTGGAAGCTGCAAAGTCCAAGATCAAGGTGCTGGCAGATTTGGTGTCTGGTGTAGGCTCATTCTCTCTTAGAGTGCAGTGTCATCAGCCTAGCTCACAACAACCTCAAACTCCTGAGCTCAAGCAATCCTCCTGCCTCAGCTTCCCAAGTAGCTGGGACTATAGGTGTGTACCAGCACGCCCAGCTGATTTTTTCTATTTTTGGTAGAGACAGTGTCTCCCTTTTGCTCAGGCTGGTTGCTCTCTTCCTCACAGATGGCACCTTCTCACTGTGTCCTCACATAGTGGAAGGGGCTGGCTAGCTCTCTGGGGTCTCTTTTACACAAGCACGAATCACCATCCGAAGCCCCACTTTCTAACACTATCACTGTGGGGATTAGGTTTCAACATATGAATTTTGTGGGGACACAAACATTCAGACCAAAGCAGTACTTAGGAAAGGATCTCAGGGACATCAGCCTGGATTCAGGACTCAGCCTGAATCCAGTGACTGGTGTCCTTATAAAGAAATGACAGGAAGATATGGGAGTCACCGGGGAGAAGGCCACGTGAAGAAGGCAGGCAGAGACAGAGGTTAGAGTTACCTGACCACAAACTAAGGAACACTAGGAGCCACCGGCAGTTGGAAGAGGCAAGGCATTCTCCCCCAGAGCTTTCCCCTGAAGGGCGCGTGGCCCTGCTGATTTTGCAGGGAAGGGAAACCGAGACACCAAGCACAGAAGGCTGGGCCCAGAGCGGCAGGGCAGAGATGGGCTGCAAGCCGGGCATCCCACTACCCCATGAAGACTTCCCCTTGTGCTGCGTACCGGCCTTTCACGCTGCCCCCCAGGGCCAGAGGTGTCATACACAGAGCAGGGTGGGGGCACCCACGGGCCCGGAACCCTGGCTGGAGCCACCCTGTGGCCTGGGCGGAGGGGCTGCCTCCTGCCGCCTCCCGAGCTTCAGTGAGGGCAGTGTGGAGCCCACATCCCCAAGGTGACTTCATACCCCATAAGACAGGCAATCAAAAATAATAGACACACAGCAACCTGCCCGGGGCCTGCCACTGCAGCAGGCGGCTGCTGAGGTGGCTGCCTGGAAAATAAACCAATTCCCAGCCGTGGTGGGGAGAAATCACAGCATCAGCGAGGAGCAGGATCGCATCTTAGTCTGCAAAGCCCCGGCCAATAAGTGGACTAAAAATAAGCAGCGTCTCCCAGCTCCAGCGGCGCCCTCCTTCCCTGACTCAGGCTGGCCACAGGGGTCCCTCAGATTCCAGGTGGGCTTCTTATGTCCGGGCAGGTGTCTGTCTACTCCGCCGTCTTGACTCGGGTCTGGCCGGCAGGGGGGCCCAAAGCGGGGAGCACAGGCTGCAGGATGAGTGAAGGGAAAGGGGGTGAGGTCGGGGACGTGGCTGGGTCATTCCTCAGCAGGCTGCTTCCTGTCAGCACTGAGCATCCCACTGTCACTAGAGAAGGACGCTCTGAGCACCGTGTTGGCGCTGGGCACCTGGGGCCCATCTGTCTGCACTTAGCACTGGCTCTTGAGCACAGTCTGTGACCCGCAGAGAGTAGACCCCAGGGTGGGCCCGGGCGTGCAGCATGTGATCCCTGTGCCTCCCAAGGACGAGCTGGGTTTTGCTTAAAAACAACAACAAAAGCAAAGAATGAATGTTTCAGTAAGGGATTGGGTTCTGCAAAGCATCCACCTGGGGTTAGGGGTTGGGACATGAATTTCTCTCAATTCTGCTGCCATTGATGAGAAAACATTCAATAATGCTGCTTTTTGAAAGAGAGTCCGAATGTGAGCCTCACAGAAACATTCCTTATATTGCTTTTTGGTCACACGCTGCATGAACTCTTGGAGGAGCCCTTCTGTCCCCTCCTCCTTGGGATCATGCACATCTCGCCCCACTACCTGGGTCCAGCCGGCTCTGGATTTGCAATGTCCCTTACCTGGAGAACTGCCAAAGACTTCCAGCCATCTTCCTGCCCTCCAGCCCTGGTCCTCCTCCCTGCTGAGAGCTGGTCAGTCCATTTTCCAGCTTTAAAAAGTTCAAGGGCCTCTCAAACTGCTTGGCCTGACCCTTTCCAAGCCACAGCCAACCTGCTGCTTCACCCGTGCCTGCCTGTGTGTCCTGTTCCTCAGAAAGCTAAACTGCCTGTGGTCCCCAAAATGCCCCTTGTCTCTTCACGCCCCCATGCCTTTGCTGAAGTCGGTTCCCACTTTCTAGAATACCTTCTCCACCGTCACTGTCTCTTGAAATCCTTTGAATATTTTCAAAGCCCAGACACATGTTACCCTCTATCTTCAATTCTTCCCAAGGAAAACGTGGTCCCTCCCACTCTTTGTGTCCCCCAGCACTTTGGACAGCTTCTGTCACAATGCCTGCGTTTCTCGTTACAGTTTCCTGTGTGTCTCCCCTGCTGGGTGGCTGGGTCCTGACGATCTGACTGAGAACAGAGCGGGGCACATAACAGGGAGCTAATAAATGCAGCCCAACTGCAGTTGACCTGCAGACCCATGATGGAAATTATTTTTGTTACAAACCACTGAGATTTTCTGCTTTGTTACACAGCGTCATTGTGCCGACAGCTGGCTGAGACAAATGGGCCCAGAGAGCCTGGCCCCATGGGACCAAGCAGGTAGCACTGGCAGAATGTTGTTCCATAGGTGTGGCGAGGACTGAATGCGAGGGTTAGGTTGCTCCTAATGCGGTGATCGAATGCTGATAGTCTGGCTGCCTCACCAGACCACCAGGTTCAAGTCCAGGTGCTGCCACTTGCTGCTATGTGTGTGTCTCAACCTCTCGGCTTCCTACAAGATGGCAATGAGCGTGCAAGGACCTGTCTCACAGGGCTGCTCCGGGAGACAAGGGAGACAGTGCCCAGCCCAGTGCCTGGCACACGGCAAGGGCTCCATGAGCACCAGATAGGGATACCCAGGAATCATTGTGCGTGACCAGTGCGTGGCCCTGCTCCCTGGGTTGCCCGCTCCCTGCCCCGCTCTGTGCAGGGTGCGCTGCGTCTGCCAAGAGGAGCACAGAGTGGGGGAGGTGACGTTCCTCTGCTCGTTCCCATGTCTCCTCTCCAGCTCCAGCACTCCACGAGGGGCTGGCAGCAGCCCGTGTCCTGCCTTCCCCCAGAGGAAGTGCGTGTGGCTCCAGCTGCTCTGTGGAGCGTGGAGAGGAAGGGCTTGACAAAAACTAGGGAGGCAGTGGTAGTGACAACTTCATTTCCCAGCTCCTGTGCATCACACAGACCCACTTCCAGGACCACCAGTTGCCAGAGGCGGACGAGAGTCTTAAGAATCCACAGTTTCCTCTTTGTTGGTGACATCAGCAGACAGTCATTCTAACCACATCCCCAGAAAACAGGGACTGTAGGGATTCAGGGATGGGGGTGGCATGGGCTCTGCCTTCTGGAAGCTTCTGGTCTGGCTCGGGTGGCCAGAGGGACACAGGAAATAGCTGAGCAAGTTACAGCATCATGTGTTGACAGGACTCAAAGCACTCAGCAGAACATCCCATGAAGAAGGGATGCCAGAATCTTCTAGAGCAGCACTGTTTTGGCACCAGGGGCCAGTTTCATGGAAACCAATTTTTCCACGGACTGGGGATGGGAGGTGTCGTGGGGAGTGGTGCAGAGCTCAGGTGGTGATGCGTGGGGGCCCGGGAGTTGGGGACCGCAGTTTTAGGGAACGCCTGAGAGGGCCTGGGAAGATGGGGAGGGCCTGGGCAAACGAGGAAGAGGCAGCTGAGGCCTCCCGGCTCCCCTGGGCTCGCTCCTCTGCCTCTCCAGATGGCCTGCTCTGTGTGGAGAGCTGCAACCGTCTGGTGGCCACCTGGGGACCACACGGCCCTTCCCAGGAGGGGCAGGCCTTGGCAGCAGCCTCCTTCCAGGCTGGACCACAAATGGGCTCCAAACAGAGAGCTCCTCCTGGGCCCAGCTCCTCCTGGGCTGCCACTTCCCAGGGCTCCCAGCACCCTAAATCCAGAATCAGGGAGGAGGGAGGATCGACTCCTGTAGACACCTGGTGTCTCCGGGATCTGGTGCTGGCGTGGCCAGTGGCTCCCAGCTTCCCGGACCCCTGCGTCCCAGAGAGGCCACAGGAAGAGATGGGGTGACAGCAGGAAGCCTGGGTTACAAGTGTTGGGCACGGAAGGTGGGCACAAAGGCCCGCAGTAGGGCGCTGCCCGTCACCGCACCACCCCTTCTGTCTTCCGTTGCTCAGGGGGCCAGAGCTGTGACACAGAGACGTGGATGGGACGTGCGCTGGAGGGCCAGGGCGGGGAGGTTGGTCTGCGGCAGGTGTTAAAGCAGGGTGCCTTCCTCCTCTTCTAGAGAGAATCCAGCACACAGCCCCTCCAGGAGGAAGCAGCCCCGTCTGTGCTCCCTGCACTGGCAGCGCAGAGGCACAATACTAACAGCGACACTCGGCGTTCGCCTTGCTCTAAATGTCACACGCTCATCATCCCATGAGGCAGGTTCCGTTACACCCCGTTTTGCAAACGAGACTGAAGCACAGACAGGTTGAGGAACTTGCCCGAGGTCACACAGCTGGCGAGTGGTAAGGCCTGAATTGGACGTGGCGGTCTGGCTCCGAGGCTGTGTAACTTGCCCCCCACCACGGTGCCCCTGCTCTGCAGCAAATCCTGAGACCCTCTGAGCAACCATTCACTCCAGACCCTGGCAGCTGGGATGAGCGAGATGGGGAGAGGCCCCAGGGGTTGCCCAGAAACAGCTTCCTCTGCACCGTGCTCGGCACATTCCCCGAGTGACTGAGAGGGCCTCGGGACTGGGGACAGAGAGACACCTCAAGGCAAACTAAGTGGACTGAAACCAACAGACCCACCTGGAACTGGGGGCAACTTCGGGGCCGGGAGGTGGGCTGGACACCAAGGGGAGGAAATGCTCCTGTTAAAAGGATTTTGATGGGAAGGGGGAGAAGGACCTGAGAGAGATAGACGAATGGGTGCCGAGCAGCCCGGCTGCCCCCTCAGCCCTCACGGAGGCACCACCTGCCTTGAGGGTCAGTAAAGGCCACGTCCTGACCCGGACTGCCTTGAGAGTCTGGCTCCAAGGCCATGTTTGTAACCACAGTGCTGCTTCTGCCCCCCCAGAGGTCCTTGGTAAACCCCGGGGCCATCTGCACAACCTTTTGGCAACGCCCTGGTCACTGGGATGGGATGGGGTGAGAAGCACCCGGTGCAGCGGGGGCTGCCGGCCAGGCCTGGGGGCAGGTGTCAGCTGCCGCTCACCTACCACAGGTGTCCTCCCCAAGAAATGCCTCCTCTCAGGACCAACAGACCCAGCCCCGTGGGCCGGCTTAGAGGGGGATTCAGACCACCTGGGAAAAAATGTCCCTTCCATGCTGGACAGCCAAACAAGGGAGGCTGGGCTCACCCAGCGTGGCGCTCCAGCCTCCCTGAGGCCTCCCTGGGAGAAGGCACACCCTGCCCCGGACTCTTCTCATGCCTGAGAGCTGGGGTGGCGGGAGGGAGCCGGGCAGGGGAGGAGGACAGCACAGTGGCCTGGGACCCTCTGAGGCTCGCTCCCCACTGCATCCCGGCAGGGAGCCTCAGCCATCGCAGAGCGCCACTTCCACCGTCCTGGCCGGCACCGCCTTCTAGCCCTGGTCGCCACAGAGGGCCACCCAGGTTCACTCTCTCACACCATTCAAGGTCATGCTGTGAAAGAGTGAATGGGATGGGAGACAGTGTCACAGCATCCCGGGAAGGTGTACTGCCATACTAGGCTATACCCACAGAGTAGGGTAACCCTTCCCTGCATATCCAAATTATCATGGCGTGAGTCCCAGAAAGCCCTCCCCCAGCGTCTCAGCCCATTTCCTGCTATTATAACAGATATCATAAATATACACGTCATTTATAAAGAAGTTGTTTGGCTCACTCATCTGGAGGCTAGGCTAAGATCGAGGGGCCACATCTGCACTATGACATGTCGGAAGGCATCACACAACAGACACGCACGAGAGACATGAGAGACAGAGAAGAAATTGGACCAAACTTATCCTTTTATCAGGAACCCACTCCCCAAATAACTAACCCATTAATCATTAATTAACCCATTAATGCCGAGTTAACAGCATTAACCCATTGCCGAGGGCAGCGCCCTCCTGACCTAATCACCTCATAAGGCCCCACCTCCCATGACCACCACCACATCGACAGTTCAACTTCAACATGAATGTTGGAGGGGACATTCAAACCATAGCACCCAGGTATATCTGTGAGTGTCCCGAAGATCCTCCATGTCACATTGTCCTGTGGGAAATGACCTTGAAGCAATGGTAGCCTCTGTGTGTGAGCTATCCTGAGGTCACCGGACTGCAAGGCTCACAGATTAAATGAAGATTCTCGAATTACATGGCTTATTAGATTAATTAAAAACACACAGCAAGAAGCAAGAGGAAAGAGATGAGAAAGTTAACTCACTCAGGCTGGAGTGCCCTCGGGGTGGAGAGAGCGCACGCACCACTGAATGGGGGTGCGTGATGTGACATGCCCCGTTTCTCTCTGCTGTGTCAGTCTCTTAGCTGGCGGTGGGGTTCCGAGGACCGGAGTCAGGGTGAGCAGACTGAAGGTGCCTGGAGCCAGCACGCTCGTGCTCCAGCAGAGGGGTTCGGGAGCAAGGCTGGCTTGCCAATTAGCCTGATAGCAGCTATTAGTTTTTTTAAAGATTCAAACCCATTTGGTGCTTTACTTAGATTATAGAAGGCATTTTCCACGGTAAGAGCTCACAGAAGTTAGCATCTGGGATGTTTTAAGTAAAACATTTACTAATTTTCTTGGGCATAAGACACGTGGAGCCAGAATGAGTGTCGCCAGTGGGTGGCCAATTTAAGATCTCATGAATATGGAACGTGTTAGGTGGCTAAGTACGGTTAGTGCACGGCGGACATCCATGCCTGGCTGCTTTTTCCACCCCTCCTACCCATCAGTAATACTCTTACTTGTCCCATTCTTTTTGTATCTCTGTTCAACATGCATATATTCTGTACTTGATGTTTACCATGTTTCAGCAGCTATTTACTCCTCTAAGTAGCTTCTGTTATATTTTATATCAGAACTGAATATTCATGAACAATGTGGCCAACACACGTTGGAAAAAGGCCCCTCCGGGTGTTCTGGCTCCGACTTCAACTTCTGACATGTCGCTGCCTCTGTTCCAGTCACCAGTCCTGCTCTTTTGGACACCAGGCCTCTGCTGGTGACCTGGACCCCTCCCTTAGCAGGGCTCCCTCCTCTCCCCTCTGGCCCTTCCTCTGAATCCTGGACCAGGCCTCCCAGCTGCCCTCAGTGGCCCTCCGCGGAGCCCACTGCCCCCGGCCTGCTCTGAAAGGGGCGGGTCCCTGCCTAGCACAGCCGGCCTCTGCAGGGCCAAACCCTCATCACCGCCCCCAGAGTGCTACAAGCCGAGCCAAGCCTGGTGCAACAAGGACCACCCTGTTCTTGAGTCTGGGCCTGCCTCGTTTCCCATGGGGCTAGCTGTACCTTTTAAAGGTGACCCCAGGAGGGTGTGGGTGGCCCCAGTCCTGACAAGCCCATCCCCGGAGTCCAGCAATGCCCTTCCAGAGCCTGGTTTATGCAGTTAAGCCCTTGCGTGGGGTCACCACCCGTCCATCCCAGGCTGTGCTGGGCAGAGGCCACCCCAGTTCTCAGCTAGCTCTTTCCTCTGGTGTGAAGTGACAAGAACACCGGGCCTGCCTGGCCCTGCTCCCACCCCAGCCACAGCGTCTTGCATGAGCAAAGGTTCCTCTTCAATCCAGTCACCCAACCTTTCCCGAGCCCACACCGCATGCCAGGCACTAATCTGGGCACCGGTGACTCAGCAGTAAACAGAGCAGACAAGACCCCTGCCTCCGTGGCCCTTGCAGTCTAGTGGGGAGTGTCGTGAACTGAATGCGCCCCTCCCCCAAAGTCGCATGTCAAAATCTAATCCCCGGTGTGATGGTATTTGGAAGATGCCTTTAGGAGCTGATTAGGTCATGAGGATGGAGCCCATATAAAAGAGACCCAGAGAGCTCGCTCTGCCCTTCCACCATGTGAGGACACATGAGAAAGCACCATCTGTGAGCCAGAAAGTGACCCTCACTAGATACTGACTCTGCTGGTGCCTTGATCTTGGACTTCCCAGCCTCCAGGGCTGTGAGCAATAATCTCTGTTGTTTATAAGCCGCTCTGTTTATGGTGCTTTGTTATCGCAGCCTGAGCTAAGACAGGGACACACACAAGACACCCCTACTACGTGATACGGTAGATCGTGAGGTGCCAGGTGCCAGGGTGGGGGGTGCCAAACCAGGCAAAGGGGCGGAGCTTGTGGGATGGGGGCTGAGCTGCAGGTTAGAAGGGGTGGTCAGGGGGGGTCTCACTGAGGGGGTGACATTAAGTAAAATCTTGAAGCAGAGCAGAGGGCCCGTGTGGGAATACATCAAGCTTCCACTTTTGGGTTAGGCTTTCGGGCCAGCAGGTGTCCACCTACCCTGGACCCCCAACAAGGTCCTTGGCTCACACCCAACAACTAAATGGCTTTCCAAAGGGCTCCATTTCAGAACAAAGGGAAAGTTGGTCTCAAAGACAAATTCAGGCTTCTACCCATCAAGGAAGAAGTTACTGTTAGTCCAAAAAGAACAATCTTGCCAGTGTTACCACATTTAAATCCAGTCTTTCTTGTTTGTTTTTTTTATTTTTTTTTTGAGACAGAGTCTCAGTCTGTTTCCCATGCTCCAGTGCCATGGCGTCAGCCTAGCTCACAGCAACCTCAAACTCCTGGGCTCAAGCAATCCTCCTGCCTCAGCCTCCTGAGTAGCTGGGACTACAGGCATGTGCCACCATGCCTGGCTAATTTTGTCTATATATTTTTAGTAGTCCGGCTAATTTCTTTTTATTTTTAGTAGAGACAGGGTCTCGCTCTTGCTGAGGCTGGTCTTGAACTCCTGACCTCAAGCAATCCTCCCACCTCAGCCTCCCAGAGTGCTAGGATTATAGGCCTGAGCCACCGCGCCGGCCTTATTTAAAATTTTGAGGCCAGCATACCTGTGAACCCCTTTTCAGTACAATTATTATTACCTCACTTTGCAATTTGGGAACTGAGGTTCAGAGAAGTCAATTCCGGTGCCCAAAGACACACAGCCAGCTGGTAAGAGCGCTGATGTGCGAATCTGGCATGCTCCCTCTGTAGTCCCTCCTGATGGCGGTGTCCTTTCCAGAACTGTTGTTTTGGATTCAGGCAGAGGGTCTGGAGGGCCCCAGCCTGGCTGCCTGTGTGGTTGGGAAAGGCCCCCTGGGCACAGGCCCTGTGGCCCTGGACGCTCTGTTGAGCCCAGAGCCAGCCACAGCCTCCTCACTGCAGCTGGACAGGATTTCATGCCCGTGGTCCGAGTCCCTCCGCGTCCTTTGCAGTTAGAGGCTGGATATCTATCCTCAGCCTCAGAGCCTCAGGCTGCTCTTCTGAGACGTGGGAATGATGCCCACTGCCCAGCAGGGCGAGGCGGAGAACAGCCGAAGCAGAGCCTTGGCACCCAGCAGATGCTCAGGGAGCTGTGGGTGTTGTCACTGTATTCATCCTGGGGTAGGTGAAGGGGGCTTGGGGTGCCTCAGAGGTGGCCCCCACCCCCTGCCCCAGTCTGGCCTTGCATTTTGAGAGTCCCAAGCGGACACAGGATACATGGGGGTCCTGGGGGTTGGGGCTGGTTCCTCCAGGCTCTCTGACCATTTTCCATCTTCCCTTTCTTCACGAGCTGCAATAATTTAACAACCTCAGGAACGAAAAGATAGCTGGGGGAGCAAATGTGGAATAGCTGAAATTAAAGTTAAATTGAAATAAATTAAATTAAACCGGCAACTTTCCGGTGCTCATCTCTCAGGCCAAATTATTGTGGAGTGCTTCTGGCTGCTGAGGAGAGCGCCCTGGCGCGGATTCTGGCCGATCCTCACGGCTTCCCCCACCCCCCACCCCCAGAGGCCAGCAGTGGGGTACTGGCCCTCCCGGGCTGCTGCCTCTGGCGGCTTCTCCTAGTGGGGGAGGCCCCGCCCCCTCTGCCTCCCCATCCTTTCTGCTTCTGCCAGGAGATCCCCAGCACGGTGAGCTCTGAGCCTGGGATGGACAGTCCCCAGCTCCAGGCCCCATGGATGAAGGGGTGCATTTCTGATTGGCAGCCATGGGCTGAGAGCACCCACTAGGACCACAGTGATCTCCACCCCTTGGGTTCCCAAAGCCTAAATTTGGAGTGGGGATGGGGTCCCAGCCACTCTGCAGGGTACAGCCCGCCCCTTCAGCTGCCCCCTCCCTCCTAGGCTGCCCGGCACACTGGGGGCCAAAGCAAACCAGTCCAGGCCGGGCTTGGGGCTCAGCGACTGTGCTTCAACTTCCCATCAAATTCCCCCAGGGCCAAGGGTGGAAGAAAATCTGCCACAAGCGCAGGATTCTTTCAAGCCCCAGTTTTAAAATTCATGTGCATGTTGCATTCTGCTCTGTAATGTATTCGTGTTTATTTTAATGTGCAATGTCTTACAATATCTACCAATGAGTAAAACTGACAAGCCTGGAGGCTGTGCCCCTTTATCCTGGTCTCGCAGGAGCCCATGTGAGGCCTGGCAGCCCCTCACAACAACCAGCCTCCACCCCACCCACCCAGGCTGCTGTCCTGGAAGGTGAGAAAGTGCCCACACAGACAACGAGGACGGACCTCGAGGACGCCACGGTAAGCGATATAAGCCAGTCACAAAAGAAGAAATGCTGTGTGACTCCACTCACAGGAGGCTCTCAGAGCAGTCACATTAAGAGACGGGCAAAGAAGCATTGCAGCTGCAGGGTGGGGACTCAGCGGAGGGGCACAGGGAGCTAGTGAGTGTTTCATGGGGACAGTTTCAGTTTTGCAAATGAAAAGTTCTAGAGGTGGATGGTGGTGATGGTTGCTCTATAATGTGAATGTACTTAATGCCACTGAACTGTACACTTAAACATGGTTAACATGGTAAATTTTATGTTATGTATTTACCACAATTTAGAGAAACAGAAGCAAAAATGAGGGCATCAAGGGCGGGAGATGGCTGGGCTCAGTTAACAAGCCAGGGTGTCACTGCAGGGCAGGGCAGGGGCTGGCCCTCTTCCCCCTCCCCAGGAAGACCCCGGCCCTCCCCTGCTCCCCAGGGAGGTGGCAGCAGACACAGTAGGTGCAGCAATTCACTCTAAGGTCTGAATTTTACAGATGAGGAAACTGAGGCCGGAGGAGGGGGAGCCACCTCCCTGAGTCACATAGCTGGCAGCCACCCTAGAAGGGCAATATGCGATGGCTGGCAGCCCCCAGCTCTCTCCTGTGACCAGGCAGCTACAGAGGTCCAGGGGAGGTCAGGCAGAGCCCTTCCTCCCGGCACCAGCCCCTCGCTGACCCCTACCCACTTCTAAAAGGGTGGCAGTAACCCTTGCCCCCTCCTCAGGCCGCTGGCAGGCGGATTAATTAACTAGCCCTAGTTCAGGGCTCAGGCACAGGCTAATGGGCAATAAGCGTCTCATTATTATTTTTAATCAGACTATGCGATTTATGGCTCCCATCACCCAGGGCTATGGAGTGTCTCTGGAAGTTAATTAAAGACCGCCAGGGATGGGCTGGGGCGGGCAGGCCAAGGGTGGGGCTGGGGGGGCCCAGGGAGCTGGATTCCCCCACACCCGGCCCACTCTAAGGGGAGGTGTGTGGGGGATGGGCCAGGGAGGCTGGGGGTGGACATAACGTGATCACACAGGGGTCCTCGGCTCCAGGCTCTGGCTCTTCCTCAGGGACAGGCTCTACCTGGCCTAGCAGTGGGGGAATTAGACTCAGAGACAGGACAGACCTGTTTCCTGTGGCTTTCATTCTGCAAGGGTGCCCCTCTGTGGAGCACCCCTTCCCCTCGCGCCCCTTTTCCCCTATTCCATCAGACTATGACTAGACCTTGGTGACTTGGGTGTGCCAGGCCTGTCACGGGAGCTGGGACACATTGAGTGGTCCCAGCATGGTGCGCTCACAACCCCCTCCCAGCCCTGCCTTCCTGTCTGCCCCTTCCCTACCCCTCCACAGGCTGGCGGGGGTGGGTCAGGCAAGATGAGCCTGTGCCCCTGGCAGGGAGGAGCAGCTGGGAGGTTCTGGGGGCACACTGGGGCGCGGACAGGGCCTCCCTGCCCAGGCAGCGCAACCACCACCACGGGGCCCCAGGTCCCCCAGGTGGCCTCTCAGCCCACAGCAGTGGGGAGGGACCCCTCCAAGCTGGCCCAGAGCAGGATCAGAGTGTGAGGGGGAGACGTGCGAGCCGCTCCCAAGCCCAGCCAGAGCCCTTCCCATGCAAGCAGCAGGAGCCCCACAGGACCCCACTTAGCTGCCAGACACACCTGGTGACACTGGAGAACCCTGGCAGAGAGAATGCGAGGGACGTGAGCTGTGGAGATTAGGAAATCGAGCTCCTGCAGGCTCCCTGTGGCGTGCAGCCTCTTAAAGCATGCCTTGTCACAGCAACACTCCCCAAAGACCCTGGGTCACAGCTCTGCCTACTCTGGGGAGCGAAGGGCCCAGCCTCTCTATGAAGGGAGAGCTGCGATGAGCCCTTTATGAAGACAACAAAAGGATTTATTGAAAACTACAGAAATGAGTTTGCTCCCTATTAAACACAATTATGCACAACATACAAACCACTCTGATATAAATTTATATTTTTTATGATTTGAAGTTTGAATTCGTTGCACTTACAAATTAATATACGAATACATGAATCTATTCCTCTTAAAAATTATCAAAAATAAATCTAAAGTCTCCATTGACCCAATCATTTGCCCCTCCCCCATCTCCAGAGGTAGCCACTATTATGATTTTGGTGTGGATCCTTCAGATATTTAAAAATACTTTAAAATTTATTAGATGTGCCCACAGAAAATAGATAGTATTATTTGGGTGTGCACTTTAAAAATATATACGAGGCATGTAACCATTCACGTTACATTAACAATGGCTGGATACTTTCGGGCAACCCTCCTATATAAATATTAATAGTATCATATATATTCTGCAACTGTGTTTTTCACTCGAGGATATTTTTGTACATCTATATACATTGGTAGATTTAAACCTGGTTCATTCATTTGGTTGCAGCATGGTCTTCTATCCTAAAAACATACCACATTGCATTTATCCATCCCACTATTTTGCTATTTCAAAAATACCCCGATGATCATTCCCGGGCATGTTTCCCTGTATACAAGTGTGAGTGTTTAGCGAGACACACAGAAGCATAATCACTCCATTACAGGACATGCACACTTTCTGTTTTCAATATACTATCGAATCACTCTCTGGAGTGGCTGTTTCAACTAACACCCTTCCCCTAACAGTTACAGGAGCAAGCCAATTCCCACACCCCTCACTGGCACTTGATATTATAATAAAATTATTTTTTGCCAAGCTGGTGATTAAAAATAGTATCTCCTCGGGAGTTTTGATTTGCATTTCCTTGGTTGCTCCTGGAGCTGAGCATCTTTTGATATGCTTATTGGCTATTTATATTTCCTCTTTTGTGAATTGTGCGCTTATATGCATTGCTAATTTTTTTTTTCTGTTGGGTCATTTTTCCTTTTCCTATTGAAGTGTAGGTGCTCTATGAATGCTAGATTTTAATTCCTTTTTTATATATTTAAAATGTTTGCCATCAGTCTGTTGATTGCCCTTTAAATAAATGTGTTTATGGTATCTCATACCCTACATGGATTTTAAATTTTGATTTGTAAAATTCCTTTATGTAAAAATCTCTTTTATGATTTGGTTTGTAGATTTTGTGTCTTGTTTAAATAAGCCTTCCCTACTCCAAAGTGAAAAAAAATGGTCTTCTTAATTTATTCTAATAATTTTGACATTTTTCTTTTTTACATATAGGTCTCTAATTCATCTGGAGTATGCTTTTTTCTTTTCTTTTTATTTATTTTTTCCAGCGTATTATGGGGGTACAAATGTTAAGGTTACGTGTATTGCCCTTGCCCCCCTGCCCCCTAGAGTCAGAGCTTCAAGCGTGTCCATCCCCCAGTTGATGCGCATCGCATTACTTTTTTTTCTTTTTTTAGATAGGGTCTTGCTCTTTTGCCCCGGCTAGAGTGCAGTGGCGTCATCTTAGCTCACTGCAACCTCAAACTCTTGGGCTCAAGTGATCCTCCTACCTCAGCCTCCTAAACTGCTGCCACCAGATGTGAGCCACCACTCTTGACCTGGAGTATACTTTTGTGGCAATAATGCCCCAGAAAAAACTATGTTTCCCAGTCTCCTTTGAAACAAGGGGCTCCCATGTGACCTGGCTCTCGTCTAGGAGAAGCAAGTGGAAGTCTATGGGGGAATTTCTGGGAAAGTTTTACTTTCCTGCTGTAGGCACCACCCTTTCCTCTTCCTCATTTCCCTCTTTCACTGCCTGGTATATGAGTGTTTTATTCTTTCATAAAAATTTTAGAATTAGTTTGTCAAGTTCCACAAAAAATCTTATTGCAGTTTAGTTGGGATCTATATCAGCTTCGAGTAACAGAGACAGATAGACACTTAAAATAATAGGAATTTTAGCTTCACCTAACTAGTAAATCCAAAGGAATGCAGACCAAAGCTAATGTAGAGACCCCATAATGTTGACAAGAAACTGAGCTTCTTTCTTTTTTTCTCTACTTTTGTTACTCTTGTGTATCTCTTATTGGGATCAGATGTGTTTTGGATTTCAGATTTTTTTTTTGAATTTTGGAATATTTGCATATACATAATGAGATATATTGGGGATGGGACCCAAGTGTAAACATGAAGTTCATTTGTTTCATATACACCTTATACAATAGTCCGAAGGTAATTTTATACGATATTTTAAATAACTTTGACTGTAGCATTTTGTTTGTTTTTGTTTTTTGAGACAGGGTCTTGCTCTGTTGTCCTGGCTAGAGTACAGTGGCATCATCATAGCTCACTGCAACCTCAAGCTCCTGGGCTCAAATGATCCTTCTGCCTCAGTCTCCCAAGTAGCTGTGACTACATGTGCACACCAGGATACCCGGCTAATTTTTCTATTTTTAGTAGACAGAGTCCTGCTCTTGCTCAGGCTGGTCTCGAGCTCCTGACCTCAATCGATCCTTCCCCACTTTAGGCTCCTGAAATGCCAGGATTACAGGCGTGAGCCACCACGCCCAGCCCTGACTGTGTTTTGACTACAACCTGTACATGAGGTCAGGTGTGGAATCTTCCACTTGTGGTGTCATATTGGTGCTCAAAAAGTATTGGATTTTGGAACATTTTTCATTTTCGATTTTCACATTATGGATGCTCAATCTGTAATGTATTGTTTTCTTATAGATTTTTTATTCTTGTTCTTAAATTATACAAACAAGTGTCAGGGTATTAGGTTACTTAACATCAGCAGGCCTTTTCAATCTGAAAAGTGTTGGGAATTTTTCTTATCTATTTTTCTACTTTATACTCCATTAGCTTTTTCTCTAATCCCTTTTTTCTTCTTTGAATACCTAGTAAATGGATGATAATTCTTGATCTGCTCTCCATGTCTTATATCTTTCCTTTCATTATTTACATAACTTTATATCTTTTTGCTGCATTCCAGAAGAATCCTTCACCTCTGTCTTTCATTTTCTCTTCAACTAAGTCCATTCTGTTACTCTCATGTACTGATTTTATCTTAAAGTATATTTTTAATTTCTTTGATCTCTTACTGAATATTTTTCAAAATAAGCTGTTCTTGTTTCATGGATGCCATAAACTTTCATGCCTTTGAAGATATTTTTAGTATTAAGTTTAGGCTGGCACTCATGCCTATAATCCTAGCACTTTGGGAGGCTGAGGTGGGAGGATCCCTTGAAGCCAGGAGCTCAAGACCAGCCCGGGCAATAGCGAGATCTCGTCTCTACAAAATGTAAAAAAAAAGAAAAAAAAGAAAGAGAGAGAGAGAAAGAGAAAGAGAGAAAGAAAGAAAGAAAGAAAGAAAGAAAGAAAGAAAGAAAGAAAGAAAGAAAGAAAGGAAGGAAGGAAAAGAAAAGAAAAGAAAAGAAAGAAAATAAATAGCTGGGCATCCCAGATACTTGAGAAACTAAGGCAGGAGGATTGCTTGAGCCCAGGAGTTTGAGGTTGCAGGGAGCTATGATGATGGCACTGCACTCTAGCCAGGGCAACAGAATGAGACCATGTCTCAAAAAAAAAAGTATATATATATATATATATTTTAATTCTCTCCTGCCCACTCTCCTGTTTACTCAGGGATAATTCTTCCATGTGTTGTAGTCAATGAGCATGGCTTTCCTCAAACGCGAAGGAAAACCTTCTGTGTCTGTATGAACGACCTGCCCTGAGGAGCGGGCCAGGTACAGTTGTTTGCAGTGAGTGCAGCTGGGGACCAGGAGACTCAGACACACAGATGGGGTTTCTGGTCTTCAGATGTAGTTGTTCTCTATTCCTCCCAACCAGAAGGGCCGAAGTATGGCCCTAGTTTTACAATCTAAGCTTTCACGTGCGTTGTCTCACCTGAGACAAATACCCAAGTCATTACCGCCTGACCCAAAGTGCAGCGCATGATCTGCACCCTCACCTTCCAGCAGCTTCCACCAAGGCCTGGTCAGCTGTCCGTGGGGCTTCTCCTCCCAGGATTCACCTCCTCTGGTCATAAAGGTCATTCTGGTGCTTGGAGCCACTCTAGGACATGTTTCCAAGTTAATTGTGTTGAGTAGATTTGTCCTTTCAATACATAGATGCAAGTATCACCTTATTTAAAACAATTTTTTTCAATTACATTTGAAAATATCTTTTTCAGTTCCATTGTTTTGGTTTTCTCCTCTGAGGATTACAATTATGCAAGCTTTGCCTGTTTTGTACATCTGTCATTTTCTCTCTAATTTTTAAAATCACCTTGTTTATTTGTTTTATTGTGTTTTATTTTCTCATTTATATGGTGTCCATTCTCCTTTGTGCTCTTTGTCCTTTAGTCTTAAATTCTAAAATGGTTTTTGTCATTTCTATTACTGGAACTAGAAGTGGGATTTACATTTTCACAGCCTCGTTCTGGCTGCCGTGTGCATGTGGGAGCAAGAGAGGAAGCAGAGAGGCCAGTGAGGAGATTCATGCAGGGGTCCTAGGACAACGTGGTGGCTTGGACCAGGGGGTGGTGATGAACACTGTGCGAAGTAGCAGTTTGGTGACGTAGTTTGAGGTATGACTGCCACAATGTGCTGTTGGATTAGATATAAGGTTAGAGGCCGGGCATGGTGGCTCATGCCTGTAATCCTGGCACTCTGGGAGGCTGAGGTGGGAGGATCCGCTTGAGGTCAGGAATTCAAGACCAGCCTGAGCAAGAGCAAGACCCCGTCTCTACTAAAAATAGAAAGAAATTAATTGACCAACTAAAAATATATAGAAAGAATTAGCCGGGCATGGTGGTGCATGCCTGTAGTCCCAGCTACTCAGGAGGCTGAGGCAGAAGGATCACTTGAGCCCAGGAGTTTGAGGTTGCTGTGAGCTAGGCTGATGCCACGGCACTCTAGCCCCGGCAACAGAGTGAGACTATGCATCAAAAAAAGAAAGAAAAAAAAGATATAAGGTTAGAGACACAGAGCAATCAAGCAATTGAAACACTAGATGGATGAAGGTGTCACTTTCTGAAATGGGAAACACTGGGGAAAGAGCAGTCTGAGAGGAAAGGTGAAGAGTGTGGTTTGGAGTGTGTTAACTTTGGGTTTTCTGTTAGACATGCAATGAGAGAAGGCAATGGCATATGAGTGTGGAGTTAGGGGAGAGGTCGGGGCTGGAGAGAAAAGTCTGGAAGCCCTCAGCATATGACTTAAAGTCTTGGGACTGGAAGATATCACCTACAGCATGGGTCCCCAACTTGCTATGGTGAGTCATATAATTATTCCATTATATATTACAATGTAATAATAATAGAAATAAAGTACACAATAAATGTAATCTGCTTGAATCATCCCCAAACCTTTGCCATTGTCTTCTATGAAAACAGTCCCTGGTGCCAAAAAGGTTGGGGATGGCTGACCTACAGAGTGAGGGGGAAGAGAAGAGGTGTGAGCAGGAGCCCTGGAGCCTTCCAGCATCTGGAGCTCACGAAGATGAGTAGCAGCCCCTGAAGCCGGAAAAACAGGAGGCCATGCAAGAGCCAAGAGGCCAGGACTGGGGGACTAGGCCATGGGGAGGGGCTGGGGGACTTGTACTATTTCTGATTTACAGGGGGTTCGAGAGAAAAATAGATCTTCCTTTCTTCCCTCCTTCCCTCCCTCCTTCATTCCTTCCCTCTCCTTTCTTCCTTCCCTCCTTCTTTCCTTCCCTCCTTCTCTCCCTCCTTCCCTTCCTTCCTTCCTTCCTTCCTTCCTTCCTTCCTTCCTTCTTTCCTTCCTTCTTTCCTTCCCTCCCTCCCTTCCTCCCTCTTTCTCCCTCCCTCCCTTTCTTCCTCACTGAATTATTCAGTCCAAAAGCCATTGGTTGGGGCTGGACCAGGCAGGTGTCTATGGCTGGAAGTCAGGGGGCGGGGGTGGGGGGTGGGGGGACAGCCCGGTACCAGGGGTTGGAGCCTGAGTGGGTGAGGAGGGCATCCGTGTGTCTGTGTGGCAGCAGCATCAGTAGGAGATCGGTCACATGTGGAGACTGGTCAAACAAGCAAATACAGAGAGCATCATGGGGTTTGAGCTTCTCGCTGATAGAAAAAAGAGTTATAAATATGAAAAGGAGAAAATTAGAAAGACTCCTATGATGTCGGACTGGAATTGGTCCCACCAGTGTAAACTAATGGCCGTATGTGTACAAACACATGCGGAGAGATGGATGGATAGAGAAATATAGATGAAAATCTCTGGGGAGAGACAGGGCCTGGGAACAGCGCCATCCAATAGCAAACAGCACCCTGAGTACTCAGATCTTGGTCCCCAAATGCCATTTTCCTCTAAAAGGAATCAGAGTTCCCTGGAGAAATGACTGATGCTGGGCTGAGGCAGAAAAATTACAAGATAAACCTGGAATATCTTGTTCTGGAGAGTAAGGAAGTGTGCAGGGACACAGACAGCCAGCCTTTCTCTGAGAGCTGGGCTCTCTCTGGTCAGATTTGGGTATATTTGAGCATCGAATTAAATAAATATAACATATTATAACCCAGTAAATAAAATAGGAATCCCTCCATAAACCTATAGTGATAGAAAGGGAGAGGGGAGGACAGAGAGAGAGAGAGAGAGAGAGGGAGAGAGAGAACAAAGCTTTTCTTATAATAGAACGCCAACTAATAAATATAGAAGGAATGATGGCATTAGAAAATTTGGCAGCCCTCCTGGTAATAGTGAACTCAGCCAAGAAACATCAATGGGTGCTAAAACTAGTGAGTGGAAGTTTGAAGAGTAACAGGATATTACAGAGCTTCAAAATGCATATTGATTACCAACGGGGAAAGAGTGGCTTTCAGTGCCTGGCAGTCCCTACCTCTAACATCATCAATGTGGGACAAATTGAAGTCAGGTACCACCTGCCAGGACTCAGTGAGAACGCCGCATCACCTCTGTGATACCCCTGCCAGAGTGCAAAACCCGAATCTAAACACGGGGACACATCAGACAAACGCGAATTGAGGTACACTCTACAAAATAACAGTGAGATGAGAAATGAAAGCACAGGAATGAGGGAGGGGCTAATCTAAACTAATTTAAGATTTAAGAGACACAGCAAACCAGTGCAATCCTGAGTCCAATGAACCAGCTTTGAAAAGGCATTTCAAAGGCAATCAGGGCAATCTGAATATGGGCCGAGTATTAGATATTACCAAGCAATTCTTGCTAATATTCTAAGTGTGCAAAAGCCATTGCAATGACGTAAGAAAATGTGCTTTTTTCCCCAAATGCAAATCGAGGCACGTGGATATGAAATGACATGAGGTCTGGACTTGGCTTTAAAATACTTCGGAAAAAAGGGGAGAGATGATGTAAAGAAAGACAATTTGACAATTATTAAATCTGGGTAATAGGTGTTGAATTAGCTCAGGCTGTGTAATAAGGCACCACAGACTGGGTAGCTAAAACAACGGAAATTTATTCTATCACAGTGTGGAGGCCAGAAGTCCAAGATCCAGGTGTCAGCAAATTTGGTTTCTCCACCTCAAGACTGCCTCCTTACTGTGTCCTCACATGGTCGTCCCTCAGTCTGTGTTGTTCGTGGTCCTCATCCCCTCTTCTCATAAGAACACCGGTTATATTGGATAAAGTCCCATCCATATGACTTCATTTTACCTTAATTATAATACCACCTTAAAGGCCCTGTCTCCAAACACAGTCACACTCTGAGGTACTGGGGGTTAAGACTTCAACATGTGAATTTTAGGGGACACAATTTACCCTATAACAGGTATATGGGGGTTTATTATGCCATTCTGTCACTTTGGGGAATATTTAATTTGCATAACAAAAGTTTTTCATAATAAAAATAAATTCAGGGAGGTAAGTGGAGATCACCACTGCAGTCGGAGCTTTTGAGGAGTTTCGCTGCAGAAGACATCAGAGAAATGGGATCATTCCTAGAGGTGGGATCTGGGGTCAACGGAGTTTTTTTCTTTTCAAATGGCTGTTACGGTGGCATATTTGGATGGTAGTAGGGAGCATCTACTACTAGAGAAAAAATGTATGTCCAGTGAAAGGGAGAGAGAAAAAATGTATGTCCAGTGAAAGGGAGAGAGGGGATGGATGCAGATGGAAGACTTCAGGTGGCAGGAGGGCATGGGACGTAGGTACAAACAGAGGTGCTGGCCAACCGGCAAGGGCTAGGGGGAGGCAGCTGTGGAATCCTCTGTTCTCCAGCGAAGTACGAAGCAAGGGCATCTGTCAGCTAAGAGTGAGGAGGTGCTGGAGATTCTAGGAGGGGAGAGAAGCATGAAATTCAGTCAGCAGAGTGGAGAGTGAATTGAACAGGGAAATGGAGAGGCAATGCCAGGAATCAGGGAGCCTTCCGAGGGTTGTGTTCATGAATTTAAAACACTGACAGTCAGCTCCATCGGGGATGTGGAAGACATGGAGCTCCGGATTTAATAAAAGTTGGAGTTTGGTCAGGAAAATACAATGAGGGCGAGGAACACAGGAAGGGAGGGATGCACGCAAAGGAGGGATTATAAGATGAGCTGATTATAAGCATGTTGGTCAGAACATTAGAGGGAATTTGCTGAAAATATATGAGTGAGTGGGAGGCTTGAAATGGGAATTGGGGAAGGATGTGCGAATTAACAAGGACAACATATACGATATGGTTGTGGAGCAGGTGTTCTCGGTGGGTGGAAATTACCGGAGAAGAAGTCAGGGATCAAGAAGTTGGAGAACTGGATAGACTGTCTACATGGATTTTGGAGCTTGTTATTTTTGCAGTTAAAATTTTAATCTCCTAAATCTTTACCTCGTATTCCCTTTATGGCATTCCGTTCTTGTTTTATGGCTGTAAAATTTTCCTGAATCTTTCTAAGGATGCTAGAGCTTCTATCTTTATATACATATAAACATTTTTCTTTTGTTCTTCAAATTATCTCAGTTTTCTTTGAAGTTGATTGTACTGCTGGTTTATCTTAATCATTCCCATTTGATGTACGTAGCAGGGAGGACCCATACTCCAGAAACAACCACAGTGAACATCCTCTTAACGAAGGCCTCGCCCTCATCCACGATTATCCTTAGGGTGAGTCTTAAAAGGCTGAATGACCGTCCCTCAGCCCCCTTCCCTGGGAAACCTTGCCAGTGCGGTCCGTCGGCGCTCTCTTTCCGTCTTTGTGGGGCAGGGGAGAGACTATGAACGAGACCCTGCAAGCAGAAGCCTCACTTTGGGGTCATATTTGGAAGCCCTGGCTTCAGCGGCAACACAAGCGCCTGCTGGAACCTCCTCAAGCCAGGAGCAGGCAGGCCGTGGACGCTCACCTGCAAGGGGGGTCTGGGCGGGTCCCCTGTTCCACCCCTGCCTGCAAAGACTGGAGCCGGGGAAGAGTTCCAGGGCAGTTTGGATACAGCGGCGGCGGCGCGGGAGAGGGGGAGCTCGGGGCCCCTCCATGAAGGGAGATGAGGCAGCGAGGTTCCTGGAGCGTGGAAAGGGGTCTTGAGGACCAAGGGGGGCCTGAGGACACGGATCTGGGGGGATCAAGGGTCCTTCGGGCTGGGGCGGCGCCGCGCAGTGCCCGGAGCCCCCACGAGGGGGCGCGCGAGTTCAGCGGCGGGCGCGGGAGGCCGCGGGCAGCACCAGGGTTCCCGCCCCGAGCGCCCCGCAGCGCGCGGCCTTGGGCGGGGTGGGTTTGCCCCTGCAGCACAGCAGGCCCTGAGCAAGTCTTCGTCGGCTGAATGAGTGTGCTACACACCCAGTGTCACCGCGGCATTAGACACCGCTAGTTACAGCCACCGAGTCCCTCGCGGAGATTTACACGGGAAAAGGAGGTGGCTTCGGGGCGTCTGTCTGGGGAGGAAATGACTGAAGGGGCGTGGTGGGGCCGGGGGAGCAGTTGGCCCACAGGCCCTGGGGTCCCCATTTCTGCTCCAAGGCGCCGCTAGGACGGTCCCAGGGAGTTTCCCACGCTGGGCCAGTTTCCTGGGAGTGTTTCGGGCGGGGGAACACGGCGCCTGGGTGGGGACCGTCCCCCGCAGCGCACCCCCAGCCTCCTGGCTCAGACTCAGGCTGTTTCTGGCTGCTCGTGCCTCTGGGAGGTCTTGGGCGTCACTTCCCCAGGAGGGGTCCTTAACCAGCTGATGTTGGGTTGAGTGAGGACCCCTCCTCTTTGTATGTGGTAATGACAATGACAGACTCAAGGTCAAATCCCTGTCAACCAGCTGGGGATTTGGGGCAAGTCATTTAACTTTCCAGATCTCTCTTTTCTTCCCAGTTACCCTGAGAAATGGGACCAATGAAGGCACCTGTTACAAGAGTAGTTGTTAAGAATTTGATGAGAGGTTCTGTAAAGACCTTCGAACTTGAACTGGCACCCGGCCTCTTGACAGACCTCTGGGCTCAGTACCTGCTTGCTAGAGACGGTGTGCCCACCTGAGCCAGGCTGACAAGGTGTTCTCAGAGAGAACCTGCCCAGCTACTGCCCACTCCCCTCCCCCACAGGCTCTGACGCCCCCGCTGGGGTCCTGGGAACAGCTTCTCCCTCTCTCTCCTCTTCCTGCCCCCAGCCAGCCAGCTGAACGGCCTGGGCCGGGCAGCTCCTCTGTCACCATGAGGCTTTCTTGCCCTGGCCTTGCAAGCAGCTGCTGGTCTCTGCATGCAGATGGTGCCAGCAGGTGACCCACACCCAGAAGGGCTGCTCCCTCACCCCCAGGCCCCACTGCTGGTGCCCTTGCTCCACTTTAAAAGTGAATGCTGTGGAGGATTTGATTGTCTGCTCTCTGCATGCTCTGGGTGCTCATGGTTCCTGGCAGAAATCTGGACATGGGCACTGCCAGAGGTTCAGTAGCAAAGAGTGGGGAGGCTGAGAGTGCAGTGGAGGCAGAGGGCAGAGCTGGCCCCTTGGGACGGACCCCACTTTCCAGCACCCTTGCAGCCTTGCTTCAGCCCCATCCTGTTATGGATCCCAGCGTCTGGCCGCATCAGCAGTTCAGCTACAGCCCCCAGGTTGGCCCAAAGCGTCCCCAAGTTGCTGTGGAAACAGACATACTTTGAGACTCAGCCTTTGCTTCATCTGTCCAGTAGCTTCCCCCTAGTCCCTGGACTATTCCTGGTCCTGGAGGCCACTGGCGAGGCAGCTGGAAAGGGAATGTCCTAATGGCACCTCAGAGTTCTTGAATGAAGGGGCCATTTGGGCTGGGAGCTCATTCTGGGATGCTGGGCTGCCCTGGGCCATGTTAGAGCTGGCCTTGCCGGGGCCCTCTAATGAGCTGCCTTCCTCTAGATGACTGTGACATGGGCCTCATTGGAGGCCCAGCTGTGGGGTGGCCTCTTCTGCTTGGGTAGGAAGTGGCACAAGCCTTGCGAGTGGCCGTCATTGCCTTGTGGAGAATTGTATGTGCTCTGGGCCATAAACTTCAGCCATGAAAAAACATCACACAGAACCCCACTCTTAAAGGCCCCTCCTCTGTGTCCTTGTAACCATTTAGCAGATGTCGAGGGGTCATGTAGTATGTGCTAAGTGCTGTGGCTACAGGAACTCCTGACTCCTTTGCCACTCTCTGATGTGTGTGCCCTTCCTCTGGGGAGCAGCATGGCTCTGTCACTTCCTTCTGGTCTCTGCTCAAATGAACCCCCACCTCTGCAATCCTTGTCCCCTTATTCTGCTTTATTTTTTCTATAGCACTTATTACTACTTGCCATATAGATTTGTTTATTGTTTATCCTTCTCCATTAACATTTAAGCCCCACAAAGACAGGAGCAATGACATATTAAAATATCTAGGGTGCACACTATTGTCTCAGCTACTTGGGAGGCTGAGGCAGGAGGATCACTTGAGCCCAGGAATTGGAGGTTGCAGTGAGCTATGATGAAGCCATTGCACTCTAGCCTGGGCAACAGAGCAAGACTGTGTCTCAAAAAAAAAAAAAAAAAAAAAAAAAAAAAAAAAAAAAAAAGGCCAGAGAGGTGGACATAGAAAGAAAGAGGAAAAAAACCCAAACAAACCATTGAAACCTCCCACTGAAAATTATAAAACACATGAAGAATTCTTTTTTTTTAATAGATAAAAATTTATTTTCCTTATGCATGAAGAATTCTAATGTTAAGAAAGACAACAAAATCTACAATCAGAAGATGAAGTCACTGCAGATAACATTAATTTTATAAAATAGTTTGACAAATATTTTAAATAAATATGTTTAAGAAGCTCAAAGAAATAACTGAAGAAATAAGTTCTGTTAAATAAAAAAGGAACAGGACATTCAAATAAGCAGAAATAAACCAAGAAGTAGAAATAGAGAAAAAAATTAGCTATTGAAAAAAATGCAATAGGATAAATTCTAAAATGGAATCAAAGAGTATATTAGTGAATTTGAATATAGCAGGAAAGAATTAGCCTAGAATGCAGCACAGACCGATGAAGAGATTAGAATAAAGACTAATTAAGAAATGTGAATTATTGATTGAAAGAGGCTCCAAGGTAGGAAAATAGGAGTCTCAGAGGAAGAGAGTAGAGAAGTAATATTAGGATCAATAAAGCTGAGAATTTGCTGGATTGAAGAGGACATGAATTCTTTGATTATAAGTGCACTCAAGGTGCTAAGCAAGGTAAATATTAATAAAAATAAGTGTACACCTAGACACATTGTACTGAAACTGCACAGCATGAAGGATAACAAGATAATCAAAAAGCATCATAGGGAAAAGATAAAATCCACCTAAAGCCATGTCTGTTAGACTGTCAGCCTACTTCCCATAAGCAGCAATACTAGAAGACAATGCAGTAATATCTTTAAAACTCTGAGTTTACATGCAGCTAAATTATCATTTAGGAACAAAGACAAAATAAAGATATTTTCAGACAAAGACTGAGAGAATTTACCTCCCACAGATGTTCATTCCAAGAAAAAGTCATTCAGCAAGAAGAGAAATGAACCCAGAAGGAAGATGTGGGTTGCAATAAACAATGGTGAGCATAGACATTGATAAAATGTTAGTAAATTTAATTAACTTCCAACTTTAAAAAGAAAGCTTTTATGATTTAAAAAAGGTGCGATGGAAACTCTAAAAAGACAATATGAACATAGGGAGGGATGGTGTTCAGTTGGTGATTAAAATAAATGAATGGACATCTGTTTGGAAGGAGAATAGAACTACTAAATTTTTATAATGTCAGAAACATTTATAGTTAAGTATGCATATTAAAAATGTAAAGGTAATTATTAAAGATAAAGAAATAGAATCCTTATCTTTCAAATCAGCAGAAGAAATGTAGAAAACTTGATCAATCCAATGGAAGGCAAGAAAAGAGAAAAAAAGAAGCAAAGGAAAAGAATGTAAACATAAATGACAAAACAACATGGTAGAAATGAGTTCAAATATATCAGTACCGAAATTAAGTGTTTGGCTGGGCACTGTGGCTCACGCCTGTAATCCTAGCACTCTGGGAAGCCGAGGCGGGGGGGATCATTTGAGCTCAGGAGTTTGAGACCAGCTTGAGCAAGAGGGAGACACCATCTCTACTAAAAATAGAAAGAAATTAGCTGGACAACTAAAAATATATAGAAAAAATTAGCTGGGCATGGTGGTGCATGCCTGTAGTCTCCACTACTTGGGAGGCTGAGGCAGGAGGTTCACTTGAGCCCAGGGGTTTGAGGTTGCTGTGAGCTAGGCTGACTCCATGGCACTGTAGCCCAGGCAACAGAGCAAAACTCTGTTTAAAAAAAGAAAGAAAGAAAGAAATTAAGCAGAAACTGATTAAATTCACTAGATTGAATTTTTACAAATCCAGCTCTATGCTGCGTATAAGTAACATGCTTAAAACAAAACTACAAAGTAAGGTTGAAATTAGAGACATGTATAAGATATATCATAAAAATACTAACCAAAGGAAGTTGGTATAGCAAAACTAATATCAAAGTTGATTTGAATACAGTCCTACTAATAGAAATAAAGAGGGACATCACATAATAATAAAAGCAAAAATCCAAAAAGATTTAAAATTCACATGCTTGTTTTTTTTTTATCTTGCAACATAGCCTAAATATATATAAAGCAAAAAAACTGACAGAATTTCAAGGAGGAAATAATGAAACCATAGTCATACTGGGAGATTTTAACATACCTCTGTAGAAACTGAGTGATGAAGTAAACAAATTAATAGGAGGAACCAACAGATATATTTAGAAGTCTGCACCAAGCAGAGAGAGAGTTTACATTTTTTTCAAAAACATAGGAATCATTTCAAATGAATTTCAAAAAATTGATATCCATGACTGCAATGCAATTAAAGTTTTTAAATGATTTAAAATGTAGTAAAAATAAACCAACCCACCAAACAAATACCACCTTCACATTTTGAAAACCTTTAAATAATGTATGGTTTGAAGAGGAAATCAAACAGAAAGTACTAAGTACTTATACTTGAATAACAATGACAGTTCTTCCTACATATCAAAACTTAAGGGATGCAGTTAAACTGGTACTTGATAAATTTATGATATTAAATACATTTATTAAGAAACAAGAAAGATTAAAAATAATTAAGTGTTCACTTCAAAGAGCTGGAAAAAACCAACTAAAAAGTAAATGGATGAAAATAAAGACAAGAGTAGAAATTAATGAAATAGAAAATAAATGATAGAGGGAATCAAAAATAAAAACAGGTTGAGGAATAAGAGAAAAGGCATAAATTATATTAAGAATGAAAAATGGCATTAGTATTACTAACGGATAAAGACTAAAAACGCATCAGATTAACCGCACACATAGCAGTCTGAAATTTAAAACTACGTTTTTCAGACTCTCTTTCAGCTAGGCATGGCCCAATAAATGGGTTCTGGCCCATAAGTTGTAAACAGAAATGATGTTACAACTTCTGATCTAAGTCCTTCAAGGGCGGGGCTGTGCCCTTCCCTTTCTTTTTCTTTTCCTGTTTCCTGGAATGCTGACTTGCTGTCTAAAGTTAGAGCAGCCATTCTGGAACGTGAGAAGTGAGCCTCATAATGAAGATGGAGGAGAAGGCGGGGAGGGAGCCCAAGTCCCTGAGGACTTAGGAACTTCGACTCCAGCTTTGGACCCCTGATAGAAATAAACATCTAAGCACAGTGTGGTGGCACTCACCTCTAGTCCCAGTTACTTGGGAGGCTGAGGCAGGAGGATCGCATGAGCCCAGGAGGTTGAGGCTGCAGTGAGCTATGAGCATGCCTGGGAATAGTCGCTGCTGTCTACTTTGGGCAACATACTGAGATCTCATCTCTATAAAATAAAAAAAGAAGAAGAAATAAACTTCTAATTTGTTTAAGCTGCTCTTTTGTGGTTTTCTGTTACTTATAGTCAAATGTAAACCTGTGTAATAAAACCAATAAAAGGGATCTATCAAAAACTTATGGCAAACACAGCATAAGAGGAACTTTGGAATCGTTCCTACAAAAATCAGAACCAAGACAAAAATTCCTACTACCACATCTGTTCAGCATTGCACTTTACAGCCTATGCAAAATGACAAAAAAGAAAAAGAAAAAAAAAGGTGTAAGAATTGAGAGAAATGGAAAATAATGTTCCCAGTGGCAGATATAATGGTTTTCTATATAGAAAATTTAGCTTTTCAGGTAAAGATGATGGATTGAACACATGAATTTAATTTTTCTCCCTCTTAATATGCCACTAAAACTACAGCAAAGGGATTTTTAAAAATTAGATATAAATCTACAAGGACAAGGAAAACCAGAGAGAAGGTACTGGCAATAACATTTTAGAAACTGGGAAGCAGATGGAAAGAAGTTACTGACATAGCAGGTCCAAGAAAGCCACACCCCAGCCTGACAGTGGTTAAGTGGGGCACCAGCTGACCCATCCAGCAGCATTCTCAAAGGGTTCGGGGACTGGCAACCTCTGCTACTGCTGGGACAGGTTGTGCCGGGGATGAGGATAATAAGTGGGATCATTGGTTGAAAGCCATTTAGGAGGCAGTCAGACCCAGGATCTCAGCCCTCCCCCATTTCCACACTGCTGAACAATGTCCCCTCCCATCCTGGCAGAAGCCTGGGGGATTATTTTTCTGGATTGAGAAAATCAGTTGTGAAGACTAACCAAGAAAGAGGAAATTAAGTTATTACAATATATGCTTCACAACTGCTGACATTGTCTAGCCTTCTTCCCTACTGGTTCCCAAGAAGAAAGACCTAAAAGTACTGTCACTGGGGCGCACCAAACAGTCCATCCAGATGGCTCCATGAAGAAGCTCAGAGTTGACACCCACACCCACTGCCACCCCACACCTCCCATGGGCTCAGAGCTCTCCAGCGGCTTTGTGGCTTGTCGCTTTTGGTCATAAACAAACAACCAAGGATTATCGGCATCTGAAGAAAGCCTCTAGCATGAAAGAAAGGAGCCAAAACAACATTAAAGAAAGAGTACACAGGCACAAACAGACTAGGAAAGCAGAAGAGAACTTAAAA
>VBSM01003176.1:16454394-16465421 GCA_008086735.1 Cheirogaleus medius | reverse complement strand
AAAGCTGAGCTATCATATACACACCTTTAGAGGCAAAAGAGAAGTTTTGTATCCATGAAATGAGAACAGGATGCAGTTCTGTTTCTTACCAAGATGCTGAACTATCACAACTTCTGACTCCTTCTCTAGAGATCAATGCCAGAGGAACTTTTGGGGGCGGGGAACACTATGAAAGCTCTGAGGAACCTCTGGGAATGGTTGGAATTGTTTTCTTGCTTCTTCTCTGCCATTATTTTGGGAGAAATACTACCTGCTCTGAACACAGCTGCTATGACTCAGACCGCTGGTCCATGGGTCACCAAGAGTAAAATTAGAAGCCCTGCACTTGTGAGGAGCTGAGAAAGACAGAGAGGGACTAACTTTCTTTGGGTAGTTTCTTTTCACTCTACAAACCCTCAAGGCTGGTAAATCATCATCCAAGTTTCAACTCCTAATGCTGCTTTTCCCAGCAGAGAGGAACAAGGGTATGAAGAATGACGCCCTGGCACAAGAAGTTGTTTTGTGGGTGAGGACTGAGGTTTTCTGATATCTGGGGCTTTCCATCCTAAGTTGCATTTGCTCCGCCCCCATGCCCACAGAGCTAACTGTGACTGACCAGCACAGAGGTCTGGCCTTCCGTGTTGCCTGACAGAGTAGCCAGTTCAAATGAGCACTGAGGAGCACAAATATTTCAAAAGGAAAACAACATATTGGATTTCAGATTCTATGAGAAGCATAAATATTAGAACAGACGGACCAAATTTTTGTTAACTAGTCTCATCCGCATAGAAAGATAAAGGAAGATATAAGCAATAGGAAACAAAATAAGGACACAAAAAACCAAGCAGAAACAGAGCATGATGTATGAAAAATGTAATAGTTGAAATATAGTATTAGGTGTGGAGAATATGATAGTTAAAATGAACAAAATGGTTAGGATAATTACAGGCCGAGGAGTGAACTGGAGGGTCTTATGAGGAAATCCTCAAGAAGGAAGAAGGAAAGGACCAAAAAGTAGAAAACAGAAAAGAAAAACTAAGAGACATAGAAGTCATTAAACCAAGCCTGCATTTAGGGGAGGGGAATTAGGCTCCACCTTTTGAAGAGGTATCAACAAATTTGTGGATATTCTATCTACCACACTAGGAGTGGATATTTTTAAAGAATCTATCCTAATTGGGATAAATGAAGATTGATATTTTTCATCAATTTTAGAAAATTCTCAGCCATTGTCTCTTCAAGTCTCCTCTATTTTTTCCTCTGGGACTCTTGTTAGACATATATGAGACTGTCTCATCTGTTAACCTTTTTTCTAGTTTCTATGTCCTAATATGTACTAAGTTGTTGGTGGCATCTTCATATTTATCTTCCAGTTCACAAATTATCTCAACTAAGTCTTCATTTGGACCTACTATGCCATTCACCACATTCTGACTTTTTAATTTTAAAATTATATTTTTAATTTCTAAAAGTTATACATTTTTTCACTGTGCATCAGTTCTTTCCAATTTTGATAGTCTTTCATTGCTAGTCTATTTTTGTGATTCAATCTTCTATTTCCTTGCATACTCCCTACCCAGTTATTTTATGCTCTCTATCTAATTATTCCAACATCTGGCATCCTTGGGGACCTCCCTCTTTTGTTGGTTGTTTCTCCTGCCTCTCAATTATGGGAGTTTACTTCCTTGTGTCTTTGCTGATTTTTTTTACCCATCCCCTGCCCCCTTCTGATTTTCTACTGTGAGTTCACATTGGCAAATATTCATCTGTGGGAATCTTTAGGCCTTAATTGAAAATGACTTTCTTCAGAGAAGAATTCACATTTGCTTTTTCTGGGTGCCAAGGGACCAACCTGATCACTCTAGCCATCTTCCAAGATACTAGCTTACTGCATGTATTTTGATTCAGCTTCTCCTTACTGCTGGCCCAAAGTTTAGTCTTGCAAAATTTATCTCGCTGCTCTCACACATTTGGACATTTGCACATGGGCAACCCTATCTTTCCTGTATGGTTAGTCCTTCACTTGGTTTCAGCTCACTTGGTCCCTTGGAGATTTCACATGCCTCCTGTAATCCTGGTTGTACAAGAGGAATCATGTTTCCAGCAGGATAAACATGATTGTGACAAGACTTGTCAGAGTATTGAGGCTGCTACTTGCAGAAGGAAAGTCCCAGGAATTCTTTACTGTGAAAGCAAACAGAAAAGCAAACAGAACCATAAAGAGAATTCGGCAAGTTTGCTGAAAGAGGTCAACGTAGAAAAATCCATACTGTTCCTATGCACAAGTAATAGCCAATTAGAAAACATAATAGAAAATAATATCATTTATAATTACAATAAACTTTAATATGCTTAGAAATAAATCTAGCAAAAGATACGTAAGACCTTTATGGAGAAAAATCACAAAAATATTATTGAAGGACATAAAAGAAGATCTGAAGAAATGGAGATTTTTAGATATTTCTGGGTAATATTCATAGGTTGGAAGATACTATCATAAAGGTGTCAGCTCTTTTCAATTTAATCTATAAATTTAATGCAACATAAATGAAAATTTCTGTGGATTTTTTTGTGGAACTTAACAAGCTTATTCTAATATTAATGTGGAAGAACAAAAGGAAAAGAAGTGCTAAGATGATTGTAAAGTGGGGAGGAGGGGGACTTTTCCATACAAGATATGAAGATAGACTATAAAGGTATACTAAGACAGTGTGGTATTAGCACAGAGATAGAAAAGTAGCCCCATGAATTAAAATAGACTGGAGTCCAGAAAATAAGCCCACTCATATTTGGAAACTTGATATATGAGAGAGGTTGCATTACATTAGTGGAGAAAAGAAGGACTAATTTAATAAATAATGCTGGGACAAATTATTATCTTTATGGGATAATAAATCTCCACAGATACCATGTCAAAACTCTGGATTAAAGGCTTTAATGTGAAAAGCAAAACTTTATAATTCTTAGAAAAAAGTACAATAAAGTATCTTTGTGACTTCAAGTTGGAAGGGGAAGGATTTCTTAAACAAGATGTAAAAGCTCCCAATTCCAGAAAACGATTGGTAAATTTGACTTCATTAAAATTTAGAACTTTTTTACAACAAAAGATACTGTAAACATAGTTAAAGACAAGACATAGATTGGAGAAGATTTTTGCAATGCAAATAACCAATGAGTTAGCATCTAGTATATATTAAAAAGTCTGCCGGACGTGGTGGTGGGTGACTGTAGTCCCATCTACTGGGGAGACTGAGGCAGGAGGCTCGCTTGAGCCCAGGAGCTCTGGGCTGTAGTGCACTATGCAGATTGGGTGTCCACCCTAAGTTTGGCATCAATATGGTGACCTCCCGGGAGCGGGGAACTACCACGCCGCCTGAGGGATGAACTGGCCCAGGTTGGACACAGAGCTGGTCAAAACTCCAGTGCTGATCAGTGATGGGATCACACCTGTGAATAGCCACTGCACTCCAGCCTGGGCAACATAGCGAGACCCCGTCTCTGAAAAAAAATAGTATATATTAAAAAGTCTGATAAATCATTTTTTTAAAAGCTACAACTTTCATCACAAATGATGCAAACAGACAGTTCACAGAAGTGGAAGCCCACACGGTCAATAAGCATCTGAAAAACTGCTTGACCTCAATAGTAACCAGGAAATTGCACACTAGTTACACATAAAAATAGTATTGTTGGATATTAAACATTTAGTATTAATAAATGTTTGGGAGTGCAAACTGGTATAAAACAGTTTCAAGGGCAATTCAGCAAAATCAAGCAGAGCTGAGGGGTATGTCTCCACCCCCAGCAGTTCCACTTGCAGGCATGTCCCTAGGGAAGTCACCATACATATGCATAAGGAGACTGTGTGCAGGCACGCTTACCCTTACCCGGGCACTGTTTGCAGTAATGAAAACCAGAATCACAGGAGAATGGATAAATTGTGATGGATCCATATAATAGAATACACTGCAGCAGTTAGAGTAAATGAACAAGAGCTACATATATCATCGTGGATGCCTCTAAAACCACAGGATCTAAATCAAGCAAGCTGCAGAAGAATGCATACTGTATAATGCCATTTATAAAAAGTTTAAAAATATGCAAAACAATTCTAAATGTTGTTTATGGTTATAGTTATTATATAAATTTGGAAAAGTATAAAAACCTGGGTAGGAAGTGAATGCAACAACATGTCAAATATTGATAAAGCTGAATAATTGATAAAGTGGGTACATGGGCTTTTTATTACATTATTCTCTTTACTTGTCTCAAATTTTGAAATGTTTAATTTAAAGGAAGCACTTTGCAGCTGTGTGGAGAGTGGATTAGAAGGGAGCAAGACCCACTGGTGGCTTTTGCAGTGGTGGAGAGGTCGGGAGGGAAGATGGATTTTAAATTTGTCCTTGTGGATGTGAGTATGTCGTCATTGTTTTGTTTTGTTTTTATCTTGATCAACTATGTGGCTGGAGGAGGCTAGGTCAAAAGTTTTAAAGTCTAGCAATTTCCAGTGTTGTCATGGTGTGGGGAAACAGCACCCTTACCAGTGCTGGTCTGGGTGTAAATGGGCTCAGGGGCTTTGCTGGCAATTCATTGGTGGCTCCGATGCTAGCCAAACACGAGTGCAGGGACATGCAGCGCAGCAGCAGTTTCAATGACCCACCAGAGAAGGATGGATAAGTAGACCATGGCACTTACTTGGGCTGGCATCCTAGGATACTTGCCTTAGTTCATTGCTAGACTGATGCCTTGGAATCTTGAGTAGTGCTCATGACACACAAAGTAAAACAGGAAAGTGCCTGTTTCTAAGGTGCAGCAAATGATTGTGAACCCCCAAGCCAGAATGCTAGGTCTGGATGTCCGGAGCAGATGTAGCCACCTTCAAATGGTGAGCCCAAGGTCCCTGTATCTTCTAACCAGGTGGAATCCTCACTCCTTAAAGGATGCTGCAAAAGACAGGCACCCCTGCACTATCCCACTAGGGCAGGGGCAGGGGCAGATGTGGATTGTGGAGATGAGTGAGTTCTATGCATTTGCGCTCTCAAGAAGCCTTGAAAGAAAACAGTCAAGTCTAAATTCTTCTCTCCAATCCTTGAACCTGGGCAGCTCCCTGGGGTTTGGCCTCTCCCGCTGCTTAGCAGTTATAAGAAATAAGTTAGGACGATATGTATCAACATGGGTAGATCTCAAAAAATAACAATGAGTAAAAAACCATGGCGCCAAATGATGTGTGCAGCATTACACTGGTTTATGTAAATAAAAACCACAAAACAAAGCTACATATTTTCTGTGGACACAATTATGTACATGCAGTGCATTTTTAACGATCGGAAAGTGCTCATTAAATTCATAATAGTGTTTCTTCTGGTGGTGGGAGGGGATTAGCATGGGATGGTGGTAGAGGTCAGTTTTATTCATTATGCCTAACATTCTTTTGTAAGGGACACTGCATTCATTATTTATGTCATTTTTAAAAGTATAAACATAAAATATAGGGCAGAAGAGCAAAAATGCCAAAATGTTATACAGAGGTGATTTCTTGGGTGTGAGAATATAGATAATGGCATCTTTATCTTTGTACTTTTAAAAATATTATTTCAATTTAAACCTTTCTTAACTGTTTGCCATTTGGGGAGGTTGTGAAGATCAAGTAAAGTATTACACATGAACTGGCTTGCAGACTAAGCAGTGCATTGTGATTATAGAGTCCCAGTAAATATTTGCTGATGTGAAAAAGTAAGTGGAGGTAGAGATGTGGCAACAGCTGCTTTGGAGAAGTCTTGCTGTGAAGTGGAGCAGATGCTGGGCTTCCGCTGTGCTGGGGGCAGGCTGGAGGGGTGCGGGTGTGATGAGGGACAGTCCTGGTGCCTCAGCCAGGCCGGGGCTGGGGGGGGGGGCTTGACTGCTGTCAAGACCCAGGCTTTTGAGTAAGAGCTACTTGAGTTTAATTTCTTTTGCCTCTGAGTAGCTATATAAATTTCAGGCATATCACTTAAATTGCTTGGGCCTCAGTTTTCTCATCTGTATAATGGGGATAGTAATGTTAACCTTGCAGAGGTGATAGTAATCACTGATTTAGCTCTGGAGATCTTGAACTGGTTTAGTTCAGTCCTCCAAATAACCACCCTAGCCCTCCACCCCATTAAGAGTTTAGGATCAAAACCTGCTTTTCTGGGGTTTGAGGGGTTGGGAAAAGTAGGGAGTGGCTAGGCTGTGTGGGAAGTCAATAGGTGGGTAGCACAAAGCATTGCCTCTGCTGGTGCCCAGCGAGCCAGGTGACCACCTGCAGGAAGGGCAGTGAGCAGGTGGCTGGGTATAGATGGTGGTAATAACCACCAGAGCAGAGGGGAGGCCCGCCCAGGTAATGAAGGCTGGAGTTTCAAATAATCCTCCTTAGTGGTCCTTAGTCATGTCTACCCCTCTGAGCTCTTTTCAAGCAGAACCCCTCCTCTTCTTAGGAAATTTTCCCCTTGGGAAACCCCTTTTCCCACCTCATTTATTTCATGATAATACTTGATGGCTCCTTAACCCCGGGGCATGAATCCACCTAAAAATAGTTCCCCATTCTGGAAAGGCTTAAACCTGCAACCCCTCTAGAGCAGCAGAGAAAGGGACAGCAAAGGGAAGATGTTCTGAAATCTCACTCCTGCAGCAAAAGGGACCGAGATGGTGCAACGCCTGGCGAATAGCAGATGCCCATTCAATTACAGCAAAAGTGCTTTCCTCCAAACACTGGGTAAGCAATATACTAATAGGTATCTAACAAACTGGAGAATTGCTGATTTAAACAAAATTAAACAGATTTATTGCAGGAATTGTCTGGACTTTTCAGTTCTGTGCACCTTGTGAATTTCCAAGGAGACATTTACGCAGGAGAACTATACATAGTTCCCTAAACTTCCTGGACTCCGGGGATTTTGTTCAAAGAACACCTGTAAGTCTCTTGTGGAACTAGAGTCTGAAGAACACCATTTCAGAAATCGGATTGTAGGTAAATAGAGTGCATAATTGGATTATAGTAATTTTTATTATCGTCCTTTGCTATCTGAAGCCGAGGGCTTTTAGACTGGGACTGAGGGTGGGAGGGTGCCCCAAGCCCAAAACACCCAATTTCACCCTCAATCATGGGAGCAGGGGGCAGGACAGGGGTCTCATATTTTAACCACCTGGAGAACTTTCCCAACCCACATCTCCTCCACCTCCACCTGCACCTCCCTGCCCTCGCCTGCGTTCTCCTGCACTCTCCCTAGCTTTTAACATAGGGTCTGGTATAAGTTGGTGCTCAGTTCATGTTTGTTTAACCACAACACAGTTCTGGGAACATTTTTAAAAGGATTTTTGTATTTCTAGGGTGAGTATATTAAAGCTCCTCAGGTTTGAAAAATGGTGATTATGTTTGGCCACTGAGGGGATGTATTTGTTAACTTTTATTTCATAAACAATTTCAGACAATGTTAGATAAAATCATTTAATGAACCCAAAGGGGGGATTTTGCTCTCAAGGTTAGACTGTTTCTAACTTGTTGAGTGGCGTTTACAAGCCAGAGTTTTTTGGTTGTGTTTTCTTATTCAATTGAACTGTTTATTTTGAGATCATTGTAAGCAATGATATGGAGAGATTGCAGGTGCCCTTTTCCCACTTTCCCCAGTGGTAACATCTTGCAAAACTGTAGATATGATACCATAGCAAGGCAAGTGACCTTGACGCAATCTAACAATCTTATTTCAATTTCTCCACTTTCACTTGTACCGTGGGCGAGTGTGCACATGCATATGTGCACGTGGCTTGGACTACGCCATTTTATCACATGTGTAGGCTTATGTATCCACCACCACAGCCAAGATGTTAGGTAGATAGCAAGGGAGTCCGGGTCTCCTAGGGACAAAAGTGGGTGCTGCTTGCCACGAGTGCTGGCTCACACCTGTAATCCTAGCACTCTGGGAGGCCGAGGCTGGTGGATCGTTTCAGCTTAGGAGTTCGAGACCAGCCTCAGCAAGAGTGAGACCCCCGTCTCTACTAAAAAAAAAAAAGAAAGAAATTAGCTGAACAACTAAAAATATATAGAAAAAATTAGCCGGGCATGGTGGCACGTGCCTGTAGTCCCAGCTACTCGGGAGGCTGAGGCAGGAGGATTGCTTAAGCCCAGAAGTTGGAGGTTGCTGTGAGCTAGGCTGACGCCATGGCACTCTAGCCCAGGCGACAGAGTGAGACTGTCTCAAAAAAAAAAAGTGAGTGCTGTTGCTTTGGTGCAATTGCTCTACGTGGGAAGAAAGACCAGGGTGGGCCCCAGATCCCCATCTTGGTCCTGCCCCATCCTAATCCTCTCCTGAGTGACTGCCATACCTGGGGGAGGAGGGACCATCCTGCATATCTGCCAGTTAGAACTTAGCGTGCCAGCTGCAAAAGAATGCAGAGGACTCTCTAGCCCACAGGCCAAGCAGCATAGGTACCATAGAGTCTGGAAGGGACCCAGAACACCCCGTGTGTGTAGTAAGACTCAGGTCATGCAACTCCCAACTGTCCAATCAATGTGGTTCCATGGTGACCTCTGAACCATGAGGGAAGTCCCAATCCGGGCACTATAAAACAAGACACAGACCCTTCCTTTTGCTCTTGCTTTGCTGCAACAATGGGTCTGGTTGTCATCTGTGGCGTATGCATCACGCTCTGTAAGCCTATATTTTGCTCTTGCCCTGTAATCCTATCTTTCTCTCCTCAATAAACCTCATTTTCGTGCTTGCCTTGCCTTTGGCATGTCTGGTCATTCTTCAGCCATGAGCGTGCTAAGAACTGACATTCCAGACTGAAACCTGACAAAGACACAAAAACAGTTCCATCGCCACAGGATCCCCCATGTCTTCAATGCCAGTCAGGGGGTTCTGAGTGGGCAATGCCAAGGAGAGGACAGAGTACAGGAGAAAAAAATGAGGCAAGCCCCTGACGGTTGAGGTACCTGCAGCAGAGAGAGGGACGTCACAGAAAGAACAGAGAAGTTTAAAGGAGATTTCCAGAAAGGGTTGCTGTGCAATGAGTGGATATGACTCCTCCTCTATTAACTCACAAAATCAATCATGCATCAGTCATTTGGAGTTGGATTTGGTGGTGGGGGTACATGGGGGGTGCTGAGGTGCTGAGTCTGATAGGAATTCCTTACCAGGTTCAAGTGGCATCCCACTTGATCCTCACCACTATGTTGACAGGGGACAGGCAGAGAACATTATCTCCTACTGAGACAAGGAAAAAAGATGGAACAGAAGTGACTTGTCTGAGGCCATACAGCTTGTAAGCAACAGGCTCTGGGAAATCTAGGTGCGAGCTATCCACTCCCTGGGCTACACATCAAGTCTGGCTGAATCCATTGAGATGTGATTGAATCCAACTCAAAGTGGCCCGGCAGAACCCCTGGCTCCTCCAGCTGGAAATGGCCCCAGCACTGGGTCACCCCAGATCCCCTGTCTGTCACCCCTGCACCTTGTACATCAGCAATCCTGCACCCTGGTCCCGAAACACATCTGGAATCCTTCTCCTCACCCCAAGCACAACCACCCAGGTCAAGCCTCATCACCTCCTGATGGATTATTTTGCAAAAGCCTCCTAAACGGTCTCTCTGCCTCTACTGTCGAATTGCCTGAGCATGTAAATCCTGGGTCTGCAAAGTAGGCCCTGTAGGCAAAGCCAGCCTGCTGCCTACTTTTGTATGGTCCCTGAGCTGCAAGTGATTTTGACATTTTTAAATGGTTGAAAAAAGTCAGAAGAATAATATTTTGCACCACAGGAAACTCTGAAATTCAGATTTTATTGTCTGTAAGTAAGGTTTTATTGGAATACACACATGCTTTTTCTTTATGTGATATCTTGTGTCTGCTTCCACAGAGCTGAGCAGTAGCGACTGAGATGCATGGCTCACAGAGTCGGAAATACTTACAGAAGGAGTCTGCTGCCATCGCCCCTCTCATCTCCCCCACAGGCTTCCTGTTCCTCCCAGAGGGAAGCCCCGAGTCCTCGCTCCGGCCCATGGGCCCTGCCACCTCTGGCTCATCTCCCCCTTGTTCCTTCATCACCATACCTCAGTCTTCTGGCCTGGGACCCCTCTCCCATCATTCATTGTCTCTGCCAAGTCCTCTCCTCCTCAGGCCTCTGAACTGCTGTCTCTGTGCGGGATGCGCTCCTCTTGCCCTTTGCATGACCAGCTCCTTTTTCTCCAGGTTTTAGCTTAAGTGTCACCTCTTCAGAGAGGCCTTCCTTCCCTGCCCCCTCCTTCCCCAGTCATTCCATCCCATTCCCTGTTTCTCCCCTTCACTGCACTTTTGTCTATGTGTTTATCACCTGTCACCCCCACCAATGGACGTTCGCTCCACCTGGGCAGAGCACATATTAAATGCTCCATGAATATTTGCGAATGAATGAATGAATGAGGCCTTTCTTGGCCTAGCAGCTGTGTGTCTATTTCCCTAGCAGGGTGGCTTGTGTCTCCTGGATTGAGATCATTCCCATCGACTCCTCCTCAGTGTTTTATTCTCCTCTTTGACTCACCGCCGTTATTAACCACTATGAGTTTCTTTTCCAAAGACATTGTCAGCCTTAAGGTCATTCTGCAAGGAACCAAGGCCACAGCTGGTACTTAACCAGTTAAGGAAGACATGTGCCCCCTTCTCAGCAGCTGAAGAGGCTCCTTCTTCTAGTATCAAGAGACCCAATCTATTAAAAAAAGGTTAGTCATGTTAATATCTGAATTTAGTGATTGGTACAAGTATAAAACGTTTCCACTCACCTGTTATTCTAAGTAACAGGAAACAGCCTCAGTTAATAAGCACAGCTGATTGCAGTGTCATAGATTATATGGCTGGGGGTATGAAAATGTGAAAGACACAATGACCAGGCTGGATTGGCTATATTATGCTACAATTTTTTAAAAATCCCCAATCTTGGTGTCTGAAAACAACATAGATTTGTTTCATGCTCACATTATACACCATCATGAGCTGACTGGGCCACTAAACATGGTGGTCACTCAGGGATTCAGGATGGTGGGACAGCTCCTTTTTTTTTTT
>VBSM01003176.1:16411200-16454294 GCA_008086735.1 Cheirogaleus medius | reverse complement strand
GCATGGGCAAGCTACAGCAGTCCTGCTCAGGTAAAACCATTCCCCCAGCTCTTGCTTCAGTGAGCAGGGACATAGCCTCTCTGGGGATACACCAAGCCAAGGCACGAACTCTGCAGCAAACACAGTTGCTCACAGTATTTCACACACACCTAGCAGTAAGGACCATGATCAAATCAAAGAAGACTCAGATTTCTCTTTAGGACTAACCCTAAAATGTCTTTTCCATTCACGTCCAACCTTCCAGTTTGGTCAGTGTTTTCTCTGGGGCAGTGCTGTCGAACAGAACTTTCTGCAATGATGAAGATGTTCCCTGTCTGTGCCATCCAGTATGGTAGCTACTAGCTACCTGTGGCTACTGAGCACTTGAAATGTGGTTAATACTGAGGCACTGAGTTTTTCATTTTAATTAATTTTAAATAATTTAAGTTTAAATAGCCACATGTGACTAGTGGCTGCCACATTGGACAGTGAAGCTTGGGCATATGAAGGAAAACATAGCTTTGCATTCAGCCCCTATCTTTGCTATGCCAAGAACAAGACAGCTGTGTGCCAGAGAGACCAATATAAATGCCGGCTATGGTGTGTCTGATTCCAAAATTTCCTCTGACTCATACTGTCCTGCTCAGTCTCCCATCCAGGGAAGATGTCTAGACTAGGAAGGTGGCCCATGGTGGAGTCTCTGTGGGAGTGGTGGCGACTGGCTAAGCCCATCGGGCTGCTTCCTTTAGAATTTTAAAAGGTTTGGTCAATCAGCAGTGAGAGGGGAAGGGAGGGACAAATAGAAACAAAGACATTATGGCAGAGAGAGTCGGTCCCTGGCAGCTGTCCTGTCCCAGTCCCAGCTCCCAACTGTGTACATCCTTAAAAACAAACAAACAAACAAACAAACAAACAAATGCCCTTTCCCTTAAGGTGGACTGAGTGACCATTTGTTCTTTGTTTCAAAAGAAATTAAGCAACTAAAATTCTTTTAACTCAGGGTATCTCAGCCTTCGTGCTACTGACATTTGGGGCCACAGAATTCTTTGCGGTGGGGGCTGTCCTGTTCATGACAGAATGTTTAGCAGCATCCCTGGCCTCTACCCACTAGATGCCAGCAGCAAACCACACCCAGCCACCAGCAGTCATGATAACCAAAATGCCTCCAGACATTGCCAAATGTCCCCAGAGCAGGAGGGGATGGGGACAAAACTCTCCACCAACCCCCTCCGCAGCCTTGAGAGCCAATTCTCTGCCTGTATCCCAAGTCCACCTCCTATGGCCTCCTTAGGAGGAAAAGATAAGAGCAGCAGTTTATTCCTAGCAACATCACAGCTCTCCCTCCTTCTCTTCTCCAGGCTAAATAAAGATAGCTTTTTTAGTCCTTTTCCTAGACTCTGTTTCACAGATATTGATGGAGACATCTAAAGATGAGACTGGAGCCATTTGGTCGGGAGGGACTCTGTTCCCTTGCTCACCTATTTATAGAGATGGGGGTGGGGGTGGGCAGAAACATCTGTGCCACCTTGTGACAGTGAACGCTCCCTGGCCAAGGCGGTGGTGGCCACACTGGGAAGGATCCTCTGAGCTTCTGCCCCTGAGCGAATCAGGCCAGCAGAGCCAGCAAACTGCTAATTTACAAAAAAAGGGGGAAACGACATTTTGAGGCCTTCAGGATTTGTCTCTTCCCATCCCTCTGAGCTTCTTCCAGCTGTTTCTGGGATCTCTCCCCTTGGTATTCTCAGGGACACCTCAAACTCAATAAAAGCAGAACTCCTTGTCTTCTTCCTCTAATCCATGCTTTTGCCAGTATTTTCCACCGTGTCCACCTGGTTTCTCAAGTCAGAAGCATGAGTGTCCCTGACTCACCCCGCCCCCACCCACCAGGTCTAACCAAACATCGAGTGCTCCAACTCTGCCTCCTGAGTCAGTCCCCTCAGCCACGCTTCTTGTCCACGCCACCCTGGATTATTTTGTCAGCCTCCGGACATTTAAACTGTCTCTATATCTGCCCTGCTCACGTCCAGTCTCCACAATGCAGCCAATATAATCTTTAAAAAATATATATGAATCTGGCCGGGCACGGTGGCGCACGCCTGTAGTCCCAGCACTCTAGGAGGCAGAGGCAGGAGGATGGCTTGAGCCCAGGACTTTGAGGTTGCAGTGAGCTATGGTGACACCACAGCACTCTAGCCCAGACAACAGTGAGACTCTGTGTCAAAAAAAAATCTGTTTTACTCCTGCTTAAAACCCTTCAGTTGCTACCCAATGTCTTAGGATGAAATCAAAAGTTCTTACCATGCAAACAGTGCAAGATTCTCCAGGATAGGCCTGCTCCACACCCAAGTCCCACCTCATTTCACTCTCCCTCCTGCGGTCTTGCTGCAGCCCTCTGGTGTCTCTTCACAGACGAGAAGCCCAGTGTGGGCCTGGCCTCCGCACAGTCAGCTTCTGTGCACATGCGTCCTCCGCCTCCTCCCCTGGGCGATCTCCCACCTATTCTTCCCATCTCAGCTTAGACATCACCTCCTAAGAAGACCTTACTAAGGAGACCTTAGGAAGTCCAGCCAGGTTAATCCCCTTGTTCTATGCTCTCTGAGCACCTTGTAGTTCCATTGTCTCAGGTTAGAACCACCAAAACAAGGCATGAGCCACTGACCGGGTGCAGGTCATGTGCTGGGAATGGGCACGGAAACCAAGAATGCAGCAGTCAGGAGAGACGGGGGACAGGAGGGGAGGAAAAGCCTGCAGAACGGGGTGCTATGGAGGTTGCTGGGTGTACAAGGAGATGGGCTCCTCCAGGACTCCCTCCCCCAACCTTTCCAAGAGGGCTCCCAGAGAGCTGGAGAAGACCCTGCGGCAGAAAACAAAAACCTGACAGTATACAAGGTTCCAGGGGAACACTTCCAGCAAGGATGAGTCTGGGCTCCCGTGGAACTGCCCACCACAGCTGTGGCTGAAACCAGACATAGGTCAGAGGAACCCAACACAAGGAACCAAGTAGTCTCCTCCAGCCATCTTCATGGCACTGGCAATTGCTGCAACTGCTTAGTGTTTGTCTTCTTCATGGCTACATCCTTGATGCCTGGCCTGCTGCAGCAGAGAACACTCTAGCACACAGTAGGTAATCAATTAATATTTGCTGAATTGAACTGAAATGAACTGAGGTTGGGGGAGGGGTGCCCAGGAAGAAAGAGCCCTGAAGTTCTACTCAGAACCTGACAGCGCTCCATGCCAGTTGAGATTTGCAGTTAATGTATGGGTGGAATGCTTGCTTTGGTTTTGTGTGTTTGTTTTTCTCTTGTCAGTTCAGATTTTATTTTTGCTTTGGAAATAGATGTCCTTGCTGCACACCCACCCATCCCTCTTGTTACTAAGATCACATCTCTAACTCCCTAAACCAGCTCTCACTAGAGCTTGATTATTAAAAATGCCAAGGACCAGCCTTACTTGGTTGTGGTAGTAGGGCCTGATTAAAATGATTCTTCGTTAAAGCATCTCACTCCACATTTGTCCTCTCCTTCTGTTTGCTAGTCCCAGAATAAACATCCCTTGCCCTGTGTTCCCTTGATCCCAGCTCTGTTTATCTGCTGCCCACATATCTGAGAGCTGATGGTCCACCAGGGGCTGTGATGCGTTCTGTGGCTACAAGGACAATCTGCTCCGCACTTGTCTTCCAGGAGCTCAGAGGGGAGACAAACTCATAATCAACCATAATATTCTAAAACTGTGATCAATTCAGGGATGGAGTGAGAGTCAGCACACCATGGGGGTGCCATGGGGAGACACCTAACTGCTCTTCTGGGTCAGGGAAGGTTTCCTGGTAAGGCAACGTCTGAACTGAGTTTGGGAGGTTGAACAGGAGTTAACCACAGCAAAGGGGACAGGTGAAGGGCATTCCAGATGGCACAGAGGTGAGACCAGCAGCTGTGGAGCAGTTGGGTAGAGTTGAAAAGATGTGAAAGGAAGAGACTGGTGGAAGAAGAATCTAGAGACAGAGATAGCAGCCAACTCCAGGAGGATTCTGTGTACTGTGCGGAGGCTTTTCCATGTTGACGGCGCCTCCTCTTCCTCACTGGCCATTTCCTCATCCACTCCCTACATTTCACTCGGATCCCCACCAGGCCACTCCAAATGTTCCCTTAAAAGCTCCCCTCATACTCCCACATCCCACCCATGGGTGAGTGTGTGCACAGGAGTCAGGAGTCTTGGAGCTGTCTTAGAATTCTGCCCACCATAGCCCAGAGGTCTGCATCAAGTTTCCCAAATTGACTCCATGTTCAAGTTCACCATTTAAGGAATGAGGCAGTGATGGAGACTGCTGGCTCTCCTCCAGCATCTGAACTTCTCTTCTCTATAGAAAGAATCTACCTCTGCCATAGCAGGTATCATAGACAGCATTTTTAGCTGGGTACAAGGCGACACTTCTTAGCTTCCTTTGCAATTGGGCATAGCCATGAGACTAATTTCTGGACAATAGAATGTAAGTGAACATGACGAGTGGCTATAAGGAACCCCCTCGAGAGACCTTGCTCTTGCCTTTTGCCAGCTCTCCTCTACTCCTTTCTCTATAGGGATGCTGGAACCCCAGAGCCACCACCTGGTGCCATGAGAATAATGATCACACCCAAGGGATGGCAGGTGAGTGAACTGGTAGGACCTGGATCTCCAAGGTCTCTGTGGGACAGAAGAGCCCTACTAGCATGGAACTGTGTACTTCTGGACTTTTAACTGGTAGAGAAATAAACTTCTCTTTTATTCGTGCCACTGTTGATTTGAGTTGCCTGATATTCACAGCTAAATATAATCCTAACCAACACAGGAATTATTTCCTTAGTTCCCCCTAGACTTGAAAGCTTGCATACATTTTTCTTCCCTCAATCTCTCTAAGCTCTTTCATCCTCCAAGGCCCTAAACGCCGCTGATTCCTTCTTCACGCTTCACCTCACACTCATCCCTGCTTCTCAGCTTCCACGGCCCTCCTGATCCCAGGATATTCCCCGGGGCTCCTTCTCCGTCCCTGCAATCAAGCCTGCACAGCCCCCGATTTCTGGGGTATTATGTTCATCATGTCACTCCTCGTCCTCAAACCCCCCAAATTTGGGCTTCTGTTGTGTTTAATAGGATGGAGTCCCAAACTCTCACCGTGTCATTGAACTGTTCAGTAGTAACACAGTCCTGACCCAACTTTTTGGTTTCTCCTCCCTCTGATTTACACCTTCCCCACACCCAAGAGAGTCCCCGACAGCCCCTTTTGTCCTGACTTCTGTGCCTTTGCTCTATGCTAGAGGTTCCCACCCAGTTGCACATGGGAATCAGCAGTGCAGCTGCTCAGGATGGTGCCAGTGAGTGAGTGCTCAATGATCGAAGGCGTTCCTTTGTGTGCAACGTAGGGACTATTACTGACACCATTCCACAGGGAAGGAAACGTGAAACTTAGCAAGTTCAGGACATCATTTCTGGTCATATGGCAAGTGAGTGGGGAGCTAGGATTCCAGCAGATCAGACTTCCCTCTAAATCACTACTCTGTAGTCTCTTGAACTATATTATTTAATACAAATTAAAAATATTTTCTAATAGCATGCCACATAATTGCCAACGTATCACAGAGTACAAATGAAAAATTCAAAAATATAAGTGCCTGGGCATCACCCCAAACCAGTGAAATCTGAACATCTCGGGAGTGGGGCTTGAGTATCTTTCCATTAGCTTTAGGTGGAGCCCAGGTTTACCCCGGTGATGCCGATGTACGGTTGGGGATGGGAACGCTGCTTTTCCTGGGTGCTCCCACCTATGTTCCTCCCCTTCCCTCTTCCACCCCACATCTTACTTGTCTTTGGGGCTCAGTCCTGGTGTCATCTCCCTGTGTGGCCCCGCCTACGTTCTCCATCCTGCCTGAGTGCTCCCTTTTCTGAATACCACTTGCAAAACTTCTCTACCCCAGCTAAGCTGGTGCCTCCTCCCTACCTCGGTTTGAATCTAGCTCTTGGCTTTGATCCTTGGTGGGGTCCTTGGCAAGATTCCCATGTTCAGTCATTTGCCGCTCAGCTGCCTCCCTCCTTGCCTCAAAGAGCAACAATTGTGCCTCTACTGAAAGGAAGACTTGAACTCATGGTCCTGCCAACTGGTGTCCTAGGCTCAGTGCTTCCCTCCTAGGGTTTGGAAGTGGGGAGAATTTGGGGAAACAGACTGTGGTTGAGGGGCACCAGTGTGGTGGAGGAGAGGAGAGTGGTGAGGGCCCTCCTGGCCGCTCAGATGCAGACCTAGATAATGAGGGGGCGATGGCACCTTAGGGGAAAAGTTGGGTCTGTGGGCTGGGAAATGCTGAGAGCAAAGCCTGGGTAGGGCCTTGGATAGAATTTGGCGTTTGAGGAACAGGAACTGAGAGGGGAATAATCTGGGCATAAGTGACATTGGGCCAATTGAGGTTGTCAAGAAACTGTATCATGCATTGTATCATTGGGGAGACCTTAAGGGGCTGCAGCACCATTGCTGACAGGCAAGAGGAGCAAAGAAGGTGTCAGATGGAGGGCCTGTTGAGAAGTAGAGGGTCTCTGGCCACCAGACACCCAGCCAGCCAGAGCCCCAATCCCATGAGAGCAGCCTACTCTGCCCCCTGTCCACCTGTGCCCCTGGGCTCAAGGAGCTTGGGTGCCTGTTGGGCCAATTTCTGCTGAAGTTGAGGGTCTCCAGTCCATGCTGGTAACTTCTAGGTCATCCCATTCCACCAGTATATGAAGCAGGTGGTGAAAAGAGGCCCAGGGAGGGAGGGTCGCTTATCTTGGGTTATACCCTGACTTAATGGCAGTGCTAGGATTAGAAGCCAGTTCTCCTAATTCCCAGACCAGGCTCTTTCTTCTTGACCCTGTTGCCCAAGTTAATCACTTTGCCTTTGTGGGGCTCAGAACAGGCCTCTGGTGGGGCGCTGGGGGCTCCCCTCTGGCTGCCTACCTGCGTTCAGCAGCAGTTCTGGTCTTCTCCAGCTGAGCCTTGTCTTGCATGCTATGTGGTGGCTGATGTGGGGCACAGAGCAGCCTCTGGGGTGACGCTCTGGTGGGCTTCTCACTACATAAGGGCCCTTCTGTTCCTGTGGCCATCAACACCCTGCAAAGAGGTCGCCCCTGCCTTCCGGGCCCCATGGCAGGACTGGCTCAGCAATGAAACTGGCTGCTCATGCAATCACAGCACCCTGATCTCACCAGGCTGGAGTAGAGAGGGAGCTTAAGGTGGACTCCAGAGCATGATTACGTGGGGCAGGCCAGCCAAGGTGTTCAACATATCAAAAGAGTCTTTCCCTTCCTGCAGCTCTGCTGAGGGCGAGCCCTGGCCACTTCAGTTCAGGCAACAGCCCTCTCCTGTCTCCCAGTCCTGCTCTAGCCCAGCGGCCTGGGCCAGTGTGGGATACCTGACCCAAGGGCTGTGATCTATGGATGTCCCAAGAGCCTAGAGGTGGCCTGGGTCAGAGGCTCTGGCTAACCAGGGACTCCCGTACTTACCTGAGTCATTCAGAGTGTCCCCTTCACAGTAATTTGAACCGGAGGTGTGGAGAGAAAGCCAGAAGTATGCAGGAACAAATGAGTCACGAGCAGCCTTCGACACAGCACTCCAGCCTGGGATCAGGCAGCCCCTGCTGCCTCGGAGCTGCAGAGAACCCAGGAGCCAGTGGAGCCCCCTGGATCCCAAGCAGCCTTCCGATTGTCCCCTGTACATCCCAATGACCATATCTGAACAGATCCAGACTCCCAGCTCCTGTACTCCCCCGTGTCTCCTCACAATAGACCAGGTCACCCGAGGCAGCCTGAGTGAGGCCCCTTCCCAAAGGCTGCCTTGATGGCAGAAGAGACACCAGTAGGCTGCAGTGGGGCACTGCTGGGCCTGCCCACACAGAGAACCCTCCACTCCCCACCTTGGAGGATAGAGAGGGTTACATCAGGGGACCTGGCAGGCCCCTGGGGACGCAGGCTGACATCGATGTACTGACAGTCTGGGGAAGCAGGATAGGGCTGGGCCACAGGGAAATAGTCCCAGTCCTGCGTGTGTGTGGGTGGGGCTGGCTGGGGCCCTCGCTCACTCTGAGTCTCCAGTTTATTGTGTTCACTGAGTAACAGACGCCTCTGTGGTCTAGGATGACACTGGGGTCTGTCCTGTGATTATAAGACACTGGCTTTTCTGCCAAACGGCTCACTGGGCAGATTGTGGCTTTGACCCTGGGGTGTTTCTTCCTCCCCCCTCATCTCCCCCTTGTCCTCCCAGGTTGCCACACACACTGCACTTTCCTCCAGAACAGAAGAAAAGTAGAAATGTGGCTCTCCTAGGGCCTCGGGCTGGGTGGACTTGGGCATCTTCTGCCAACGTGGCCGGGTCTCTCTTAGCCCGGATCTGCAGCGATGTCACCATCAGCATCACTCTCTAGCTCAGACCAGGCCCTTGGCTGAGAAGCAGCAAGCAGACCTGCAGAGTTCAGCTTGGCCAATTTTCCTGGGCACATGCTGTGTGCTTGGCTGGCACAGCCGAGCCACGTGGATGGAGCACGTAGAGATGGGTAGGACCCGCTTCTGGCACGGAGGAATTGCAGCCCAGCAGGAGGAAGACGTACAGCTTACACAGAGAAAGGCAATTCAGGACAGAATACGATCAAAGTCTTGAGAACCCTCCCAAGTGGTCTGGGGACTAATGGCAGGTGAGCTCCTACCCCTGGAGACTGGAAAGACCTGCATGGAGGAGTCGGCATTTGACCCGGGGGGCCATGTGGACTTTGACATGGAGAAGCAGATGGGAGCAGGGGACTGGGGTTGTAGTCTCCTGAAAGAGGGACTATCAATCTTTGTTCCCAAACAATTAATGTCAGTAGTGCCAGGCACAGAGCCAGGAGGAGCTGGGGGAACAGAGGCAAGCATCATGTGGTCCCTGCCATGGTCCAGAGGGGGAGCCAACAGGTGGAGGATGGCTGCAGCTCAGGGACAGGAGCCAGCCTAAGGGAGGGCAGGCTTGGTGGATGTCCTGCTGGGAAACAAGCCCAGAATGAGGGAGGCAGCGCCATATCATGATATCCCCCACCTGCCACTTGATCAGACTTGAGTCTGTAGGCAGCAGAGAGCTGCTTTGGGAGTTTTGCCAGAGGCTGATGATGCGGAGGGAAGGAGCACAGGGGGGCCAGGCCCTCAATGTCACTGTTCCCTGAGTGTCCCTTGATCAGCTTTCCCCAAATAAGTCAGCAGGGAATGTGACTTTTATACTGGAGAGTGTGGGTTCACTCATTTCTGAGAGAACCACCCACAGGGCAGAGGCAGGAATAGGGCATATCATTTCTCCAGTGCATTCTAGGTACCATCTCTTGTCGTCTTCAGGGCAGCCAGTGGAGTGGGCTTCACGCCCGGTTTTACAGACGAGGCCACTGCAGCTCAGGGAGAGAAAGGCATATGCAGAGGGAGGAGCACACACAGCTCCCACCGGGGGCAAGGCCAGGCACATCCTCTCCAAAACTTGTTCTTTGGTCTGGCTACTGCCTGAGGGGACAGCCGGGTTTATTTGTCCAAAAAGGTCAGCGCGTAGCTGCCTGTTCATCACCTCTGTGGTCAACAAGGAACAAAGGCCACGGTCAGGGGCCATCTCTCCTGGAGCCCTGTGAGACAAGGCACTGCCAGTGGGCTGTCTGTGCGCACAGACAGACCTTGGGGAAGGATCCCTAAGTCCCAGGCACACCCCTCTTCCCGGCCAGAGAGAACACTGAGTGGTGAGACCAGCCGGAGGTGGAATGAAATAGCAGAAACCTCTCTGCGCCCTTCACCGGTTCCTGAGCGGCCTTTGGGGGGCAGGGGAGCGCGACGCCCTCTCCAGTGCCCTTCCCTGCTCCCCGCACCTGCTGGGGCGCGAGAGGGAGCCCGCCCAGCCTGCTCTGCCCCGCGGGCACCGCCACCTTCGCGGCTTGGGTTCCGCGGCTCCGCGCGCCGCCTCCAGCCTCCACTGACGGCCGAGGCTAAGCGCTTGCCATTTTGATCCAGAGAAGCATTCTCCTCACTCTCCCAGGGAGACCGAGTCGAGGGTGCAGTCAGGGGAAGACCGACAGCTAGGAAAGAGCCTCTGAAGCCCAGGGCTCCCCCTCGGCCGGCCTGCTCCGCCTGCCCCATCTCCCCGGCCTGTGGGCCAGGCCGAGGGCCCCAGAGAGCCAACAGAAGACGCCCAGAAAAGTCGGTCGCTCCCCGGCCCAAATTCTGAAGCCTGCGACAGCAATCCTGTCCTCTAGTTTTCCTGTCCCACATCAGTCCTCCTCCCCTCTGAGGCGCGGGGGCGCCGCAGGACGGTCTGGCCCTCCGCCGGCGATGAGGGCTGGTAGGGACCGCGGGTGGCCGGCTGGATCCCCGCAGGGTTCCCCCACGCGCGGGGTGCGCGGCCGAGGAAGAAAGACAGGGTGCGCCTTGAGTCTGGGAGAGGAGCGCCCGGCCTGCGCCCGCACCAGTGGGTGGGGATGGGCTGGTGGAGGGAGGGAGCAGTGCTGGTTCGCGAGTGGTGGGAGGGAGCCCCGATTCGGACCGGTCTTTGCGCGCAGGGGATCTGGGCACACACCCCGGCGGGTCCCTGAAAGAGCCCTGGCGCGGGGAGCGCCCGCCCGAGCGCAGGCCGTCCCAGGTGTGGTGCATACGTGCGTGTGTCTGCAGGTGTGCGCGCGAGCCAGGCGAGAGGGTCTCGGCGTCCCCCGCACCCTCTCTCCAGGGTTCTATATTTTGCCTTTCTTTGTTCTCAAAATAGTAGGCGAGCGCGGCCGGCGCTGCCCTCGCGAGGGGTGGGGGCCGCCGCGCGCCCGCTCGCGCGAGCCGAGTTAGCTGCAGGGTTACAAACAGTCTCTCCCTGCTCCCCCGGCCTGAATTAATGTGTTACTATTTCGGGCGAGCCAGTGTTTCCAGGGGAAACCTAATGACGCAATGACGTCAATGCAGGTCAGCGGCAGACTCTCCGGGAGGGCGGGCGGGCTCCCGGCTCTCAGGCGCGGCGCAGTCTGCGGGCGGAGGGCGCCGGCGAGGTGGCGAGGGCGGCGGGCGCGGGGGCGCGGAGGCCCCGGCCAAGCTCGGGGACCGGAGGGCGCACCCTCCCAGCGCCCGAACCCGGGCAACTTCCCGCCGCCCGGGACGGAGTTTCTCGGTTGCCTACGGACATCCGGGAGGCGTGTGGAGGGCAGGCGGGGTAACCCTCACTCCCACCCCACCTTTATCCAAAGGGAGCCGGAGGAGCCAGCAGGTCCGGACTCGCTGAGGGGGCTCCACGCGGGGCCTCCCACGCACAGGTACGCGCTGGTCCTCGGGGTGTCCCCAGTTTGGGAGGGAGACACTCACACTCGCTCCCGTGCACACTCCTCTCGTGTCCTGGCACCGTAACTGGGACTTTGGGGAAAGAAGAATGGGTGTCTGAGACCTACCCGCTCAGCCTGTCTCGCCCCCTTCTTTCTGGGCGTAGGAGCTGGCTGTCTGCTCCTCTCCAGCACCCTCCCTGGTCTCAGGTTAGAATTGGGGCTTCCCACTGGCTGTGCCTCCCTTAGGGGCGACATCTGAGGCCGAAAAGCAAGGCCGAAGGGACGTCCAGGCCAGGGGATGCGAGGCTGCAGCGGGAGCCTGGGCAGCTTGGTGGGAGCCAGTGCCCGTGTGCAGGGCGCGTGTACGGGACTGCTTGTGTGTGCCTGGTGTATCCCGTGTGTCCATGGGGCGTGTATGTACCCACGGAAGTCCGCTGTGCACGCATGTCTGTGCCATACGCGTGGGAACCCCTCGTGCACCCCTCCTTGCCATGCACCCATGGTACCTGCCCGGAGTGTAGGAGGCTAGCGAGGGACAGGCCCAAGTCCAGGGTTTCTTCCCTGCTCACACCCTATAGCTGGCCCAGATTACACCCTACTCACTGCTGGGTCGTGGCCCACTTTCCCCACTCTGGCCGCAGCTTCAGGCAGCTGCATACCTCTCAATGCTCAACCCACCTTGTCCCCCCAACTTGCTTGTTCCCCTCCCTCCTTGGAGAGTGAGTAGAAGAGGGGCTGGGGGAATCCCTTTCGGTCCACCCCCCCTCTCACCTGGGGCGCAAGCGCAAGCTATGCCGCTGCTCTCCGCCCTCTGCACCGCAGCTCTCCCTTTTCAGCACCGTAGTCCGGACAGCTCCACGCCTGGCCCTGCACTGCCTCTTTCCTTGCCAGCGCTGAGCACCCGACTGGGACACCCCGCCCCGGCTTTTGCAGCTTCCACCTAAGTCCAGAACCCGATCCTAGACCTTCCTCCCTGCCCTCAACACATACAAATTGGGTCCTTGCCTCCCCATCCCGGACCTCTGTCGGGTGGCCTGGGAAGTCTCTGAGGCTGACTGGCAGGCGTCAACACATCCAGGCCTGGCTTCCTTGGAGGGGCAGTGACTCTGAAGAGAGACTGCCACGGCTCTGCCACAGGCTCCCCTTTCCCACCTGCGTTCACTGAAATAAGTGAATAAAGCCAAATTCCTTGCCCAAAAGGCAAGCTGGCGTTAAGAAGGCCCTGGGGATTCCAGGCTATTCTGGATTCTGTTATAGAAATGCAACTGGTGGCTCCTGAGAGCCCCTTCTAGACATTCCCACAGCCCCTCCCTCCTCTTTCCCTAAATCCAGGCCGCATCACGGGAGACGGGTGGGGAAGAATCCGACCACGTCTCCACCTCTGGCGTCAGTCAGAGAGAGTTCAGATGATGTCATGGACTTGGAGGCTCTGGATGGGATGATGTCTATGTAGATTCTCACCAGAAATGTGCCCTAGACTGTCCATGAGGCCCCCAAAAGTGATTTTTATGATGACAGGGCTCTATGCAGGCCACATTCCCTGGACTGTGGCTACCTAGAGGCCTCTGAGACAGCCACCACCCCAAGGGGAAGCCAGGACACAGCAACTCTCCCTGTGGCTCTCTCCACACTTGACTCCTTTAGCTGATAAAATATGAGAGATGTTGATGGAATATTGTTCCAGACACCTTCTCTGCCTTGGAAATGTGTCTTCTTGCTGTCATCCCAGTTCTCCAGGAAGAGCAGAAAGAAGCTGATTCAGGGATGAGTGGAGGAAGTGGAGGGAAGTCACCTCTCTCCATCCTGCCCCACCCTGTTTCAGAGGACCCTGGCAAACTGGAGCTGGTGTGCCCCCTTTCTCCACCTGGGAATCAGATGACTCTTCTTTAGATATTCTCCTCTCTCCAGCAGCACAGATTAGACTGCCCTTGTCAGATGTGACCCAGGGGCAGATCCACATGTTGTCTTTGTCCTACTGAGGCCAGAGCCCTAGAGGAGGTCTGGGCTTGGGGAGGAGACGGCCTCTTTGCAGAAGCTCTGGCACCTGGGGCGAGGCATATACACACTGTCAGCAGGAAATGGCCTTTTTTCTGAAGCAGCCATTGTTCTGCCTGCTGCTGAGCTTCCAGAGGGAGGAGAGAAAAAAAAAACCCAGGCTGGGGACAAGAGGAGGAGGACAGCCATCCCAGTCCAGTGGCACTTCCTTCTGACAGGGTAGAAGCCTAAGCCCAGCTCCTCTGACATTCTCAGAGTTTCCAGAGGTCTCAAGGGGAATCTGGACATGGCTGTTCTCCTAAATGAATTAATTTTCATGACAAAAAAGAACTGTGTGTGATCTGGTTAAGGAGGTGGCAGTGTGGGCAAAACATACAAAGAGCAAAGGGGTGTGCCTTTTACTGAAGGACATAGCTTCCCCAGGGTCTTTCAGCCAAAATTTGGTCCTCTGGGAGTGCAAAGATGCCATGATCGGCCTGGCCCCACTCCTGGCCACTTTCTAAGCTCACCTGACTCCCTCACCTTCCTCTGTGCTCAGCTGGGTAACATCTGGCCATGGCCTCAAGGGAAAGCTGGCAAAGGTTAGGTAGGTACAAGGAAGTTTGCCTTGTGGATATAAGCCTGGCTTCTCCTTTGGTTGTGCACAGCAGGGACCTTGGAGAGGAAAGCCAGAGAAGATGAAGCCCCCTGCCCTGCAGGAAGCTAGCACTTGACATTGTACTGAGCCGCAGGGAGAGCCCAGGCCTCACTTCTGCAGTTATCCTTGCCTAACTGCAGACATCACGGGCCAGAGAGCTTTTGGTCTCATAAGTTGCCTGGTCAGCTGCTCAGCAGGGAGGTAGACTGACCCAGCACCCTTCCGAGCACAGAGGACCAAATTCTCCATCAGCCCCATGCTGGTGGTTTAAGCAAGTCCTTATGACAAGCCTCAATTTCTCCATCTGCATAATGGGGTTTAGTGGAAGCAGAGGTGGCTTCCAGCAGCCTGAGCTGACAGCTTGTTCTGAGTGTGTGTAAACAACATTTTATTAGCATCTGAAGTCCAAACTTGCCAGGAGAGATGACTCCTTTGTTCACTAAAATGCCTCTGTTCCTGAGAGGCTCAGGGTGCCTTGGGGTACAGGAAAGGCTGATCCAGGTTCAGTGGTAACTTCCCTGCCTCCTAGCCAAGCTCTCCTCCTGCCAGCGAGTCACCCTCTCCCTGTAGATGGAAGCCCAGATCCCGCTGTTCAAAAAGCAGGGACTTACTGTGCCCATGGGAAGCATGTGTGAGGAACAGCTCCAGGCTGTTCCTAGCCACCTAGCTCTGACCACCAGCTCAGGACTCTAGCTAGCAGCCCCCAACCCCCAAAGGACAGGAGGCTCTACAGAAAAACAGAAATAGTCCTAATGTTTGCTCTTGGGGCCAAGAAGCTCAGGGTCTTTCCCCATGAAAGGAATCACATGGAGGCCTCCTGACGCCCCTCACTGCCTATCAGCTGGACCCCGGGCCCAGCGGGGACTGAGCCAAGGTCCACATGAGCTGGGACACGGAACCAACTGTGCTCTCTTCCCCATGCAGAGCTTCCCAGGAGACCTGTATCTCATGACCGAGGCCACCCTTTGAATTGTGTAGACCTCACAGTGGGGGTCTGAAGGTGTCCTGTAGCCATTTTACTGAGAGTGAAGTTGGTGAGCAGGGGAGGGTGTCACCTCAGCATAAGGGGCAGTGTCTCTGCTTTTCCAGAGGCTTGTGGGTGCAGGGTTGGCGCTGACAGGGAGGGGGCTAGGCCTATGTCTCCTGTCTGTCTGACCTTAGACTAGTCATTTCTTCTCACAGCATGTAAACAGCTAGAGCATCTGCCACAGCCCTTCATGGGGCAGTAGTTGGAGTATAATGAGATAGAGTGAAGAGTGTGTCATGGGAGTGGGTGAGCACTGTTGACCCTGAGACCCCAAGAAGACCCCAGATGCTCTCCCCTCCTGGCAAGTTCTCCTGCTGTCAGGGTCTCCACTTCCCTTTGTGAATGGAAGCCCAGCACCACAATTAGGAATACAAGAAGGACCGTCTGCCCAGAAGGACAGGGATTTAGTGTGCTTGTTAGCACTGGAGTCCACAATCTCATCAAGTCACCTGTTCTGGCCACCTCCAAGTTACCTGTTCACTCTCTTGTCGAAGGAGGATCCCTTGCTCTAAATAGTATGAGATGGCTGAACACACAACACCTGACAATGACAGATGCAATTGGGGGCAGTTTATTAGTCACATGCAGTCACAGCCCACAGGAGGAGGACACAGGACACCAAGCAGGGCCATGAGAGGGCTGCACTCAGGAGCTGCACCAGGAGCCGAGTGAACCAAGGGGTTATTGGTGGCAGCTTTATGGTGACAAGAGTGTGGGGTGTCCCCTAGCTCCTACAGAAGGTTGTGATTGGCTTGTTTGAATAATTTCATAGGCTGGTGGGAAGGTGAAGCAGTAGTTGGGGTACAGGAAAGGCTGATCCAGGTTTAGTGGTTCAGGCTGGAGCCCAAGTGGTATGCAGCTGGCCTGGCTGATGGGGACCTAGCCAGGTGGGGGAGGGGCTTTTCTCACTGGGTGGGGAGGGGCCCATCTGGAGAGAGCAGGGGAACCCACAGTTAGTCCTGTAGAACACAGAGGTCAAGGCTGCCCTTGAACTTGCAGACCTTGTGACACAATGCTTCAGACACTGTGCCCAATCTCGTTAATTTTCATGACACCCCTGTGAGATAGTTACATATCACAGATGAGGAAACCGAGGCTGCGTATGAGCCAAGACCACCCAGCTGAGGCTTCATGCCCAGGTGTCCTGACTCCACAGCACAAGCTGCGTCTGTGGACGGCAGCTGCTTCTCATGGCGGGTGCAGTGAGTGGGGCTGTCTCCAGATGCCCTGGAAAACCCTTTGCCCTTTTCAGGACGGGATTCTCTGCAGTTGTGCTTCTAGTTGGGATGTAACTGGAGAGCACCTAAGGCCCTCTTTGGCACCTGTTTATTCCAGGTGGTGGAGCTGGCGAATAGATCTGCGTGTTAAGTCATTGACATTTCTGTCCTGAAGGTCAGGGTAGGTTCAAGGGCATGGAGTTGAGTTGACCAGATTGATGGGGAGACCTGGGGTACAGCCCCTCCCTCACTGTGTGGCTTTGGGCAGACTCGTCCTTCTCTGGGCTCAGACTTCTCAGCAGTAACCAGAGGGGTTGGATGAGCTGGAAGGCTCTTTCCATTTTATTGTGCTGTGAATCCTTAAGGACTCTACCTGTGGAAGTAAAAGGCCCCTTCCGTGCAGGCTGAGGATTTGAAGGCAGGTGGTGGGAGCGCAGTTTTGTTCCTGTGGAGTCAGGAGAGTCACATTGACTTGGTCTTTTGGGGCGAATAGATGGTGGGATGGGGAGAGTGTGAGTCAAGACCCTTCCCCAGTCCCCAGCCTCACCAGCCTCAAGGAATTGACTGGACCTTGCTGGCCAAGGCCTATTTCCAGAGGATGCTTGGGGGACAGAAAAGTTTATGTAATTTTGCCACCTGCTTTCCAGAGCCCTGAAGCCCTCAGCCCAAACCCAGCTCAGCCAGGGGGGGCCCTCCCCCTCCAGGCCTGGCTCTTCGGCCTTGGGCATTTGCTGCTCCTTTTAACTCCTTCCTTCCCCTCCTGTAGGGTTGCTGGATTTAGCAGATAAATGCCCAGTTAAATTTTAATTTCAGATAAATACAAATCATTGTTAACATGAATATATCTCAAGATTCCCTATCCCTAGGACTCAGAACCTATCCACACTGGGATCTGTCTTTTCCATCCCCAGCCCCATGCACTTTGAGGCCCTGAGTTTCTGCTGCCTCCAGGGACAGGATCGTGCCAGCTCTGTATTCTCAAATTGTGGTGCCTGGGCTTCCATTCACAGGGAGGGGCTGAGACCCTGACAGCACATCTTGCTGCTGATAAAATAGAAAATAATAATAACAGCCAGGGAAACAGCCAAATTCATACAGCTGGGGGTAGGCTGGATTTGAACCTAAGATTTTTTTGTGTTTATTTCGTGCATTTGTGTGTGAGGGAAGCCTCAGCACCAGGGTGGATTTACAGAGACAGCTCACAAGAGAGGAGTCTGGTGCAACATGCAGGCTCGTTGCCGTGGTTCAGGCAGCAGCAGTGTGTGCTGGGAACAGCAGGTGTGCCCTGTCCCTGCACAGGGCCAACCAGCCCACAATGTAGCATCCAGGCTGCAGGCCAGACTGCTTTGCAGGGGTTGTGTTTGATTCTACCTCTCCATCTGCAAGTCCTCGTGACTTCCCCTTTTGTGGCCTGGGCTGCTACCGAACCATCTGCTCCCTAGCTGGGCTTGCAGCTGGGAGTTCATGCATGATAGAGACTTTTCCCACCAGTGTTGGGCCTTGGAAGCCAACCCGAAGGGTGGGGACATAGGTGTGTCCCCACATATTAGGGAGGTGAAGAGAGGCTCTGATGTGGTAACTTTCCAAATTCCATTTGGGGCTTGATGACTTCCAAAAGTCTCCACTAAAATTGGAGTGGGAGGGGCATGTATTTTTAATCTCACTTTGGAGCTGAGGCTAAATTAACTTCTCCAAGATTACACAGTGCATGGCTGGAAAGCCGGTACTCAGGTCTGACTTCACACCTACTCTTCACTCTGGACCCACTGCCCCTCATATGTGCAGCCGTTCCTTAGAAGCACAGCCTGAAAGCACAGGCTCCACCCTGGCTGCACATTCGAATCACCTGGGGAGCGCTAACAACGCCCAGGGGCAGCCTCCCGAGACTCTGATTTAATTGCTCTGAGTGCCTCCTGGGCATCAGTGGTTAGTGAAAGCTCCCGGGGTGGCTCTGATGAGCAGTGAGGGTTGTGGATCACCACAGGAAGGGAGCCATGGCACCGGCCAGGGCTTCCCAGACTTTACTGCACACTGGAATCACTGGGGATCTGTGAAAATACCAACACCTGGCTCCCTCCCCAGACGTGCTGATTCAATTACTAATAGTATGAAATCCAGAGTTGTAAAAGCTCTCCAGGTGATTCCAATATTCAGCAAAGTCTGAGAAACCACTGGCACCGGCTAGGGCCTTGCCCGCTAAGTGCAGGCTGCAGACCGGCAGTGTCAAGGGCTCCTGAGAGCTTGGAGAAATGCAGAACCTATAGAATCATAGGTAAGTTTTAACAAGATTTCCAGGTAATTTGTGTATGTATTCAAACTTGGCTAGGGAATGATATGATGAAGAAGCAGAAAAGGTCATAATTTTTGAGTCAATCCCTCTGCTCATTCATTTATTCAGTCGTTTTGCTGATGACCGCTGAGTGCAACCTTGCTATGTGCTTGCGCCACGCTGGTGAGGGCCAGGCAGGCACACAGCTGCCAGCTGTAACATAAGGGCCATGCCGGCGCCCACGGAGGCCTGAAGGGCACACTGTATGAGAGGTGCAGGGAATGTGCCCTTCACCATCCGGCAGAGCAGAGGAATCGTCTCGCGGGCCCTGGGGTGCTCGGGGCTTACAGAGACTCAGGATGGCTGCAGCAGAGGTGGGCAGGGCAGGGCAGGGCGGGATGGCGAAGACGTCTGTGCCCTTCAGGGGAGCCTTGACTTTGGGCTGCGGACAATGAGGAGCCTCTGGAGGCTTTAGGTAAGAAGGAGAATATCATGAGTCAGCTTGGCCTTTGCATTTGAGAATGCTAGAAGAGCAGGTGGAAGAACGGGATAGAGAAAACCTGGTGGCTGTTGACACCAGGAACTGGAACTCTTAGAATCCAAAGGCCTAATGGTGAGAGCGTGGTAGAGGGGTTGAGGGAGGGCCGGGTCCAGGAGATGGTTCCGAGAGAGGACCAGGACCCACAGGGCTTGGGGCAGACTGCACGCAGGTGGGAAGGGGAGAAGCTGAGCGGGACTCCCAGGTGTGCAGTGCAGGCATCTGGCAGGGGTGGCATCCTTCAGCGAGACGAGATCACGGAAGGCTGGGCAGGCTTGGCCAGGTGGAGCAGGCAGGTGTGTCTTTGGGACAGGAGCTGAGGAAGTTGAGGCTGGATATAGATCTGGGAGTCAGCACTTCCCAGGGGTTGCTGCGGCCACAGGAGTGAGTGGGACTTAGAGAAGGGAGGGGAGAGGAGAGACGGAGCACTAGAGCCTCATTATTTAAAGGGAGACTGGGGAGAGAGGAAAAGGAGAAGGGGAGATGGAGGTCGGGGAAGTGGGAAGGAGCCAGCAAGGACAAACTTGAAAAAATGGATCGGGAGAGGAAACAGAACACCCAAAAACAAAAACAGACGTTCAGGGAAAAGAGCGTGACTTGTGGAATGAAATGCTGCAGAAAGTCGAAGTGGGAGATGGTGACTAGAAACAGGATTTGATAATTAGGCCATTAGCCGGTTTCTGAGCTGAGAGGCAAGAGTTAAGGATGCAGAGGGAGAGAAGGTAACTACACAGTTGCATCTCAGAGGTGCTGGGAGGAGATGCGATTCAGAGCAGAGAAGAGAGGGGTGCGAAGTAATTCCCTCCAGTGCTCTCTGGCAAGGGGCAAAGCGTCTGCTGACAGCCAGGGGGAAATACGGGGCTGGGCAGCCTGCCTGGGGCTGAGGTTCCAGGGGGCAGGAGAGCTGTGAGGCTGTGGCCCCCACCTGCGGGACCAGCAGCCTGCAAGGCAGTTGCATTTTTTTCCAACCACAGAGGCTCAGGAGGTGAGGAGAGTGAAGGCGGCTGGTTTCCTTCAGGCTTGGGGATTAGCCAAGCTGAAGGGCACAAAAGGAAAGTCGCTGAGGGTGCTATGAGAACGCCATCGATGCCATCATCTTTGGAGTCAGGTTTTTCTGCCCTTTGTCTCAGGAGGGTCGGATGTGGTCACCAGTCACACCCACTCATCGAACCTCCTTCATGGGGGACGCACTGCTGGCTCCCTGGATCTGTTTGGAAAGAGGAAGCCACACAGATGCCTCCATCAGCAGCTGCTGCTCTGTGTCTGCCACTCCAGGTCTCTAGAGATTGGGACCCAGACTCACCTGCCCCGCATTGACTCCCCAGCTCCTGAAGGAATTGGGACCCTAGGGTTGGAAGGGACCTCAGCGATCCGCTAGTCCAGTGGTTCTCAGGCAGTAGTGACCCCTGGGGACATTTTGGATATATGTGGGGACACTTTAGTCACAATGATTAGAGGAGTGCTACTACATTTAGTAGATAGAGGCCAGGTATGCCTGGCCTTGTGCAATGTGCAATTCAGTCCCACACAGCAAAGACGTGTCCCATATCTTTCATGGCTTTCAAATGCCTTGCCAAGCAGTAGAAACCTGTTCAGATTATCTATGAACTATGGTTAACAGACACAGTTAAATCATCTAGGAATGTTTCTGTATATAAACAAGGAGGTTGTATTTCAGAACTTTACTAGAAGTTGTGTGTCATTTGGAAAATCACATCTCTGAAGGCAAAGCTCCCTGGAGTAACTGAGTCATCGAAACATCACACCTGTGTCAGTCTACATTTGAACCAGTTGCATTCATGATGATTCTACAGATAAGTGCAAGCATCTCATTTCATTCTATGATGTGTAATCATGCACGAACATTTACATGTTGAAATGCATATTCTTATAAATTAGGTCATTTTTATTTTATATATCCCTTAGGGAATTCTATTGATTCTTTTAAAAAATGTAATTTTTTTAAAAATAGGTTTTACTTTGTTTTATTTCAGCAAAGTAAAGAGGATATTAAATATTTGCTATAAATGTGGGTATTTTATTTCTGGTAGAGTTAAAAAAAATGATCTCATGCTAATCTCTCAATCAGTGAGTTGGATCCTCTCTATGGCAACTCTAGTAACCAGGTGTCCAGCTCTGCTTGAATACTTCTAGGACAGGGAACTCACTACTGCTACAGGCCGCCTGCTCCGTCATCAGGGAGCTGGCTGTTAAAAAGCAATTGCACATGAGGTGCTAACCTGTCATTGAGTATCTCCCACCTCTGACTTCCTGGTCTGTCCTCTGAGGACACATAGAATGTGTCAGTTCTTCCATGCGAAAACTCCCTGATGTTTGTGGATGGCCATAAACCCCATGCCCCTCCCCCACCCGCCACCACTGCCTTTTCTTCTCCAGACAGAATGTCCATGGGCTCTTCACCATTCTGTATGTGACATGACTTGTGTGCCCCTTGTTATCCTGGCCAATCCAGGCATTGTCCAAAGCATGAAGGCTTCAGACAGACCAGTAGGTTCAGTTCCACTCAGCGGATGTTTTACAGACTGCTGACTGACCTATGCCATCCACTGTGCTCAGCTCCAGAGACGCGGATGATTTAGAAGCAGCCATTGTCCCCGGGAGCTCAGCCAGCAGTGAAACAGTCCCATAAAACAGAGGACTAAACACATCTTTGTCTTCCTTCCCTCCCAAGACCCCTCTAAACTTATCGGAAGGGTTGTTTTTTTTTTAGGAAAAAAACACGCAATGAAGAAGAGAGGCCATCAGCAGATGAGAAGCTTCCACCAAATTCTAGAAGACTAAGAGCAGGGGGACGTAGAGGTAGGGGATGGCCGTGTAGAAGAGAGGAGGAAGCATTAGTTTAGAGTGCTCTGAGAAGTCGGCATGGGGAGGAGACGCTGGTTTGCCCCTGGAGAACCCCCGAGAGGGGGTCCCCTAAGAGCTGGGTGTGGCAGAAGGAAGAAATTCGATCTGATACCAGAAAGGGAGGATTTAAAAGTCCACTTGTGTAACAGTCAACCCCTACACCAGACAAAATATAGGGAGGGCTGTACCCCTTGGTCAGTAGACTGGAAGTTCCTTCTCAGGAATATTGAGGGATGCCAGAGAACAGGCCCTGAGGATCCCAGTGAGCCAGCTCTCACTGAGAACCCCAAAGCCAAGCTCAGCTACTAAGAAAACCTCACTCACACACACACGGCTCCTAAATGATCAATGCCTTGTTCTTAAATATATAAATAGATATAGCCAAAGTTAATCCACCCCAAAAGAGAGTCCAGTGTAATTGAGATTGAGGGAAACAGAAAAAAGAAGACTCTGAGGAAATGGAAATAGCATAAGGAATAGAAAAGAACTAAACTCAGAGGACAAGAAAGTGCTTTTGGAAATTAAAACACTTTAAAAATGGCTGCCAGAATAAAATATTCAGCAGAATTGAAGGTAAAGTTAAGGAAACCTCCCAGAAAGTAGAAGATAAAAAATCAGTAGAATTGGAAGATAAAGTTGAGGAACTCCTCCGGAAAGCAGAGTAGCAAGATGGAAGGAAAAGATAATAGAACTGAAAAGAGAATCAATTTGATAGGTTCATATTGGACTCAGGAATTCCAGAAAGAGAGAATAGAGAAAATTGAGGGGAGGAAATGATCAAATAAATAACATGGGAAAATTCTCAACCTGAAGTTCAGAGATCTTTAACGAGTCTGCTGAGTCCACTCTTTGTCCTTCACAAAGAATGAAAATGGATCCACAACAAGGTATGTCAGCCTAAAATCTCAGTATACCAGGAACAACCAAAAAACTTCCAGAGAGAAAATAAAAAACCCTGATGAATATTCCAATGGCATGAGAGTTCTCACTGGTGGCACCAGGCCCTAGAATACAGAGCAACCTGGCCTTCCAAACCCAGAGGGAAAGTATCTCATCCCAGATTCAATACCCAGACAAATTGTCACCAAGCATGAGGGTAGAATAAAGACATTTTTCAGATATGTAAGGACTCAGCACCCTATTTATGGAAATTATTAATAATGTGTTTCAGCAAAATAAAGCAGTAAGCCAAGAAAGCCAGACAAAAAACTCCAGAAACAATGGCTCCATTCCGGAAAGCGGTTGGATGAAGTCCCAGGCCGATAGCCAGAGTGAGCGCAGGGAACTGGGCTCAGTGTGGGGTCTGAGCAGAGATGGCTCATGACAGGGTGGGTCCCAAAAAAGGAAAGACTTGGTAAAGTACCTATGTGCCAGAGCTGCTTAGGAAAGCATAGAGGAGTGTTTAAAGAAGACCACGATAAAAGTAAAATAAAGGCAATTAGAAATCCCTGGAAAACCAAAAAGCTACACACACAAATAAAATTTAATCCCTGTACCGTAATTGATTCTATAATGACAATGCTTATACAGTCACAATAGTGTAAACATTATTTAACCAAAGATAGTGATAGAACAAGAGAGGCAAGGTATGAGCACCGTAATAGAACTAAATCCTCACCTGTTATATAGGAAGTGAGAATCATGTGTAAATTTGATAAATCAGGAAATAACTGTATAAATGTGTTATTTAGAGATATGAAAGTAAATATAAGAAACGGCTAAAAGAATTAAAAGTGGTTGCCTCCAGGGAGTAGGAATAGGGATGGGAGAGGTAGGCCTGGGTTGGGTTTTATTCATTTTCAGTCTTTTGATAAAATTTGATTTTTTAAACCATGTGTACATATCGGTTTGATAAACATATAAAACCCTCAAATAGAAATCTAGTAAACAGCAGGCAGCATGCTTTGGGACAAGATGCAGTCACCTGGACTGAGAGGCTGCTGGTGGTTGAAAGGACCAGCACAGTATTACTAGGAGGCTTTGGTGTCCCCAGAGTGTCCAGGATGGGCTGCCAGGAAAGCAAGGACAGCTGATGGGACCAGGCCACAGGAGCCCTGTAGACCCTGCTAGGGCATTGGGCTTGATCCTGGTGGCAACAGGGAGCCACTTAGAGGTTTTAAGAAGGAAAACGATATGATTGAACTTGCGTTTTGGAAATACACCTTGACAGCAATAATTCTGGAAAATCCATTGCAATAACCCAGGTGGGAGAGGATAGGAGGGTCCAAACCAAGACTATGGGTAGGGTTTGGAGGAGGCAAATTAAGGCAAATATTTAGAAGGTAAATGTGTGATGAGACTTGATTGCACGGACAGGATGAGGAAGTGGGAAGAGGCTTGACCTGGGAGGTGTGGGCAGATGACAAGAGTGCAGCTCACTAAATGAGGCAGAAGTTTGGTGATCAAGATGATTGGTTCGGTTTTGAATGTGTTGAGTCTGAGGTGCTTGCAGGAAGCACGCTGAAGATGTCTAGGAGCCTGTTGAACATACAGACTGGATACTTTGGGGAAAGGTCAGTCCTGGGGCTATGAACTTAGGAGCCATCAGCCTGTGGTAGGCAGCAGGGACAACCGCCCAAAGAGCATCCAGTGAGAAAAGCAGGGGACCAAGGACAAAAGTCTGGATTTTAGCATTTGAAGAGGAGGCTAATAACACTTTAGATAAGGTTAAGCATCTTTTCATGTGTTCATGAGTCATTTTTATTTTCTTTTCTGTGAGATACCTATTTTGTGTTTTTATTATTTTTCTATTTCTACTTATTTTAAATTAAATCAATTGTCTAGCTTAATGATAAAACTATAGAAAGATTCCCACTAGAGTAAGAAACAGTTAGATGAACTATTAACTAAAACAGTTAAATAAGAAAAAGAAATAAAACACCAAATTGGAAAACAGGAAGTAAATTTGTATCAGTAATGTAAAATGAGGTGATTGCATAACTTGAAAACCCAAGAGATTCAATGGAAAAAATTGCAAATAGTAAGAATTCTATTAGATTTGCTGATAGAAAATTAATATGGTAATTAGTGGCATTCCTCTGTAACACAACAAGAAGTTTAAGAATACAATGGAAGGGAAAAACTAGTGTAATAGCAATAAACGTGCAGAGTCCATACGATATGAAGATTTTAAAACATTATTGAGGCACACAATAGAAGAACTCATGAAATGGAAACGAAAAACCTGAAAAAATTCCTGAATTGAAAAATGTTGATTCTAAGTATTATAAAGATGTTAATTCTTCTTAAGTTATTCCTTACACTTAAATACCTAGATAACTTTTTTCTTGGAACCAGACAAGCTTATTGTCAAGTTTATATGAAAAAATAAACATGGACAAATATCTAAGAAATTCTCTTTAAAAAGAGTCATGAGAAAAGATCAGCTCTACCGTATGTGGAAACATAATCAGAATAGAGACATACTGGCGAATATTCAGTCAGATCAATAGAACAGAATAAAGAGCTCAGAAATAGACAAACTAATATGGGAATTTGGTGTATTATAAAATGGCATCTCATATCAGAGGGGAAAAGACAGGTGGTTCAATTTTTAGGGCTGGGACATCTGGGGACATGTCTAAGAGAAAAGGTGATTCCCACTTCACTCTTTAAGTCAAACAATGTAGAAAATATTTAAGTTAAAACTGAAGTCATAAAAGCACTAGATGAAAACATGGAGCATTATATATATGTATATATACAATCTATATATGTAAAATCTTAGAGTAGAGAGGGCTCTGTGCTTAGGAAGCCATAAAACAGACAAATGCCCACTTTTTTCTATATAAAGAGCAACTACAAATCAATATGAAAAAAAAATGAAAAATGGGCAAAGAATGTGAATGAAGTTCACAGATAAAGAAGAACTAATTGCTCTTATACATGTGAAAAGATGTTTAATCTCATTTATAATGAGAGAAATGCAAACTAAAATTACAATGAGCTATCATTTTCCATCAAAACTCAGCAAAGATCAAAAACTTTGGTAGCACAGTGTATTGGCAAGGGTGTAGCTGGGGGGCAGGGGAGTGCATTATTGGTGGGAGAGTAATTTGCTGTGACCAAGATCTGTTAAGTGCAAAAGGAAGGATAGAACAGTGTGTAGAGCTCACTACCTATTTATTATATTTCTGGTTTTTTTTAAAAAAAACCCATATATTTTGTATAGATACAGAGTATCTTTGGAAGAACACCCAAGATACAGCTATCTTTTCTTCCCTTCCTTCTTTTTCTTCCCTTCCTTCTTTTTCTTCCCTTCCCTTCATCTTCCCTCCCTTCCCTCCTTCTTTTCTTTCCTTCTTTAAAAAAAAATAGAAATAATTTTATTTTTCAAATTATAAATATTATCTTCTCCTAAAAAAATCTGAGAACACAAGAAGAGATTAAAAAGAAAGCAAAACCACCCTCAGTCTTATTACCCAGAGGAAAATCACTGTTAACATTTTGATGTATATTCTTCCCAATATTTTTCCTGATATTTTTGAAATGGAATCCTACCTTGCACACTACTTTGAATCCAATTTTTCTCATTCAACAACATCTATTTCCATGTCATCAAATTTAAATCTACACCATCATTATTCTTTTTTCAAATTTTCTAACTAAAAAAATTTTTTTTTAGATACAGGGTCTCATGTTGACCAGGCTAGAGTGCAGTGGCACAATCACAGCTTACTACAGCCTGGAACTCCTGGGCTCAAGCAATCCTCCTACCTTAGCCTCCCAAGTAGCTGGGAGTACAGGCACACCCTACCACACCTGGCAGATTTTTAAAGCTTTTGTAGAGACAGGGTCTTGATGTGTTGCTCAGGCTGATCTTGAACTCCTGGCCTCAAGTGGTCCTCCAGCCTTGGCCTTCCAAAGTGCTGGGATTACAGGTGTGAGCCACTGCGCCCTGCTACACCATCATTTTTAATGTGTGGATGCACCATAATTCATTTAATCTATCGACTAATAATATTTGGGGCATTTTTCCAATGTTTCACTGTTATAAACAGTATTATGATAACCACATATGTATAAACATCTCTTGAGTATGTCCATTATAAAAATTCTTGAAAATTGAATTGCTGAGTTAAAGTATAAGCATATTTTAAAGGCTCCTGACATATATGGACAATTTGCCCATAGAATATTTGGAACAGTTTACTCCCTGCCCCCAGTTATGAGAGGGCCCATTTCTTCACACTTTCACCTGTTCCAAGTAGTATCATCCTTTTTAGTCTTTGTTATTCTTAGAGGTTGAAAATTAAAAAGAATTGTATGTCTTTGACTATTGAGACTGAACATTTGTATTGTTTTGTAAGAGCAATTTATATCTTAAGGACATTTATCTTTGTGTGCAAATATTTTCCTAGTTGGGCTTTTTAAAATTTATTTATTTTTTATTTATTCATTTTTTTTTAGGCAGAGTCTCACTCTACTGCCCAGGCTAGATTGTTGTAGTGTCAGCCTAGCTCATAGCAACCTCAAATTCCTGGGCTCAAGTGATCCTCCTGCCTCAGCCTCCCAAGTAGCTGGGACTACAGGCACATGCCACCATGCCTGGCTAATTTTTTTCTATTTTAAGTTGCCCAGTTAATTTTTTCTGTTTTTAGTAGAGACAGGGTCTGGCTCTTGCTCAGGCTGGTCTCGAACTCCTGACCTCAAGCGATCTTCCAGTCTCGGCCTCCCAGAGTGCTAGGATTACCGGCGTGAGCTACCGTGCCCAGCCCCTAGTTGGACTTTTTAATTTGTATGATATTTAAAATTTTTATTATGGAAAATGTCAAACATATATAAAAGAAGGCAGGATAGTATAATGAACCTCCACATAGCCAGCACCCCGCCTTAACCGTTATTAACACATAGTCAATTTCATTTCATTGATACCCTAACCGACTCTCCCTCAATTATTTTGAAGCTAATCTCAGACATCATATCATGTTTTCTGTAAAGATTTCAGTTATATTGTATCTTTAAATGTGGAAATTTTTAATGTTTCAGTAAATCAAATCATCAGGAGAAAACAGCCTTTGTGTTATCCCAGCACCATTTCTTGAATAGCATGTTCTTTCCCTCCGACTCGAAATGCTAGCAGGATTTTCTTCTATTCCGCTCCTTTGATCTGTCTGTTTACTCTGACACCAGGATCTTATTATGAGGTTAAAATATATTTTTTCATATTTGATATGACAAGTGTGCCCTTCTCTAATTGTCTTTTTTTCCCAAATTTTCTTATGAATTTCCTCATACTTATTCATCCAGATTAATGTGAGATTCATTTCATCAAATTCTACTCAAAACTCACTTAAGATTTTGATTGCAATTATGGGAACTATATAGATGAATTTGGGGAAGATTGACATTTTTACAATATTGAGTCTTATCTTGAAACAAAGTATGGGCTCCTATTGATTCAAATTGTTCTGTAAAGTATGAGTGCTTTTCTTTCTGAGGTGTGCTCTCTTCTTGGTAGGTAAGATTTTTCCCTGGTATTTTGTATTTTGTTCCTATTGTGAATGAAATCCTGTTTCTGGTTATATTTTCTGGCTGGTGGTTGCCACTATATAGAAAAGCTAATAAAATTGTCTATATTTCTTTTGTAACTACTTGCCTTATTAAACTCATTAATTATAATAATTTTCACTTGACCTTTGAATGTGCTTTGGAATCAATCAGGGTTTTGATTCTCTCTTTCCAATAATTAGATCATGTTTTATTTTTCTTTTGTGATTACATTGACTAGAACTTACCTCCAAACGATATTTCATGACAGCTCTGAACAAGGATGTCCTTGCGCACTCCTAGGGTAGTGTCTCATCTTTAAGAATGACATCAGTTCCTGGTTTATATTTGTTCTTTATCCTGCTTTGGAATTATCCTTTTATTCCTAGTTTACTAAGAGGAATTTAAAAAAATGCATATTAGATTTTATCAAATGTCTTTTGGGCATCTATCTAATGGATCATATGATTTTTGTTCTTCAATCTATTCATGAGACAAATTGCATTAATAGGTATTCTGATGTTGACAGTCTTCAAATTCCTGCAATAAACTTCACTTTGTCATTTATGTTATTATTTTTATTACTCTTCTGCTGGAGTCTGTTTGTAAGATCTTGGTTTTGTTCCCATTAATGCTGGTATATGAGAGCATAGATTGCTCCCATAAGCTTTTTGGAAAGCCGAGCTGAGCAGGGGAGGAAAGAAGGCTGCAGCTCTAGAGAGACTGGGAGTGGAGGAAGCGTGCGCTGCAAGCACGTTCATGGGCTTTGGGGAGGTGGGCAGCCAGGAGAGAGGAAGAACTTGGGGACATGAGAGAAGGGGGACAACAAGGTGCCAGGGGAAAGAGGAGGCAGTGCGCCAGCTCACAAGTGGCCGGGTGGCATGAGCAGGAAGAGGACGGGACGGTCCGCTCCCAGAAGGAAGGAGGATGGGGCAGGTAAGATAGGCCAAATCAGCTGAGCACAGGAGGATGCTGGGGCAGGGAAGAGTTGGAGGCCTCAGTGGGCCTCGGGCCATGGAAGCAAGACTGTGAGCAGGGTGGTAGGTGAGGGCCAGAGGCAAGTCATGAAAGTTGAAAACAGTTGTTGTGAGACATGGGGATGACTCAAAAGACTGTCATAGGCTGCAGAGGCTCCCTGAAGTTAAAGAGCATGATTTTTTGTGGCATCAGCTTACAAGATTATATCATTATTCTTTCTAGGGGTGCTGTGGGAGTGGGGCCGGTCTGGGCTGGGGTTTCAGTGGATAAGGGTGGAAGGAGGACAGTGAGGCCAGGGAGTTGCACAGGTCCCACATCAGCAAGGGGGAGGGCAGGGAACGTGGGGACACGGCAACGCAGGTCTCTTGTGAGAGGTTATCATAGTTTGTCTTTGTTTTATATTTCCACCTTGTGGCAAAATTTTCCATTTCTGCCCTGTTATAAAACAAACAGGATGCACCACGGCTTAAGCTAGATCACTTATGTAACGGATTTCATGCTCTGCCACGTTCTTGACAGTTACAAAAAGTCTGTGCTGTTGGGACACCATGTTGGGACAACAGGATGAGTGTTCTAACGCGAGGGCACATCATGACGGGGGTACCTGAGCCCCTGCCTCCACTTTGGGCACTTAGGGCATTGACGAGAGACTTGCTCGGGTGGCCAGTGGTACAGCTTAGCCCAGACACCTCCATCCTCCTCCCCTGCCTGGGGCTGGCCTCCAGGTGGCCCAGAAGGGTCCAACCCTGAATGTGCCCAGGCAGCTGGGGAGCACAGGGACGGCATGCCCTTCCAGGCCCAAGAGGATCTGCCTCCCCTTCCTGGCTGCTCCCCTCACGGATGCTGGAAGGGTACAGAGAGTATGGGATTTGGCTTATTAAACACTGGGTTCAAACCCTGACTGCACCATTGCCAGCCGTGTGACCTTGGGCAGATGGCCATCTCTGAGTTTCAATTTTCTCAACTGCAAAAATGGGATGACAAGACTTAGATTATGTTTCCCCCACCAGTTGCTTTCCTGATGAAAGCAGAGAGTCTGTGTGTCACTGTGTTGTCACTTCTCTGAGAGGGAGAGCTCTCGGGATCGACACCTGCAGAGGGGACCCAGGAGGCAGGATCGGACAGGAGGAGACACTGGGCTACCGTGCAGCCAGCCCTGCAGAGCTCTCCAGAGTCAGTCACCAAAGTGGCTTGCCCTGGGAAGGAGACCTGGCTCTGGGTGAGATGACTCTTTGTAGCCAAGGACAATTCCTGAAGAGGGATGAGGGCTGTAGGCTGCAGCAGGCCCAGCAGCTGGGGAATAAGCCCTTCAGTTGTAGAAGGGGATCCAGTCTATGCATCACAACGTGCCCCAATGCATTTGTCATCCGATGTTGTTATCAGCCTGACTTTGAGCACACAAGCTTGGCTCTGGATGGACTGGCCAACGCTCAGCCATCAGGGCCAGTCCTGGAGTCAGCCCCTGCATGGATTTGTTGATTGGGGGGTCTTTTACCTTCCTGCTCCACATCCTGCCTCTCTCCAGGTCAGGTCAGGTCAGGGAAGCCCCCTCTAGACCTTTAGAATCCTCTAGAATCCCTTCCCCCTCTGCCGCCTCCTCCAATTGTGTAACCCCCACACCAGTCCTAACCTAAGAGGTTTGGTGTTACTGTCTGTGTCTAAACTCTGCCCTGCCACTCCCGATCCAGTGGCCTTGGGCAAGTTTCTGACCTTCTGTGAACCTCAGTCTCCTCACCTGTGAAATGGGAACAATTGTACCTATGTGAAAGTACATGTTGAAGATGGAGTGAGACCTTTCCCCTTCCTCCAGCCCTAACTGTGGGCTCTGCAGAGTTCATCTCCCTGAGGCTGCTCTCTTGGGGTCCGGCGAGCTGCTCCTGTCCTTCCTCGGTGCCCACTCTGCTTGGCTCCCATCCTCTTCCTCCCCGCCACCTGGAGTCCTTCACGCTCCTAATCTGACCCCTGGGTTACCAGCCCGCTCCCAGTCTCTGGCCCCTCAAGATCCCCTGGCCTGTCCCAGGCCGCAGTGGGCTCTCCCGGCCCCCTGCTCTCAGCTTCTCAGATCCTCACTCCAACTCTGCCAGCTTCGGCCTGGGCTCTGGCTCTGGGCCGACTCTTCCCCCTGCCCTGCTTATTGGGCTTTCCAATTCGACGTGTCTAAATGCCAATTTAACATTTCCTCCTTGTCCCCAAATTAGCTCCTCCTCCTGGTTTCTTTTTGTGCCAATGGCTCTGTCCTCCTGGGCGCCGCAGGGGACATCTGGGCCGCTGGGACTCCTGCCTGTCCACACGCCCCCAGTCCAGACGAGCCCGCTCCCTCCTGCACGCCCCGCTGTGCTTCCCTACTGTTACACAGCACCACCTAAAAATAGTTCGAAGGTTATTTTTTTCTCATGGTGAATAGTACATGCTCATGGTAGAAAATTTGGAAAATAGAAAGACAAAGAAAAAAAAAGAAAGCACCCACAATGTCACCAAGCAGAGATAATCACTGTTAAAATTTAGGAAGATAAAAAAAAAAAAAATTTAGGAAGATAGCCTTTCCATCTTTTAAACACACACACACACATATATATATACTGCATATAAAATAAATATTTTAATTCTTTCAACTTAAAACCATCTATTCAAACTATTTGTAACCTGCTTTTTAAACCTATGTAGCATCAACATTTCCATCTAGTTAGGTATGTTACCGCATCTATATTTTTAATTTAAGAAAATAAGCAATTTATACATTGTATAAAACTTCAAAACATATCATAGGTAGAAAATGGACATATAAGGGAAGATTTGACCTACCAGAAATCAAGAACTATTTTTGAATTTGGATGCTGCAGTAATTAAGACAGTGTGTCAGAGTACAGGAATAGACAAATGGAAACTTGGTTTATGATAAGGATGGGCACTGCAGAGTCGCTGGGATTGAGTTGGACTGTTCAATAAATTGTGTGGGGACAAGTGACTATCTATATAGAAAAAACATGAAATTGTACCCAAACATCACAGCCTTCACAAAACTCAATTCTGTGTATATGCAATACTGTAATTTAAAAGACAAAATTATACACTTTTGGAAGATAACAGAGATTATCTTTATGATCTTGGGCAGGGAAAGATTTTCTAAACAAGACACAAAAAAAGCACAAACAATAAAGGAGAGAATTGGTAAATCAAATTACATTAAAATTAAGGACCTCTGTTCATCAAATGAATCATAAAAAGAGTGAAAAAATGAAAAGTCACAAATTGGAAGAAAATATTGGTAACGCATTCAACCAGCAAAGGCCAAGCACAGGCAATATATAAAGACCTACAAATCAATATGAAAAAGACAATGAAAAGAGCAATGGGCAAAAGACATGTAAGAAATTGTCCTCGTTGTTCAGCGTAGAAGCCTGTTACGTACTGTGCAGTACTCTACATCCTACGGTAGACTGATAAGTAAGTTTGATGAACATCTCTGCCCTCGTGGAGCCTGCATTCTAGCAGGTAACACAGACAAAAGACAATAGACAGAAGAAATAAGCAAATTAGACAGTATATTAGGAGGTTACAGTGCTATAGCAAAAGCAGAGACATATAGCCCAGTAAAGGGGAAAAAGGCAATTTGCGGTATTAAATAGGGGACTCAGCACAGGCCTCTGAGAAGGCGAGATTTGAGCAAAGACTTGAAGGAAGGGAGAGAGTAACCCAGGGGTGTCTAGGGGAACTCCAGCAGAGGGAGCAGCACGAGCAAAGGCCGTATGGGGTCTGGTGAGTTTGAGGGACAGCAAGGCAGCCTGTGTGGCTGGGGCAGAGTGATGGAGGGGAGTGCAGGAGGGGGCGTTGGGGAGAACGTGGAGGGCAGAACACAGCCTTCTAGGCTACCATGAGGACCTTAGTGTGACTGGGAGTGAAATGGGCAGCCACTGCTGCACACGTGAGCCTGACTGGGGACACAAGCCACGCACAGGGCCCAAGAGGAAGGCCCCGTTCTGTTCTGGGTGCAGCTGTCCTTCTCAGAGTTTGGTCACTACACTGCTCCAGGAGGGCCCATAATTCCCACATGCTGGGATAATCCAGTCTCAGTTCTCCAGCTTTGTTTTCCTTTTTCAAAATTGTTTGGATATTCTAAGTTCTTTGCATTTTTGTACAAGTTTTATATTTGAAACTTTTTAAGCTTTATTGAAGTATACCTTACAGACAATACAATTCTCATTTTCGGTATACAGTTTGATGAATTCTGGTAATTGCATCCTGGCATGTAACCTCCTCACAACCCTGATACACAGCTGCTCATCGCCCTAAATAATTTCTTCACACCCCCTTGCAGCTGACACCCTCTCCTGGTCCCAGGGTGGCCTCAGGCTGCCACCAATCTGCTTTTGTCACTATGGATTCACTTTTTAAAAATTTTTTACATAGATTGAATCATGTGGTATGTACTATTTTGGGTCTGGCATCTTTTACTTAGCATAAAGTTTTTGAGATTTCTCGAAACGAGCTTTAGAAATTATAATTTGCTTCCTTAATACATCACGTTGCTTGCTTAATATTGTCCTACTTTGTGTAAAATGCAAAAATTTACAATGGAATGATTCCAGGTGCCCTCATCCTTCATGTCATATATTTCACGGAGTATATATGCTATCTACTCAATAATACGATGTTATTATTTTTAACAGTAGTCTTTAAAATAATTAAGAGAAGAAATAAACACAGTCTTGTACATTTACCCATGTATTTCCTTGCTAGTATTCTTACTTCTTCTTAGATCACAGCTTTCACCTGCATCCTTTCCATTCAGCTTGAAGAACTTCCTTTGTCATTCTTTGTATGCATATCTGCTGGCAATGAATTCTCTCAGTTTTCATTTTTGAAACTATATTCCCCCATTTTTGAAAAATATTTTTACTGGATATAGAATTCTGGGTTGACAGGGTTTTTTTGTTTGTTTTCTTGTAGCACTAAAAAAAATTTTTTTTTTTTAGAGACAGAGTCTCTCTCTGTTGCCCAGGCTGAAGGCTCACTGTAACCTTGAACTCCTGGACTCAAGGGATCCTCCTGCCTCAGCCTCCCAGTAGCTAGGACTACAGGCATGTATCACCACACACAGCTAATTTTTTTATTTTTATTTTTTGTAAAGATGGGGCTTTGCTGTGTTGCCCAGTCTGGTCTTGAACTTCTGGCCTCAAGCAGTCCTCCAGCCTCAGCCTCCCAAAGTGCAGGGATTACAGGTGTGGGCCACTGGTTCGTTCCCAGCCTAAATCTTTTTCATAGTTGCTATTTTACTGCTAAAACTCCTATATTTGTTCACTTATTATATATATATGTTTTTCTTTTAATTCCCTGAACATATTTATAATAGCTGTTTTAAAGTCCTTATCTACTAATTCTAACATCTCCGTTACTTAGGGGCCTGTTTCTATTGGCTTTGATAAGCAGTTATGGGTTTACTTTTCTTGATCATGAGTCACACTTGCCTGATTCTTCTCACGTCGAAAGGCTTTTATTGTATGCTGGACGTTGCGCATGAGACATTGTAGGGAATCTAGTTTACATTTTCTTCCTTTGAAAGGCATTGAGTTTTGTTCTGGTGGACATTAAATTACAGGTAGACCATCTTGATCCTGGCAGACTAGTTGTTTTTCCTTTGCTATGTATTTTTTCCTTGGTCCTAGAGTATGGCACCTGCAATGTGGGTTGTCTAGCATTACTCCTGAATGCTTGAAGTACTGGCTGAGTTCTCGCCGCTCTTTGCTGGACCACGACTTTGTCTCTAGGCCGTGTGTGAACTATGGTGACCCTATTGTGCTCTCAGCCCACAGCAGCCACCCTCCACTGGGCTTTGTGAAGTCCTGCCCTGGGCGCAGCCACCCAGCCCTCAGCCAGTCACCCGCCCAGAGCCCCTCTGCAGATGCCACCGTCTCCTCACAGTTCTGAGGCTGGAAGTACAAAACCAAAGTGTTTCTCTGTGTGTCCACATTTCCTCTTAGAAGGACAGATTAGACTAGGGTCCACCCGAACCATCTCATTTTAACTTAATCACCTCCTTAAAGGCTTTATCTCCAAATGCAGTCACATTCTGAGGTACTAGAGCTTCAACAGATGAATGGGGGAGAGGGAGGGACACAGCTCAGCCGGTAACAGCTACCCCGGCCCTCGAATTCTCGCCACTCCGGCAGCCCTGCAGTCTGAGCTGTGCCATCTAAAACGTGCCCTGGGCGGAGCTCTGGGGCGAGTGTGGGCCTCGCCTCATGTGTTTTCCTTCTCTCAACGATGACAGCCCCGTGCTGCCTGTGGACCATGACTGGAAACAGCGGCTTCACCTGTTTTGTTGCTCAGGCCAGGAGGGCAAGTCCAGCGCTAGTGAGTCTAACATGCCTGGCAGGGAAAGTCCAACTCCAGTTTTTTGCCTTTTCTGCCCCGGCTCAGTGGTCAAGATCACTCCTGATGCCAAACGGACCTTCCTCACCATGTCTGAGTTTGGGTTTTCTGGCCCTTATGCCCAGGCGTGCTGTGCACTGAACAAATGGCTGGTGCCACTGGCCTTGCCTGCCCAGGTCTCCCTCCCAGTGTGCCCGGTCTCCCATCCTATAGACCTTGGGTGGGGATTGGGTGAAAACCACCTTCACCTTCACTTTTCTCACTGTCTTTTCATCCCTCAGCTTCATTTATTGCCCTAGGAAGAAAACAGTCAGATTTCCACTGGGGGTGGGTTTGAAGGGGAGACAGGCAGAGGGACAGAGGCAGGGATGGAAGGAAGGAGACACAGACCTAGAGAAGGAAAAGCAAGGCAGGGAGGAGAGCAGAGGAGCTATAAGAGGGGAAGAAGGGTGGCGATGGCTTTTCTTCAGGGCTCCACGTGGGTCTGTGTGGCCCCAAGTCTGGAAACAGCCTTTGCAGAGCAGAGTCACAACTCCCCATCTGTCTCCCAGAGACGGGCCAGGCTCTAGGGGCCTGGCTCAATAACAGCAGAGACAACCTGGAGTTGGGTTTGTTCCTTGACTTGGGTAGAAGGAGGTCAGGGCAACTTTCTGGAGGCTGCCACATTCTTGTCCAGCAGCTGCCCACGGCCGAGTCAGTTTCCAAATAGAACCACAACCCAGGAAGCTGCATTGGCCACTGGAGACCTTCTCGCCAGCCTGGGCTGAGATCGCTGTGTGTGGGGCAGGGCCTGCCACCTCTAGACCAGCTGCCTCACTGCCAGAGTTGGAAAACTGGCCCAGATCCTCTGCTCCTTTCTTCCTGCCCCGACCCCCTTCAGACCAGTTCCTCTGCTTGCTTTTGTTAGAACCAGCTCCCACTACTTGGCTGTCCCCTTATCCAAAGTTCTGAGGCCCTGGACCATCTCTGAGGGCCTCTCCAGGCAGGTGCAACAGCACCACTCCCTGGGCCACTTCTGGGGTGCAATGTGCTCCCTGACTATGCCATTTTTGTTGTTTCTTGTTCCTCCCAAATACCAAGAATGGTGCTTCCAGGCTGGACTCCACTTGATATGGGGAAGAGAGTTCTCTCTCGCACGTGAATATCTGACCTTTGGGAAAGGTTCTTTTCCCTTGAGCTCAGATCCCAGACAGCCCCAGGAAGGATGACAGCTTTCAGATTTTAAGGCCTCTCCTCACCTCACAGTCCAAATTCCCAGATATAGCAAGTTCAGATGGGTGGAGTGGGAGTGGGAGGTTGGATCTCTATTAGCATCAGAAAGAAAGAAACCAGGAAACTCTAAAATTATTAATAGAATGGAATTCTATAAACAGCCACATGTCGATTCATACACCATTCAGGGTATACAATAGTTATTTTTATCTAAATTATTTCCTGAACAAGAATAAGATTCAGATGTTAAATAAAACAACCATAACTCTATTTAGTTTCATTTCATGGCTAATGAAATGATGAAGACAATAGAACTTAACAATAGATCTGGAAAATATTATTACTGAGCTGATACAAAGAGTATAAACACTGGCCTATAAATTTATGAGTAAAACTTGGATAAGAAATATTTCTGTTTTAACATGAACTAAGGAAAATAAATACTAAATGGAGAAAATTACATGGGACAACTTGTCACCAAGCAGGTGACAAATTAAGAAATATGAAGCTAAAATGGAGAACCATATAAAAGTAATTCACAAGGCGATGAAGTCACAGTGTGAAATGACTACTGTGTGTGGGGTTGTAACACGCATGGGGAGATGGGATGCCCATTGAAGAGCCCCCCACCCAGAGCTCTCCAGGGGGTGTCACGGAGGTACAAGCAGTCATGGCAGTAGCACAGGGCCCTTAGGGGGAGAGCTCAGCTGCCAACTGCTGCTGGCAAAACCACTGCCACTTATGAGGGGCCAAGAGCAGTGAGTGGCAGTCATGTGGCTCTTAGAACAAGACACAAGGCCAAGATCAGCATTTGTGATGAGACCTCACGCTGCTCTTCTGCATGCCTTTGCCCACTTGGCTAAAAGACCCAGAGGCCTGGGTCAAAATGCCTCGCTGGCGCCCCTCTTGGTCCTGCCTGAAGTCTAGCACAGTGACTTTCTTTGGCTTGTGACTTTCTTTCGGTCGTGTTTCTGCCCAGTCCCAGCCTCCCTCTGTGTGATGCTCTTTGCCCCATCCCGTAGCATGATCGGGAAGCAGTGGAGAGAGCACCCAGCTTATAGCTTGGGCTGGTGCCCCTCCACCTCTGTCCCCTGGTGGGGAAGGATCAGACATTGACCAGTCGCCCACCTTTGTCCACCTGAATCTTGGAATAGTGACAGACAGTGGATCCAGGGATGACCTCCAGCTTCCTGCCTCCAGATCCTCACTCACTCCTTCCCTCATCCCTTCCTTTCCTCCCTCTCTCCCTTCCTTTCCTCCCTCTCTCCCTTCCCTTCCTCCTTTCTTTCCATCCTTCCTTCCTTATTTAATTCCTTCCTCCTTTCATTCCATCAACACAGACTATGGGTGCTGGGTATACGGCAGCAAACAAGACAGACAAAACTTCTGTCCTTGTGGATTTACAGTCCAGTGGGACAGACATTAAACAGACAAAATAATCACGGTGGTGCATATATATTTGCAAAAGGAGATTAAGTGCTGGGAGGAAGCACAGGGTGCTACGTGACAGACTAACGGGGTGGACTGAATTTGGATGCTGGGAAGGTCTCTTACGGGAAGTGATAATTAAACTCCCTGCGGCAGGCTGCGTGGGAGTTTTCCAGGCCAACTGGGAGTGATGGTGTTCCTGGCAGAGGGGACAGCAAGGGCAAAGGCCCAGAGGCAAACTTGGTCTGTTCAAGGAGCTGGCAAAATGCCAGTGTGGCTAAAGCACTGGGAGAGAGGGAAAGATTGACACACGAGGAGCCTGGGGAGTAGGCAGGTGATCACATGCTGTTTAGTTTAAGAGTGGCAAGGAACCATTTAAGGATTTTTTTAAGCAGTGGAGGTACATAAGCAGATTTGCATTAAACAATTGTAACTACACAGGAGGCTGAGGCAGGAGGATCACTTGAGCCCAGGAGTTCGAGTCCAGCCTGGGCAACATAATGAGACACCATCTCTCAAAAAAAGAAAATTAAAATCACCGTGGATGCAGAGGCGTGTGTGGGTTGGAGGTGCAAACGTCGATGTGGGAGGACCAGGTATGATGCCACTGTGGTCAACAAGGTCGTGAGGACACGGTGGTCACAGAATGGTCTTCTACAGTGTGGGGCAGTAGGGTGGCAGGAGACAGGTGGGTAGATTTAGAAGACATTTAGAAGTTTGACCCTGAGATATTAGAAACCAGAGGTGAGGAAGTAGAGGTGCCCGCGGTGGAAGGTGCAGCCAGGAGGATGGAGGCTCCGCCACTGAGATGGAGCACCCTCTCCTTTGTGTCTGAAACTGTCCTGTTTTACAATAAAGGAGCGTTAGGGCTGGCCCTTGAGAGAGCCGCAGCGAGCCACCCAAGGTCGCCCCGCCAGTGGGCAGAGTCGGGACTGAAACCCCGAGCTCTCTACCTGTGCCAGGTGTCCGCGCCTTTGTGGTTTCCAGCTCAGAGCAGGGGGTTGTGGCCCTGGGGGTGGGCTCTCAGAAGGCCACGCCCCGTCCGGGTCTCGGCGTGGGCGTGGCTCCGAGGATCGGGCAGCTCCTCGCGGGGGCGGGGCTTCCCGCCGCAGGTCGCGCTCTGCAGCCTGCCCTGCCGACCCCTCCACCCGCCCGGCTGGTGGCACTCACCCAGAGCACGGTGGAGGGGTCCACAGCGCAGCGAGGCCCCCAAGTCCGCACGTCTCCCTTCCTCCTCCAGCTTCTGTTTCTGCCTCCCTCTGTCGCTTTTGCCCTTCACGTATCTCCGTCATTATCAAGTCTTGCACTTTGAGATCTGAAGGCATCCCTGTCCGTGGTGGGTCTTCGACATCTGTTTATTAAATTGGGCTGCAAACCGGATATGATCCAACCACCTCACTTTTCCCTTGTGGCTGCCCCTCCGTCCTCGTCGCTGGGACCCTTCTCCCCGCCTCCCAGGTGACCTGCACCTTTGTCCCTTCCGGTCTATTATATCCCCATAAATTTGCTGCCTGTGTCTCCTCCTTCCATCCTTCCGGGTCAGCCCCCTCGTCAGCGTTGTCAAGTCTCCATTTTCTACCCCACCAGCAGCCTCTCCCTCCTCCAGTCAATTTCATAGATTTTCTGCTCGGAAACCTTCAGAGGCTGCCCATCACCTGCGGGAGAACATGCAACTCTTCTGCCTGGCACCGAAGACCACGCTTTGGCTGAAGACTCTTTCCCACCTTTTCTCTCCCTTGTCCCCTTCCTGTGCCTACAAACCGGCCCCCTGAATGTACTTCTGCCTTGAGCCTTCCCTTCTGCCAGTCTCTCTCCTCCTCTGCCTCCTCCTCCTTGTTCTCCTCCAGCCTGTAGAGTCTCTCCTTCCTGGGCACCCCCACGGCCATGGGACCTCCTCTGACACCCATGGTGCCAGCCTTGCCCCATCATGGTTTGTGTCTGTGCCGTTGGCAGAGGCCGCCCCGGCGCAAGACTGAGCTCTCAGAGTGCTGAGGAGCTGGCTGCAGGATGTCTTGTTGGAGGGGCTGGGGCATCCAGGGGAAATGCCCACACTTCCTTTCTGATCTGGGAGTCCCTGGAGGGCAGGGTCTACAGTGGACTCAGCACCCAGTACAGGGCTTGGCATGTGCAGACACCAGTTGATGTCTGCCAAGCGAGCGACTGAGGGGCAAATGAAGGGCCCAGATGTGCCAGTGGCAGGGATTTCAGGAAAGGGGTGAAGGAGCCCAAGGGAAGCCCCAGGAAGGAGGTGGAATAGATGGAGACTGAACAGGGAGGGGTTGGGATAGGGAAATGGGGGAGGAGGGTGATGATGAAGACTTTCTGAGAGAGAGAGGAGGAAGGAATTGGGAGTGGGGAGGTGAACAGGGTGGGGCTAGGCTTGGAAGAGGAGCAGGGTGGGATCTGGGGGTCCTGTCTAAGCAGAGGACGCCACTGGGGGGACAGAGTGGGCAGACATTCCCGCCAGAGGGAAATCCAACCTCCCCTGTGCCCATGAGATCATACATCCTGGATGGGGTCCCTCACCCCTTCTCATCTACATGGGGGGCGGCCCCAGGAAAGCCCTTTTCAGAACCTGGTGTAACAGCCCGTGTGGGAGGAGCAGGAGTGTGAGCAGGACGCTGCAGACCTCTTTCCACGCGCCAGCTCATCTTTCATGCTTGCAAGTCCCTGGAAGGACATTGGCAAGGTGAGCATCTCAGCAGAGTACGCAGCTTCTTTCCAGAGGTGACGGCCACAGTCAGGAGGTTGACCGATCCTGGTGGGGTTGGGTGGCCTTGGGAGGCAAAACCTGATCAAGACATAGGAGTAGGGGAGGGAAAAATCTCAGTAGACTCTGAGGACCAAGCCTGTGAGTCAGGCTCGCCATTCAGGAAGGGCGTTTGGCTGTGTCCACTGTCCTTGAACAGGGCTGAAGCTAAAACCAGCTCTGGGGCTGCGGGCCCAGCCACACACAGCCATCTGGGAGAAGGGGCACCTTTCTCATTTGCACAAAGGCTCTGTTTGGACTAGTGTGGCCCTCCCCTGTTCCCTGCCCCCCACACTTCCCCTGCCTTCCTTACTCCTCCCTCCTGCTTCAGCACTGCAAGGCCTGTTCCCCTCCCCAGCTCCACATCAGTGAAATGTGGGAAAGGCTCAGATATCAGCCATTTTCACCTCAACAGGTAGATGTTTGAGGCTCTGTGCTTCCTGTTACCTTTGCAAAGAAAGCTTTGTTCCTATTCAGCGGGAGGGAGCAGTTTGGAGGGGTAGAGAGAAATGGAACTTTCCTGTGGCCTCCTCCTCACTTGCAGATTTGCAGGAAGACCCAGTCCTACCACGAATGCCCAGACTGGGTCGAGCAGGTGGCCAGAGGAGTTCTGGAGGTCACTGGTTTGGAAGGAAAGGTTATGGATTCAGTTGGCGGTGAGCACAGGTTTCTAGCAGCAGGAGGACCCACACATGGAGCTGTTCCTTTAATGGCACAACCAGAAACGTGGGTCAGGCTGATTTCTGTGCCAGCTTGTATGTGACCATCCAAGAAAGGGAGTACATGAATTCTGGAAGGAAGGGCCGCGGAGAGAGGGGCTGGTGTTTAATTCCTCTGCACGTCTGAGCACTCGCTGTAGTCTGCCAGGCACAGCCTCACCTGTGGTCTCATTTAATCTGTAAACACTTATTGGGCACCTACTATGTGCCAGGCACACCTCTAGGCACAGGATATATAACAACGATTAAAACAAGTGAGGTCCTACGCCTGTAATCCTAGCACTCTGGGAGGCTGAGGTGGGCGGATCACTGCAGGTCAGGAGTTCGAAACCAGCCTGAGCAAGAACGAGACCCCGTCTCTACTAAAAATAGAAATAAATTAATTGGCCAACTAAAAATATATAGAAAAAATTAGCCGGGCATGGTGGCGCATGCCTGTAGTCCCAGCTACTTGGGAGGCTGAGGCAGAAGGATCGCTTGAGCTCAGGAGTTTGAGGTTGCTGTGAGCTAGGCTGACGCCATGGCACTCACTCTGGCCTGGGCAACAAAGTGAGACTCTGTCTCAAAAAAAACAAAAAACAAGTAAGGTCCTGCCTTATGGCAACAAATTATAAAATGTAATGTCTGGTTGTGATACGTGTGGTGAAGTCTAACCAAGCAAGTGAGGGCACAGAGAATGAGGACGTGTGTGTGTGTGTGTGTGTGTGTGTGTGTAGAGAGAGAGAGAGAGATTATGAGGAATTGGCTCACATAGATATGGAGGCTGACAAGTTCCAAAATCTGCAGTGGGTGAGCTTGAGACCGTGAGAGCCCGTGGTGTAGTTCTACTCCCAGTCCGACAGGCTCGAGATGCAGGATGAGTTGATGTTCTGAAGTCAGGAAAAAAATGATGTCCCGGCTTAAAGATGGCCAGACAGAGAGAATACTCTTTGTGTTCTATTCAAGCCTTCAACTGATTAGACAAGGCCCTCCCACATGGGGGAGGACAATCTGCTTTCCTCAGTGTAGTAATTCAAATGTTAATCTCATCCAGAAACACCCTCACAGACACACCCTACATAATCTTTGGCCAAATATCTAGGCATCCTGTGGCCCAGTCAAGTTGACACGTAAAATTAACTATCACAGCCTATCTAAGAAGGGATCAATGTGAGAAGAAACCTGGTGAGGAGTGGGGGTGAGTAGTGGGGATATATAGGAGGAAAGCATCTAGTCAAAGGTGACAGCAAGTGCAAAGGCACTGAGGCAGAGGCGTGGTTGGTGGTATGAGGCCCTGCAAAGAGGCCAGTGTGTCTGGTGTGTGGGGAATTGGATCAGAGAGGCAGTGGGGGTGTAGGG
>VBSM01003176.1:16356167-16408055 GCA_008086735.1 Cheirogaleus medius | reverse complement strand
AGTCCTGAGGGGTGCAGAGCAGTGCAGAGGGTGGGGGAAGAAGGGAAGGAGAAATGGAGGGGAGGGAGAGGGGAAGGGTTGCTGGCTTGTCTACAGCCAGGCTGCTCTCCTGGGTCTAGGCCGCCTCTCAAAGCCGGTTTCTGGGCCCATATCCCAGGCGTTTGGCCACCCTAAAATCCCTGCCACCCTACGGAACCTCTTCCCATCGGAGGGAGAGGGGCCAGGGAGAGGAGTTATTCAGAAAACGGTCCTGTTTCCAAAGTTAATAGAAAGAACCAGGACTTCAGACTCAATCAGATCTGGATTTCAATCTCAGATCCTCCATGCACTAGCTGTGTGACCTCAGGAAAGTTCTTAACCCTCTCTGTGCTTCAGTGCTCTCCTCTGTGAAACAGGGATAATAATGCCTGCCGTATAGGGCCATGGGTGCTAGTCAATGAATGGTCCCTACTATAGAAAGCAGGGCCCCCGACTCTGAGTCTAGGGGTGTCAGCTCTGGGGAGGCATCTGCATGGCTGTCGGCGCGTGGCTGTGTGCCTATGTGTCACAGTTGTGTGGATGCGTCTGGCACTGGGCAATGAGTTGTCTGGTTGAAATCAGCTGTGGCCATTTGCCCCCACCTCACCCACCCAGACAGGAAGTGTGCCAAGAGCCCACACGTGTGCGCCGAGGGCTGAGGGCACCATGGGGAGGAGTGGCCGCCAGTCCTTGAGGCCACCTGGGCAGGCAGGACTGGGACTTTGGGCCGAGAGGCTGGAGGAAGTCAGAGGCTCACCTCTGCCACCCCCACCCCCAAGGCCCTGGAGCCAGAGAGGCACAGGCTGGGAGGGGATGTCCCCACCTGCAGGTCATTAGGGCCTTTCAGGGAAGGAGGGAAGAAGGAGATGGGAGGTGGCACAGAAGGGGTGAAGGAAAGGCAAGCACGAAAGGGAAGGGGGGGATGGCGAGAGGCCAACTGGGAAGTCTCTCCAGGTGGCTGTTGTCTCCCTCTCTGACTGCTTGACAAGCCAACAGAGGCACCTGGGCAAGGTGTCCCCTCTCCCAGGAGACTGAGACTCGGGATGTGGCTGGGCCACACAGATGGAGTGGCCTCTGCTAGTCTCCTTCCTTGTCTGGACCTTGGCCTCTGCATCTGTAGAACAAGAGGAAGGTGCTGGATGGTCTTTCAGCTACAATCTCCTCCCCTGAGGCTGTTCAGCTTGAAACAGGCAACATGGACTGGGGCCCCAACAGCTGTCCTCGAGGGTGGGAACTGCCAAGGGCACAAGAGGCAGGTCGAGAGGGGAGGAAGGAGCGGGGAGGGATGCCAGGCTCTGGCAGGAAGAAGCCAGGGAAATTATGAGCAAGGAAACTCTACAGGTTTCCCCAAAGTACAATTTAAATAGAAATGTCAAACATGCCTGGAGTTGTCACACTCTGTAATCCTAATGACATATAATCCTATATACCAACAGGATAATATCACGCGTGTGTGTGGCGGCACTGCCGAGTGTTAATCCTGTCTGTCTCCCGGGATGATCTTTCTCATCCCAGCAGAGCCCACGGGCCGCCTTTGTTCTGCCCCAGAGGTGGCTTCTCTGGCTAGACCTGGGGGAAAGGACCAGGGAAGTGAAAGTTAAAGATCTGGAAGAATGAAGCTGGCATGTCACTAGCAGGGGAATGGACAGGTGTGGTTTGGTGCTTTCATTTTTGCCTAATCTGGCTGTACCCTAAGTTCCCTGGTTGTTGTGGATCCCCCATCAGCATTTCTGTTCTTGACTCTCTTCTCTCACTCCCCAACCCCCAAATCATTCTCTCCCATTCTTCCTTTTCTGTTTCCTTCCCTTTCTCTCTCAGCATCGATGCCTCATTCTGCCAGGAACACTCTCAGAGACAAGGTTCTTTCTTTCAATAGCCCCTGGGGATCAGTGTGCCCCCATCCTTCAGGGCTGTGCTCCTGAGCTGCAGGGCGTGGACCTGGGGAGCGACCTTTGCCTGAGGTGGGAGCAGCATCGTTACTGGTCTGTGGTTGGGAGCACTCAGGATAGGGGACAGGACTTCCAGGCCAGTGCACCAGGCAGGATGGAGCCCAGGCTGTTTTATCTGCAGCGTAACCTGTGCCAGTCCCACGTCATAAGCCCCCTTTGCTATGAGAGCAGGAAATCTCTTTCTAGGTTCCTTTTAAGGAGATGGTATTTTTAAGGTCAAAGTTTTGGGATCATTCACACAATCCAGGAATCCCTTCCCAAACTCTACACTTCTGTGCTCAGCCTTCTAGGGCAGTGGTTCTCAAAGAGTGAACCACTTGGAGACCAACAGTTCAGCATGGCCTGGCATCTTATTAGAAATGCATATTCTTAGGTCCCAGTGCCCAGGATGGGCTGGAGATGGCTTGCATCATCTTGGGGGAACCAATTCTGTACTTCCCAGCTTTACCTTTAGTGATAGTCACATGGGGGGCTTGAAATCAGCCATGGTGGGGTTATTTATGCTGTGGAAATTGGCAAACACCATGGATCACTGCTAATTTTTCTTTCAGAGAGCCTGTTGTTAAACAGCTTCCATGGCTGGGCATGGTGGCTCACGCTTGTAATCCCAGCACTCTGGGAGGCCGAGGTGGGAGGATTGCTTGAGGCCAGGAGTTTGAGACTAGCCTGAGCAACATAGCAAGACTCCATTTCCACACACACACACAATAGAAAAAACAGCTGGGCGTGGTGGCACACAGCTGTAGCCCCAGCTGCTTGGGAGTCTGAGGCAGGATTGCTTGAACCCAGCCCAGTGAGCTATGATGACGCCACTGCACGCTAGCCTAGGCAACAGAGTGAGACCCTGTCTCAAAAAACAAACAAAAAACCCAGCTTCCAGCACACCACTGAACAGCAGCCAGACCTACTGAATCATGAAGTCTGAAGACTGAGCCCAGCGTTCTGTGTTTTAATAGGCTTTCCAGGTGATTCTGACATGCACTCATGCATGAGAATCGACTTCCAGTGGGTCAACTCTGGTGGAATCATAAGAAAGAAAGAAATATTGGGGTACCCAGGGAGCAGGGTTTTGCAAAGGAAACTTAGTGAAAGGCAAAGAAGGAAGAGAGAATTAAACCACACCGTCGGGTTTTCCTCCCGGGAGAGGAACGAGGCCTTTGGCAGGAGGCCCCCTGGGCAGAGGACAGACCTGCTAACCCAGGGAATGGCAAGTGGAGGGAGAATCTGCCAGCAGGTTGGCTGCAGCCCACCTTAAGTGTTCCCCTTTTTCCATGTATCTGAACGAGGGAAGTGGTGTCAATTATTCTGAGTCGTGAGATCGGAAGGGCACAGGATAACTGGCTGGAAAAATGCCCCTCTGCATGCATATTTCTGCAACAAAGAAAAACACACTTATGAGCATTTCATTGGAAACACAAGAAAGGGAAATCCTAAGATTCTTTCAGGGGATGGATGAAAATGGAAAATCTCAGTACCACATCCATTTCTATTCATGTAAATGTGTGCAAAATGCCACTGGAATATTTTTTCCTTTTTGAAATATTTCAAACATACAGAAAAATACAAGGAGTAATATAACAAAAGCCTTGTACCCACCACTAGAAATGGCAAATGCTAACATGTTGTCACATTTATGTTACATTATTTTTTAAAAAAGGAGACATTAGAGACACAGCTGAAGTCCCTTCTGTGCCCCTTTTCCTGCCTCCAAAGATACAGCAACTGTCCTGAAACTGGTGGATATTTTTCTCTTACATGTGTTCATACTTTACTGCATAGGTATTACTCATAAATTATATCTAACAATGCTTTGAGTGCTTCTCAATTGACATAAGGGCTATCACACTGAACCTATCATTCTGGAACTTTTTTTAAACCTGACATGTGTTTCCAAGTTCTATCCATGTTGACAGGTATAGATCTAGCCCATTGGTTTTAACTGCTGAATATCATTAAACAGTACAAAGAACCCACTATTCATTCACTCACCTACTGATGGACATTTGAGTTGTTCTCGATATTTCACCATCACAAATGATTTTGCAGTGAACATCTTTGACCACGTTTCTCTAGAGTCCATCCCTGCGAGGGATGGTGCCGGGCTGTAGGGAGGACGCGTTCCCAGTAGCGGACCACGCTGTCAGTTTGCTCACTGCCTTGGCTAAGCCAGCTCACATTTTCACCAGCAGCATGTGATACATCGTAAAATGTTCTTTATTCAGTGTGCTCTTGGATCAGGTTCTTTCCTAAATGCAAAACCAATTATAAGGATTTTATTTAGTTCATTGGTGACCTTTGTTCTCCTAACTCTACTTTCCCTTAAAGTCTTAAGTTTCTCAGCCATGAATTCTTCTACAACCAGGGTTTTCCAGAATCTGGAACCTATTGGCCAAGGTTCACTATCGGCCAGTGCCCACTGAATGGCATTAGCTGCTAGTGAACCTTGGTGGCCAAGAAGGAATGACTGGTATTTTATAGGGTAGAGCAGCCAAGTGGCCAAGAAGGAACGATCAGTATGTTATAGGGTAGAGCAGTGTGTGTCTGCGTCTGTGTCTATATTTGTAGCTTTGTACCAAAGCCAACAAGAAAGAAGCACTGGGAAGAGCAAGACTTTCCACAACATCTTTTCAACAGTGCATCCAACCCAGGAAAGAGGGGGTAACCCATGTGACCCAGAATCTACTCTCAAGCTATAGGTCCTTTCTTCCCTTCTTACTTGGTGTGGGTCAGGGGGAGATTTGTCCCAGGATACCACCCTACTGTTCCATCTTCCCTGCTCCTCTACCCCCAAACTCCAAGCACTTCTCTAAGCTGTGTAAACCCATGGAGAGGGAAAGAGGTGTGCTGTGCAGGGGAGGGGCAGCCCCACGTGTTCATCTGGGGTAAAGGGCTGACTTTTGGCCCCACGCCTAAGAGCTCTCTGTCCATGCCAAAGACTGCTCCTGCATCTGGGCCTGTGGGTTGGGAGAGCTGCCAAAATCCTAGACTGGGCAGTGACCGTGGTGGAGAGCAGAGATCTTGGCCATTGAGCTGGATCCCTCAGCCCCAGGGCCACACAGAGCTAGTCTGGAGATCCTCCCCTCACAGGCCCTGAAGCAGGGAGCCTTCAAGTCCTCTGAAATTGATCTGAGAAAGGGATGAGGATTACAGGGACCACCACCAAATTGCCTGGGTCAAACTCAAGACATTTCCAGAGGCAGGCACCTGAAGTGAATAAAAAAGTGCAATTCCCAGCTAAGTGAGAGTAGGGAACGGACCTGATCTGAAGACTATTTTTGAATGGGACTTTTTCCCCTAATACCTGAAATGTGGCCTACAGGAGTTGTTTGTTTGGAGGGGCATTTGTCTTTTATCAAAAAGGTGAAGCCTGAAAATATTGGCTCCCTTGTTCCACAGACTCCTTCTGGCCCAGAACAGGCTGCCCTCCGGCAACAGGTGACTGGCTTTGGCCTGGAGGCTGGGAGGCAACTCATACCCAGGACTCCCCACCAGGGCTCACCCCCCAGCCCCTCCCGCCAGCCAATGAGGACGCGCGGCGGTTACGTCACTGCATCCTATTGCCCAGCCCATCCAGTGGGGGCGGGACAAGCTGGGGAAAAGAGCCAGGGGAAGTGACGGATACCACCAAAGAAGTCGGTAAAGAAGGGGTGGAGGGCAAATGAGTCAGCAGCAAGTTTAAGCAATGACCAATTGCACCATGGGGTGTTTCTCAAATTCTTGTCTACTTTTAGAAGGAGTACGCAATGTCATTCAGCAGGCATCTTGATTCTGAAATAGCTGCAGAAAATGTTAAAAATGCAGTGGGTGAATATGTGTCCGCATTTACCTCTTTTCTAAAACAATAGTTAACAATTGTGCTGCGTGTCCTTAAGCAAGTCTTTCAACCTGCTGGCCCTTAGTTTCCTCATCTGTGACATGAGGGGAATGTATGAAAAATATCTCCTGAGATTCCTTCCAGGCCAACATTCTGTGATTTGATGATTGATACCACGGCTCACATTCTTAATACTCAGGCTGTGTCTATGCAGTGCCAAGACCACTAGCTAATTCAGTGAGTGTGGACAAAATGTTCTTTTCAATCAATTCTTTGGCATGACAAGGATAAAACAACCAGTTAATTGGCACCATTTTTCATTTCACAACTGGCTGCTCTGGCATCGTCTCAACCAGTGGTCTTCAATGTGGCGTCCTGACATGCTGCATGCCCGGAACAGTTACAAGGTACGTCATAGGCAATTGGCTATTGATAACAAACTGTTGAGGTTTTCAAATGATTGATGACCTTTTTATCAATTAGAATAAATTCAATATATTCCTGCACTGACTTGCATTGGGATATGCCTCCTTGAAAGGGAGAAGAAGGGGTGAGGGATTGCCTGTAGCCCCGAGCCTATGGGATGCCCTGGTGGGGGGGTGTCATGTGTCATGGTTGTGAATGTCGTCCATCATCTGCAACACGGTATTGAGAACAACTGATGGAAACCCTCTGTTACGTGGTCAGACATCAAGGCGCTGGAGACCCAGGCCCTGGAGAAATCTGATGCAGCATCCTATAATGCGGTTACAAGCCAAGGAAAAGAGAACGCGTTCAACAGACTACATAACAAAGGGCCTGTTTATTAGGACTGTCTCTTCGTCCAAAAAGAATTATTCCACCATAATCTGTTCATAGTTGAAGAAAAGGGAGCATGAAATAGTGTTTCTTGAGCATGTAGGTGCCAAGCCCTGTGCCAGACACTCATGGCGGGTTTCTATTCTCAGCTGCCCAGTGGGATTGCACTTCCTCCCTCTTGTGGTTTGAGAGAGTAATGTAATATTCTGGCCAAGGAGTTGTGGGTAGAAGTGACGTGTGTCAATTCAGTGCCAGGGCATTTTGTTGCTAGTTTTAGACCCTCCAGAGCTCCCTTGCCCTCTAGCATGGGGACCAGTGACAGTCTGGTGGTTCTTGCACCACCAGCCTGAGTCCCAGGGTGCTAGGCTGAGCCGAGCTTTTATGCACATGAATCATGTGTCACACGTGAGGATGAAGTAAAACTTTGTTGTCTAAGTCACTAAGATTTGGGGGTCACTTGTAACAGCAGCAGAACCTATTTTTGTGCTGAATGATGCAAGGTTTTACATAACACAGTAACATGGTAGAAAACCGCAAGCTTTAGAGTTAAAAAGACCTCGGCTAGAATCTTAATACTTACTGACTGTGGGCAAATCTGTTAATGTCTCTGAGTCTCAGCTTCTTCAGCTATAAAATGGCAGTTATAATTTCTCTCTCATAATATTTTTATTAGGTGTGGAAATAATATTTATAAAATACCTAGCACAGCATTTGGCGCCTAGTAGATGCTCAATTATAATTATTTTAATTTAATGCATTCTTCAAAATAGATCTATGAGTAAAGATGGAACATGGGAGAGTAAGAGGAAGGATAATTCATTATTGATGTTTCAAATGCCAACTTACCTTCAGGAGAACACTGGCCAGGAACCCCAAGGGCAAGGGAACGTGTGGAGCCATCTGTATCCACCCTCTCCTGAGCTCAGAGAAGCCCTAGAAGGAAGAGGAGGCCCCGAAGATAACATTTACAATTTAGCCTTTCCATTGCCAGAGGAAAGGCAGATTCCACTTATGGGAGCGATTACCGACACCTCCAGCATGTGAAATAGGAATATAGCAGTGGAGTGAGTTGGTATCCCCGTTAGTCTGTTAGTCACTGAAGCTTGTTATCCTACCAAGCAAAGCGCCAGCCAAGGTCTTTCCCAAAGGTCCAATGAGCTAAACTCTTCCCTTAAATCAGCTTATTAGTATTATCATGACCACTTCAGCTGGCTCACCCGGGACCCAGCAATATTCCGGAGAGGGGACTGCACAGGAGGGGAGAGAGACTATCTGTGAGGCAGGAGGGGCTTGAGGGCTCTTGGCCACTTCCTGCTCCCACCGAGGAGCAAGAGCACAGTTGGGGAGGGAGGCAGGGGCCATTCCAATTCTGTGCATCCCTTCCCTCCCTATGCCAGTCACTCTGGAAACCATCAGGTTCCAGGTCCAAAGCCTGCTGCAATTCCCACTTATATTTAACTTGGTGGGGTATGTTACCTCCAAGCCCGGTTTTCTCCAAGTTCTGCTCCCAGATCACTGTTTTCCTCTGAAACACCACACCCTGGCCGTGAACTTGAAATTGTGAACATTCAACAGCCTGTCCCCATGGAACTCCCCAATTCTGCCTCTGGGATGAAAGCTCCCTGGACATACTCACACACATGGAGTGCAGATGGTCACACAGGGCCCGGGGAGAACTTGACCACCACCTTGGCTGTCTGTCATCATCAGGGGGTCAGGCTGGAAGCACTTGTGAGGCCCTCTCAGCCTTGGTTGAATAAAATGCGAAGAGATGTTCAGTTCTGGACAAAGCATCACATGCTTGGGTAGCTTTTACACCTGCCGTCAATCTGATCTGATCCTAATTTGCTCTTAATTGACTTTGGACTGTTCCCGTGAAGACCAATGTCACATGGAAATTCCCATGGCCAGTGGGGTGACTCTGATCTCCAGAAAATGGGTGATTCTTCTAAGTTAGGAAGGTTTCAGAAGTATGTATGAGATGTACATGGGTTTGTGACCTGCGCTCAGGGATTAAAGCATGATGACAATGGAAATGAGATTGTGAGATTGGGTCCCGGAGGGGCCAGTCAACCTCATTTTGATCAAGATCTCGGAGTGTATCCCTGACTCAGGTTAAAATCTACAAAATGGGCTTCTGGGACCATGAGAGGGACCAGTGGTGATGTGTTAGAGCAGACTCATAGTTGCTCATGAGAGCCAAGAGTAAAATACCCTGGAACTTTGTAAACCAATTTTTAAATCATTAGTATAATAGCTTGAAATCTATTATGGTGGGAGTATTGACACCATGAAAATTGGTAAACCCTGTGAATAAATCAGGGCTTTTTTTGTTGTTGTTGTTTAAGAGCTAGTTACCAAGGTACATGAGGTTTCTTGCAAAGCCATTCCTTCGTTGGAAAAACTATTCCAGGGATGGGATTGGAGGAATTAGTTTTGTATATGGGAAGAACATAGCCCTCTGGAACCATAGATGGCTTTGAGGACTCTTTATAAAGATAATTTTTAGCATTGATAGAAACTCTGATTACATAAGGAGTTGTAGCTTCAGTCACTGTGTTGCGATATTAAATTTAAAAGTTTTAGCTGAAGTGAAAATTACATGTAAATGTTGGATTGTATAGAGCTGTAGGAGTCTGTAGTAATGTTCTGTAAAAAGCCTTTATTGAATTCTCAGTGGAGCGGTGGTTTCTCATTGATGTGGCTTCCGGGGGCGGGGGGGGGGGAGCATCTGGCCCCCATGCCTCGCAGAGAGGGGCTGACACTCAGATTGCAGCTGACTGTACCCAGTGCTGTGGGGTCTGCTGTAGGAGGGACAGAGAGCTTTGAATAAGCTATGCAATGGACTGAACTGTGTCCCCCCAAATTCGTATGTTGAAGCCCTAACCTCCAATGTGACTGTATTTGAAGATAGGGTCTTTAAAGGAGTCATTAAGGTTAAATAGGGTCATGAAATGGGACCCTAATCCAATCTGACTGGTGTCCTTATACAAAGAGGAAATTTGGGCACACAGAAAGACACTGGGGACACACGTGCTCAGAGAAAAGGCCACATGAGGACACAGTGAGAAGGTTGTATCTACAAGCCAAAGAGAAAGGCCTCACCAGAAACCAACTCTGTGGGCACCTTGATCTTGGACTCCCAGCCTCCAGAACTGGGAGAAAATAAATGTCTGTTGTTTACGCCGCCTCCTCTGTGGTACTCTGTATGGCAGCCCTAGTTGACTAACACCGTCTGCAATCCAGACCCATCAGTTTTACAGGACAATTGATCTCCCCCAATTCTTCAGACCCTCTTCACGCCACCTGAGATTCTCAATGTGCCCAGTCACCCAACTGTGAAGTCCAAGGGTGAGGCCGTGTAGACAGAGTCAGAACTTGGCAGGTTACTATACAGGGTGACAGTCAGATTGAACATGAGTAGAATTCGGTGCTTCCAGCTTTTAGCTGCTGGATCATGAGCAAAGCCTCATCCCCTCTGTGCCTCAGTGTCCTCATCTGTAGAATGGGGACAAAAATACTGTGCTCCCCTCATAGTATTATGATAAAGATAAAACAAGAAAGTGGCACAGTGCTCAGCGAACAATCCCTCTTGAAGCAGAGCCAGCTTGGCTCAGAGACAGGCAGCTTGCCCTGGCACTGGGTGGGTGGAGGGGACTGAGGGGGAGAGGCGGGGGGTCACCTTACTAGAGCAGCTTCTCCTGGCACCAAGACCTCCCCCGCATTGAATTCTTCTCCCTCCTGGTGGTTCTCAAAAAGGATGAGCCCTTCAAGGAGAACACTGTGCATCTTAATACCTAAGATAATGAGGAAAGGTTTGGCAGACAGGACATGCTAAGGATTTCTACGTATGCAGCTCCCACAAGCAGTTTTCACGCCACCCCCCAGCACAGCTGTGGCCACAGAACTGCGGCATAATTTGGACACTGTCGATAGGAACAGTATTGGGTAACTTTATTAACCAACTTGGTTTAGCTTTTCTAAGGAGAAGAGAATGGAGATTCCTGCCAAAGGCTTCTCCGAGCCCTTCCCAAATACCCAGGATGAAACAGGCTGAGCTGCCCTGAGAATGACTCCCTGCCTGAAGCCAGCACAGCCCAGCAGGGCAGGCCTTCCTGACTCTCTGACTCCCCTCTGACTCCCTTCCCGACTCTCTGACTGGCCACATCTGCTGATGGAGGACTCTGCCCCCTTGCCTTCCAACTGTCTTTTCCTGACTCAGGAGCAAGAACACCTGGTGACCTGGGGAAGACACGGGACCGGCCCTGACTCTTGCCAGGAGGGCTTGGACCACAGCACGTGCTTAAGCCGCAGGAGACAGGGCTTTGCTCACAGGTGGTCTGAACCCAGGAATGATGAACCCCGTGACGCGGGGAGTCTGCTTCATCGAGTCAGCTCTGTGACATCTGGGCCGTGGTGCTTTGGACCCAACTCCCCAGGGGCCTCCACCTAAATTGATTAAAAGCTCCTTCAGCACTTTTCTATTTTCTCATCCCCTGGGATCTTGCTGAGCACTCAGGGATGCTCAGGAAGAAGTCACCTTGTGTCACCTTCTGGTTAAAGTACTTTAAAAATCGTGTTCTGGAATGGCCTGCTTTGTACCTACAAAAGAGCAGGCTTTGCAGAGTAAGGCAACATAAAGGGTCAGTTTACAACCTAACCTTATCATGGACCTGGTTGCTAAGGGACTGTTCTGTGGAGATTAGTGATAACAAACTCAGCAAAGAGCTGAGGCTGAGAAAGGAATCCAGGTAAAGAAAATCCTCCTGCTGATCAGGAAAAAAAGGCAGTCACAAGTTTCAAACATTCTGGAAACATCAGAGTAAACTATATTTACTCTTTATTTACTCTCTCTTTCTCTCCACAGATTCCAAGGAAGCAGGGCTGAGACAAACCCAGAATAAATCAAAGCCTTCTTCAGAGGAGTTGTAGGGGCCAGGAGGGGGTCCTTTATTAGACATCAGGGGTCAAGGCTGGGGAGAAGCTGTAGACCAGCACTATTGACTCATCTGACCAGATTCAGTACAGACCTAAGAAAGTTAAAAGATTCAGAGTCAATTAATTCTACCTAAGCCTAAGGAGGAACTAGGATTAAACTAAATAAAGGATGACAGCACTAGTAATGAAGATACTGGCTATGCCCAGGTGTTTATATTTCTTTAGCTCTAACTCCAACTACATATCCTATTTTAAATTAATATGTGTCATTCTTTGGTTTTGGTTATTTTAATAAAAAGCCCTATTTAAATTTATTTTGAAGAACACCAATGCCATTAGAAAAGAATGCTTTAATTACTAATGCCTCTGGGTAGCCAAGCAATTCAAGCCCAGCTGACTCCCTGGTGGTAGTTTGTTCCAAGCATAGGCAAGGAGCTTGTAGGGAAAGGAATAGTTTATGGGGTACTAGTGATGTGAACCTATAAGGTTCTTGTAACTGTCATAAAGTTTGATCAATACTTATTAATAGACCACATCCTAGAAGGAGCAAGTTTTCAAAGCCTGAAAATACAGACAGCCAATGTCCTAAAGGTGAGTGAATAACAGTGAGAGGGAACCAGACACGGCATGTCCCTGGGGTGATGCTGCAGTGCTTTGGGTAAAAATGGCAGTAAATGGTTCGGCCTCCATTTGTTTAGATGGAAGGATGGAAGAGTTCCCCCAAACTTTCATGTACACAAAAAGCACTTCAAGTTCTGCAATAGCAAAAAGTAGATTCATTCTGTGCAATGTAAAGTCAGACCCCTTGGAAGCTCCAAGAGCCCAAGGGAGATCCTTGGGATCCTGAGATATCCTGGGGAAACTCATTTGGTTCAAAGATATAGAAAAGGAAACACTGGAATCCCAACAAAGAGAAGAAAAACTACTCTTGGCAGAAACTTATTTCTCACCATATATCCATGTGCTCACCCACATCTATAGCTCTCTTCTATTAGTCCAGGGCCATGTGGCTGAGAGGAAAAGTGACAAGCATTGCTTCTGGGCTGAAGCATGTAAGAGTGTCACCCAATGTGCTACTCCTCTCTCTTCCCCTGCCTCAGGGCCATGGGGGCCACTGTTGAGATGCCAGGGCAGGACGGGGAGCTCCTCCACCAACCTGGGTGGGACACATTGTGTGAGTGTGTGGTAAGTTGGGAGGTGGAAGGCCTCTGAGACTGCAGAGGTAGTTTGCTCCTGCAGTTTGGCCTCACCTGACCTGGCATGTGCATTCCTCATTCCTGTGCCAATCCCAGCACCAGACTGGGAGGCAATAAAACCTCTACCAATAACTCATGTGTGACCTTGAAGAAGTTACTCTTCTTCTCTGGGTGTCATTTTCTTCATGTACAAATTTAGAGCTGGATAAGTTGGCCTCTCTGCTCTGTTGACAATTCTCTAGTTTTGTATTTTTGAAAATTTCAATTTGATGCTGACTGAAAAGATATAGTTCTAGTGTCTTTCTATCTTTATCTATTTAACTGCCCATATACCTCTCCATTAACCCATCTGTCTACTCATCTATCCATCCATCCTTCCATCCATTCATCCATCCTCCCATCTTCCCATTCTCCCATCCATCTATCCATCCATCCTCCTGTCCATCTTCCCATCCATCCTCCCATCCACCCATCCATCCTCCCATCTATCCATTGATCCATTTTACTCCTGTTTCATTATGAAGGGAGCTGGGACAGCTGAAATAGTGTTTGGGATTCAGCAATTTGCCTCCCCTCCCTTATGTCCCTTACTGCAATGGTTAATTTTATGTATTCATATCAAACTCGTTGGGCCACAGTGCCCGGCTAGTTGGTCAAACATTATTTCTGGGTGTTCTGGATGAGATTAACATTTAGACTAGTGGACTTCAAGTAAAGCAGATTGCCCTCCATAATGTAGGTGGGCCTCATCCAAGCAGTTGAAAGCCTGACAACTGACAGCAGCAGACTTTCTCAGAGACACACGTCTGTGCAGCAATGCAGGCTCCTGCTCTGAATTCCCTGACATAAACACGAAAGGCCACAGGCCCAACATGCTCCCAGACACACACTAGAAATTCAAGATGCTGCTCAGAATGTGCTAACACGAGCCAAGCACTGTCACAGCACCTACTCCTCAGCACTGTCCCTCCCCTACCTGCCCAGAGCCACCCAGTGCCCCCTTGGCCAACCAGCACTCCCTGCATTGACCCCACCACTCCCACTGCACTCTCCCGATGGCTCTGCTTTAATTGTTTGCAACCCCAACACTCAGAGCTTGGGAAGGGTAAGCACAATTGTGCTTTGCGACTGCCCCCCCTCAATCCACAATTCTTTTCTTCTGGAGAACACTTAGCAGCGAAGGCTAATTTATGAAGTCCCTAAAGATCTGAACTTTCTGCAGAATTGGCTGTAGCTTCCAGTGGGTTAGAGTCTCACTGGAGTAGAGCAGAAGCCGTGAGCTGTACTGGAGAGGGGAGGAAGGGAAGAAGCCACAGCCAGGGAGCCACACTGGGCCAGCATCCCCAGACAGCCCCCCTCCCCTGCAGGGAGCTGAGAGATGGCACACAGAGAGGCTGGGGGGCACACAGGACAAGGGAGGAAATCCAGAAGGGCAGGATGGCAGAGGGCTCCAACTCCATCCTTGCTAACATCCTCACCAAATCCAGAAACTACCCGAGACTTGGAGGCTTCTAACGGCCCTCAGTCTACCCTTATTCCCTCCCAAGGTGACAAAATCAAACTCAATTTAAGTCTATTCCACCCCTTGGATTTTCTCATGTCATGGGCGGATGCCTGCCACTGAGACCAAACAGTCACATCCCCTCCCAGGCAGGCATTGTGTGAGAGCCAAAGCTGAAGTCTGTAACGCCCAATACACATTAAAAATAAGAGGCTTAATTCTTCCTGTTGAAAGTAACAGAAGAGGCTCTGTGCAGTGGCTCATGCCTGTAATCCCAGCACTTTGGGAGGCTGACGCGGGAGGATCACTTGAGGCTAGGAGTTTGAGAACAGCATGAGCAACATAGCAAGATCCTGTCTCTACAACAATTTTTTTTTTTTTAAATTACCTGGGCATGGTGGTACATGCCTGCAGTCCTAGCTACTCAGGAAGCTGAGGCAGGAGGATCACTCGAGGCCGGGAGTTCAAGGTTACAGTGAGCTGTGATCACACCACTGCACTCTAGCGTGGGAAACAGAGTAAGACTTTGTCTCTAAAATAATAATAGTAAAGATAATAATGCGTAAAAAAAGAAAGTAATGGAAGAAACTCTCCCACCCCATCTCACCTCCTTTTCCTAGGGCACTTACTTTAGGAAACCTGTAATTGGCAGTTTTTTCCCTGTCTCTTTGAAAGATATGTAAATCTTTTTAAAAGCTAAATAAGCCTCTTGCCAGCTTTGGGACTCAGGCATGTCTTTCTCAAGGACCTGGGAACCATCCCTCTGAAAGGCAATCATCAGGGAACATAGTGACCCGATCTCCTAGTTTGGGGAGGAGGGCAGGAGCCCACTTTCAGCTATAAGTTACAAAACTACCTCTTGTCTTAAAGAGATGAGAAGTTCATTTTTCCTTTGAACAAAGGTAATCAGCAAACACAGATGGCCACCCCACTAACCAGGTGAATCTAGGATGAAGTATGTGTGACAAATGGTCTTGCCAAGTCCTCGTACCTGAGGACTAGTTATTGTTTATCCTGGGAACACACATATATAGTGAGTGGGCTCTGCTCGGCTGTATAAAAGGCTGAGACTCCCTTCTGTCTTCGCAGTCTCTTAGTGGGCTGCTGGGCATGCGCATCACATTCTAGTTGAATGCCCATTCAATAATTAAACTGTTTTCTTTCTCTTCTACCTTTGAGGAGCGATTTTCTGGCCTGGGCACAAATTTTGTTTATAATTACAATTCCCCAGCAATTTCCATGCTCTTCTAAAGAGAGGATGTGGCAATGCCCTGCCCAGGCTCTTCAGAAGGGGAGAGGCAGACAGGGAGGGAGGGGTAAGGGGCACACAGGTCCTGCCAAGGTCGGCTCCTGCTGGGATAATGGGGCCTGGGTGTTGCCTGGAAGAAACAGGCTCGATCCATCCTGGACAGGTGCAGCCTCAGCAGTGTCCTAGCTCCCTGGCCCCAGCTCGCCTTCCTAGCAGGGCTCTCTGCCCTGGGTTCACCTGCTCTCTTTTATGCATTGGTTGTTAAATTTCTTTTGTTGTCCCCTTCAGCAGCTCCTGTCCGCTTTGCATACAGAGCCCGTGTGTAATAGATGCGCCCAAGATTCCATTCTCCACCTGTCTGCCGGTCGCCTTTGTTCCACAGTGAGCCTCATTCATCTGGACCCCATTTGTGACATTTTTAAAATCAGTTTTCTAAGCAAAGACTAACGTGTATTTTGCTTTTCCTGCGAAGACAGATTATGTCAAGTAAATATGTCAACAAATTTGCTAAGAACCATTAAATTGACTTGAGAGCAGGAATTCTCTTTGAGCATTTGACGACGACATCGGTGCATGTCGATCATTTTTCTCCTCCATCCTCACTCCCTGCAGCTTCCATGGGAGCCCTGTGAAGGATGCCTGGGGGGCTCTGGGCTCTGCCCTGGGCAGGCTGGGGGCTGGCTGGCCGAAAGGGAAGGCCTGAACAGGCGATTTGGTTTAAGCCTCTGGACTCTAATTCTCAATACTGGCTGCACTTTTGAATCACCCAAGGAGCTTAAAAGTACATATGCTAATATGCTGATCCCAGTCCCAGAATTTCCGATTTTATTGGGCTGCGCTGAGACCTGGGCATCAGGAACCTCCAGTGTGTAGCAAGGTGAGACTCACCAGGACAGGGAAAAGAACCCCAACTCCTCAATCAGACTGACCAGACTGCAATCGAAGCTCTGCTTCATGACTTTGAGCAGGTTAATTAACCTCTCTGAGCCTCGACTGTCTCATTGCTAACACTGGGTTGACTGTAGATGAACTATCTCAATAATTTTCCCTTGTCAAAAAATGCAAATTTACCATCAGTAATTAACTAACTATGTTATTAATACAAATAATAATTCCGTTTTTATCAGTTAAAAGGTGCTGCTTTGGGAGGTGTGGATAAGAAGACGCTTCGGCAAGTGTCAGAACAGAGGCACCTTTCCTTCTGTTTCAGGACACTGGCTTTTGTGAATCGAATTGCAGTTAATTCCCTGAATTTCAGGGGAACTCTTTACATGTATTTAAAGTCCTGCATGCTAGACCTTATTGTAAGGAAATGAATTCATTTCTGGTAGAAATAATCACATTTGTATCACAGTATAAATAGGAAGCAACTCAGAAACTGAGCCCGGAACTTAATGTCAGATCACTTGAGCTCTAGCATCCGCATGCCGCTAATACCCCTCCCCGCTTCTAGCCTCCAATTGCTCAACTAAACTTTAGACTGCAATTCTGAAGAGTGAGGTTGAAATTGCTGCTGCTGCGAAGACTGGGCCATTCTGCAGCTCAGGCCCGATGTAGACATCGGCAAGAAGAGGATGCGGTTTCAGGGCGCCGTAGGGTGCGACCCAGAGGCATTAAGAGAACCAGCTTTTCCTGAGCGCTCCCTTCCATCAAACTTTCTGAACCGCCGCTGGTTCTGCACTCAGCCAGGTGTAGAGAGAGATAAAGATAAAATAGACATGGATTCTGCCTGCTTGCCCTCCAATAGATTGAGGTGTGGAAGTTCAGACAAGTCATGCGTGTAACTAACTCTAACACACAGTAGAGACAGGGTCCGGCCGGGAGTCAGAGCAGGCTTGCTAGAGGAGGCAGTATTTCAACTGTGCATTGAGGGGAAGCGGAGTTTGGGTAATGGGGCAGGAAATGCCCTTCTCCCAATGTCGAGGATGCCAAGTAGCCCAGGATGTGAGGCAGAAGATCTCGGATTACTTTGGGGATGTTTCTAGAGATGAAATTGCTTGTAAGAGGTATACATATTTTAAGGCCTTTGGTATACATCGCTCAAGTGTCCTCCAGAAAAGATGCTCCAATCTACACATAGCCAGGCAGTAAGATGCCGGCAGCCTGGATCTGAAAATGCATGAGGAGGAAGCGCAGGGACTGGAAGTGGGAGTAGGGTTGGTCTTGTCAGCTCAACAACTCTTTGCCCATCACTGGACTGGGTGTGGTGTGCAGAGATGCATGGGCACATTCCTGCCCTCGGGGAGCTCAGCCTGCTGGGAGAGACAGACCATAGCCCAGCTGTGTGGGCAAGCCCGGGGCTTCCTTGAAAGCTACAAGCAGGTTTTTAAGCTGGGAAGATTCTGTCCCTTCTGGGTTCTTCCATTTGGAGGCACCTCATTCACCTCTGCAGAATGAGTCACACCAGCTCTCCTTATCGTCCCCGATTCTCCAGGGGGCAGGGAAATATCCTGGCTGCACAGTGGCTGACACCACTTTCTGCCACATTCCTTGTCCCAGCCACTTGCCTTCAGCACTGGAGGAATTTCCAAGGTGCATGGAGGAATCTGCCCAACTCCCTACAAGTGACTTAGCTGTGCCTTCCCAGGCCTGCGGGCAGGAAAGCCATCACTGTGATGATCAGGGAGCCCCTGCAGTGGGCATCCAAGGCCTTAAAAATGCATGCCTGTTAACCTGGCTTTTAGAAATGATCCTAAGGGAATAAGCATGAACATTTGCAGAGATTTATTTACAAGAGTACGCATGAGAGCCTTGTTTATAAGAGGGGGAAAAATCATTGAAAATGATCTCAATTTTCATCCATAAGGCTTGGTTAAATAATTTATTCACACCATGCAGGCATTATAAATTACATCGTGGAGGAATATTTAATGACATGAAAAGAAACTTAAGACAATTGCCAAACAGTGTGTGCTGTATGATCCTATTTCTGACAGAAAAAATATATCTACATATATTAGAGACACAAAGGAGAGAGAAAAGTTATGGGTCAAAAATATAAAACATTCATGATTTCAGGGTAGTGGAATTAAAAGAAATTGGAATGATCTTCTCTGGAGGTTTTCTATAATAAATGTTCATTGCTTATGTAATCAGAATAAAAGATAGTCTGTTTTTTTAAATGACATCTCCCGGGCACAGGACGATGAGTCCTATTTGAGGCATGTAAAGGTAGGAGCTGGGTGCTGGGTGCTCAGTTGCTGCACTGCCCAGGGCAGGCCTAGGCCAGAAGAGTCCCCCAGAGCCCCTGGCGGCTGGGGCACGCTGCCCAGCCCTGCCCTCCTCCGCAGGGTGCCATGCAGCAACCCTGCTTATGCAACGAGCTGCAGGAGAAATGCGCCTGGCAGCCTTGCCCCAGCCCCGGGCAAACAGATCTTCTGACTCCTCAGCTCCGTTACAGGCTGTAATGGGACAAACCAGACCTCAGGCCTGGTGGTTGCGTAAAAGCAGGATGGATGGATTTTCTGGTCACTGCGTTCCACTCAGCTGAGCAGGCTCGTTGGAGCTCCTTTCCTCCCAGACCGTTCAGCCCACGCAAAGCAGGTGCCTTCTTCAGGCAGCCTTCCTGGCTAGCCCCGCTATGCTGTGTGCTGCCAATGCCCCTGCTCTAATTAATAATTGACACTTATAGAGTGCTTTACTTGTAATAACCCAAATGATTCTCCCAACAATCCTGTGAGGTGGTACCGTGATGTTCTTATTACAAATGAGGCATCAGAGGCAGAGAGAGCATAAACAACTTACTCAAAGTCACAGGCTAATGAATGGCAGAGCCTGGAGTCAACCTGGGCAGTGTAGCCCCAGTACCGGCCCTGGGAGGCACCATGCCATGTAGCCTCTCTGGCAAACAATTGCTGTCATGGTCATGTTTCCATGGTGATGCTCAGACCTTTCCTAGAAGACTGGATTCCTCAAGTGTATGAACTGTGCCTTTCACTTCCATGGGACCACCCAGGACCTGAGAGACTGCTGGGTACATAGCATCTTCCCTGGGATTTGCCCTGTAGGCACCCAAAGCCCCTCTTCCTTACTACTCCAGCTGCAGAGAAGTGGGCGAATCCTACTGAGCTAGACTATAGCTGCTAGAGGCTTGTCTATTAAGTGATTATGCAACCAGTCTGGCAAAACACCTCTTTAGGGAAAATTGTGAGGCTGGAGGACCTTATTCACAGCTTCAGGATGTGTTAGATCTCAGCTTTCTATAGGGCTCAAGGCTTTTTGCCACTTCTCCGGAACATCTTCCAAATGCCTGTTCAGCCCCTGGTACCTGGGCAGGAGCCAACTCTACAAAGGATCATGGCCCAAGTCCTTCGACTCCAATGTGGAAGAAAGACCCTGTGAGAGAAGGAGCATGTAGCCCAGAGGGGGAGCTGGGCACAGTCACCCTCTCAGCTGTCATTTTCTTCTCTGGGTTTCCAGGCTGCATTCCAACCCAGGATGTAGGAGGCTGTTACCAAGTCTGGGCAGAGCAGTGCAGACATATTAACAGGGGTTATCTCAGCATGGTGTGATCACAGATGACTTTTTTCTTGGCTTTGCTTCTCTGCCTTTTCTAATTTTCTGCAATGCACATGACTATTTGGGCAATTAAATAATTAAAGGGAGAAGAAAGTCACTGTCTTGCTCTGGCCCTTACAGGACTCTTTCCCTAGCCTTACATAGGCTGCTAAGCACCAACGTGCCCTCTGTTTCATGTGGCCTCCTCTGAGATCTTTCTGATCTTCACACCAGCAAATTCTATCCCCACACTGTCCTTTCACACCCTTCACTGCATACTAACCTGCTCAGGACCTTGCAGGTGACAAAGCACTTCACTAGCCTGAGCCGCTGGTCCCCACAGCCCTGATTTCATGAGAAGTCATCTTTCGTTTCTTTGCAGAGGATGTCTGGATTGTATCTCCATCTTTGGTCCCTCGCCTGGACTTTAGCTCCAATTAACCATGGAACACCTGCTGCTGGATGTCCAACAACCACGTTCATGAGAAGCATCTCCCTTCCCCCTCCTTTGCTCTGCTCCGCTTAGCAACTCGGCCTCCCATGCTCCCTGTACTCGCACTTACTACTGGCTAATTTTTACAGGAGTTCAGCATGGCCCCCTCTCCTGTGCTGGGCTGATGACAGTAATGGTCCCCATCTGATTGCGCCTCCCTTTGTTGTTCTATTGGGTAGTCTCCTCCCAGTTACTCTGCTCTTGGCCATGTGACTTGCTTTGGTCAATGGGAAACAGCAAGCAGGATGTTAGCAGAGACTTGAAAAGTGCTTGCCCACGGGGTTTGCCATATTTTGCTGCTCTTGGAAATCCAGCAACTGCCACCACATAACCAAACCCAGGCTATCCCCGTTACCCTCATCCTCTCAGTTGACAGCCAGCCAATGTATGAGTCAGGCCATGCTGCTGGACCTACAGAATTATGAGCTAAATAAGTGGTTATTGTTTTAAGCCACCAAGTTTTGGGGGTAGGGTGTTATGTAGCTCAGGAGCCTGTAAGACTGTGTGTTTGTTGCCTGGAGGAAAAGATGCTATGAAGACCACCTTTTGAAACTTCCCAGGTACAGCTACAGACATCATGATGGAGATATGAAAATATACACTAAAATTTGTGGTTTCTTTTTTATTATTTCATTGAAGAAGGTCCATAGTGGAGGAAGGAGGGGGTAGGTGAAAGGAGACAAGGAAAAGACAAGGGCCAGGGGAGAGAGAGAGAGCACAAGGTTACATAACCAGCTGGACCCTTCCTGGGAGCACCCCAGAGCCCGGTCAAGAGGGTGGCCAGCCCGAAGTGCCAGCAGGGCCTGGCTGGAGGAAGCAGGCCATTTGTCCAAGGGACCACTCGGTTCCCTCAGCCACTTCCTCCCGTGCACATGCACACAGACCCCATTGCAAGACTGTCCCGGACTGGGGCGTGGCTGGAACTGTCTGCATCAGGTGTCCTCAAACTACAGCCCAGGGGCCACGTGTGGCCCGCCGAGGACATTTATCCGGCCGGCCGGGTGTTTTTGCCCATTTTTTTTTTCTTCAAAATAAGATATGTGCAGTGTGCATAGGAATTTGTTGATAGTTTTTTTTAAACTATAGTCCAGCCCTCCAACGGTCTGAGGGACAGTGAACTGGCCCCCTGTTTAAAAAGTCTGAGGATCCCTGGCATCCTAAAGATAAGCCCCAGCTTCTCATTTTCATAATGCCCACTGACCCTAGCAGTCACAGCTGACTGACTTGCCCCAAGACCAAATGGAAACCCTTCCCTCCTTAGCAAGCCCAGTCCCCTACTCTCCAAGGGAACAGACCCAGCCTGGGGGGCCAGGGGGGGACCATCTAACAGTCTTGGCAACCTTATGTTTCATAAGCTGAGCCTTTAGAAAATAGAGAACTCTAGAGTCCTCTGCTCTAAGAAGCTGCTCCTTTCTAAGAAAGTGTGAGCGAGTCAGGGTTGGGTTATGGTCGTGTCTGCCTTCCCCACTCTCCCCCACTCAGAAGGCCCAGGGGAGGCCCCAGGCCTGAGCTGGAATCACCCAAGTACAGCACCATGAAGTGAAAATCAGCTTTGGGGGAGTTGAATAAATATAATCGATCATTTGTTAGTGAACAAAACCATCGGGCAGACCTAGAGAAAGTGGACAAGTCAGACCAAGAGTGGTGAGGGGTTACAAGTGCGGGTGTGTCCCATGGAAGCAGGGAGTTCGAGGTGGGCTGTCCCCCCCGTCTGTGGCACTGTGGGGCAGCCTGGCCCCCTGGCATCCCTCTGCTTTGCCAACCTGCTGTCCTCACCCCAAGCCCATCAGAAGTGTCTTAACACGAAGCCACTATAGCATTTAGTTGGGCATTTATCCCATAGATGTTTATCAAGGGCTTACTATGCACCAGGCACTGCTAAAAGTAACAGACCCATTAGTTGACTGAATTATCTAGTTGCTTTTTAGTCCAATCTATAGGCCTATGTAGACCCCACCTCAGTGTGGGTTGAAGGGCATATTTCCCACAAGAGATGCTGCTTGGGATTACCTACAATCGGAATGGAGATTTAACCTGTGCCTGCCTTTCTCCCCCTCAAAAGGGCACCACCAGTCATTCCGTAAAGCACGGGGCTTTATGAGATGACCTTTGGACCCCAGGCCACCCACCAGAGGCTGTAGCAGCTCATGGCTGAGGCTGGTAACTCTCCACTGTCACCGGCTCAGAACTGTGGCATCTAATGATCTTTTTTCCTGTCTGAAAGAAGGAAATGTTATAAAAAGGTGGGGACCAGAAAGGTGACCAAAAACAAAGGCTCTGGCCAGGCTCTTCTACAAACTTGCCCGGCAAGCACCTGACCCCTCTGGATCTCAGGCTCCCATCAGTAACATAGAAACAGGACCTGCTCTGCCTCTTTCTGTGGGTTACTGACAAAATCGAATGAGATCACAAAAGTGCTTCAAAAAGAAAAGGCATCATTCAAATCCAAAGTGCTAGAATTACTTTTTTTTCCATTGTGAAGGTTGTCAGTGTTAACAGGAAGGATTTTTAAGTTTTACCATTTAATAATAAAGTGAAGTCTATCAGAAGTTTGATAATACATCATAGTTGAGTACGGCAAGCACCATTTGTTATGGACCCAAGAGCCATTTCTCTTCTCCTTCTTCTGAGCTCAGGGAACCCCAAGTCTTACAGTAAGGACAGATGTAGCTTGATCTATGCCAGCCCCAGGGGAAGAGTTATGATTGGTCTTAGTCATGGCAGTCACATTCCATTTTGCCAGTGATTTGTCCACGGAGGGCAAATGTCCTAGTTCCGCCGGCTAATGAGAAATAAGGGAAAGTCTGACTTTCCTTCCCTGACTTGAAACAAAGAATTTCAAGAAGAGAAACCGATTGCCTCTGTCCCGCCTTTGCAACTGGTGTGCAGATGGGATGCATCCATTTTGCAGCTGCGAAGCAATGAGCACCAGCACACAACGGCAGAATAGAAGAAGTGAGGCAGGACTCTCAATGATGCGACTGTGCACTGCACCCGCCCCCTCCAGGCTCCTGGTTAGGAGAGATAACTGCATGTTGTTAATACTTAAGCCACTGCTACTTGCAGCCATTGCATATGTAAATTGGTGCAATCTCTAAGGACTGTAACTTGGCAATATATTTCTATTTTGAATGCACGTACCCTTTGACTCAATTCTACTTATCAGAATTTCTCCCACAGGTATACTCACACAGTGCTCAAATAAGTATATTTAAACATATTAATTATATTATGTATGTAACAATACAGTTAGGTGGATTGTGGTGCATCCATAAAATAGGATATATACTGACTTTAAAAAGGTTGGCCCAGCTCTATGTATACCAGTAGGAAATTGTATTCTAGCAATATTAAGTGAAAGAAGTAAGATTAATAATGGTTGAAGCTGGATGATGGGTACATGGAGATTTGTTATGCTAATTTTTCTTGTAAATGTATAATGGGGATGAGAAAATTTCAAAAGTAAAAAAATTTAAAGACAAGGCCAGGAACAGCAGTATGAATAGTATGACATTTATGTGTGTGTGTGCGTGTGCGTGTGTGTGTGTGTGTGTGTGCGTGTGTGGTGTGAAAATACATATATCAAGGATGGAAAAAGAATATTCCTGGAAAGACAACAGAAACTGGTAACAACAGTTACTTCTAGGTAGAGAATGAGGACTTGGGGGAAACTGAGTCTTCATATCTCATTGTCCCTTTTGAACTTTTTTAACCCTGTCATCTTTTATTTATTTTTAAAATAAAATATTTTAAAATTCAACCAAATGCAAAAAACAGACAGGTGATGTATGGATAGGCAGGCAGTCCATATCCTCACACTATGGTCTCAAGTGCTGCTTGAGTTCAGGCAACAACCCCAGGTCCCAACCTGCCCAGTGACCCCAGAAAAGGTATTGCTGAGACAGGCAAGCCTCAGGCTGCCAACCCTGCAAAGAAGCCAAGTCTTTGCCTCAAGCAAAGTTACAAAGATATGGGAAAAACTTGGTTATATCCAGCATCGGTACCTAGTGAGTGCTACTGCCTATCTACATATGGAAAACAAAACAAAACCCCACCATTCCTGTGGGATGTAAAAGATCTCACTTTAAAAGTAATTCCATTGTGTACATTTTTAAAAAGCAGAGAAGTGCAAAGAAGAGATTAAAAATCATTCCTAATTTTACTCCCAGTAATGACATTATATTTTGATGTGCACGTGTGTGTTTCTGCATGTATATATTCAGAAAACACATACCACTTTGTAATCTGATTCTTTCCAGTTTACAAAATACGATTTTTTCCTACATTGTTAAATATTATTTTACAAAATAAATTTTAATGTCTGTATATTGCTCTAATGTGGCTTTTTAATAGTCAGACCAATTTCCTATGTTGGACATTTAGGTGGTTTCCTCCTTTTTGGTGGCAATATAGTTATAAATAATAACAATTTCTGACTTCCACAAATATATAACTCAATTTTCTTCCTTCCCGCTTTGCTTCCTGTCTTCAACAAATAATTATTAAGAGGAAAACAACCAAGTTGAAACAAAGCAACTATAAAAGTCATTTCAGAGACATTTTGGAGAAATTTGATGTAGACTAGTTCTTTCATGATGTTAAGGAATTATTGTCGTGTGATAATAGTCTTGCCATTATATAGAAATTCTTATTTGTTATGAAGCACTGAAGTATTTAAGGATAAAATGTCATGATGTATGCAATTTGCTTCAAAATATTTTTGCTAAAAAATAAATAAAGCATCTGGGAGGCCGAGGCGGGCAGATCCTTTGAGCTCAGGAGTTTGAGACCAGCCTGAGCAAGAGCGAGACCCCATCTCTACTACAAAATAAATAGAAAGAAATTAGCTGGACAACTAAAAATACACATATAAAAAATTAGCTGGGCATGGTGGCACATGCCTGTAGTCCCAGCTACGTGGAAGGCTGGGATAGTAGGATCGCTTGAGCCCAGGAGTTTGAGGTTGCTGTGAGCTAGGCTGACGCCACGCACTCTAGCCCGGGCAACAGTGAGATTCTGTCTCTAAATAAATAAATAAAGCAAATATGGAAAGTACTAATGGTTAAATCTAGGCGATGGGTATATTGTAGTTCATTATACTATTGCCTACTTTTTTGTATGTTTGAAATTTTCATTTAAAATATGTTTTAAAAATGAAATACTTTGAGCTGGGCACTGGGCTACGAACTGGGGATATAGCAGTGAACGAAACAGACCCCTACTGTCTCATGGAACATGGAGGCTTTGGAGATCATGCTTCCATTAGGAAGTCTCAAATGCAATATGACTAGTGGCTCCAAGACCTGTGTGATCCTGGCTTTCCTTGTTCCCTTCACACCGTCATCACTACAAATATATTTTCCCAAGTTTTTTAAAAATCCAGTGGCCTTGAGTTTAGACTTGGAATCTCCAAACAGCGGTGCACTCCTGTAACACACATCAAAAATCAGCTCTGTGGTGTGTGGCACCCCCAGGGTTCAGTTCAGGCAAACTTTTCCTGGGCACCAACGTGTGCTTGGCACTATGAGGGTCCTAGCACTTGAAAAGTGGCTGGCCCCACCACTGTCCTCCACTCACAAAAGAGCCACCCAAAGCACCTGCGAGGAGGGGAGTTGGCTGGAGGGTAACTCCGACAAGCTTTTTCAGTGGTGGCGAGAGAGACCCCAGTGGAATGGAGATTTTCTGCCTGGAGAAGGGACAATGAGCAGTCCTGCCTTCCCATGAAAGGACTGAATAAAGGCCCAAGGGACCAATCCACGGTGCACATGGGTTCCCTAGTTCAGCCTTCCGAAAATTTTTTCTCTAAAGGGCCAGGTAGTAAACATTTCAGGCTTTGCAGGGCAAGAGGCTAAATCGAGGATATTACATAGGTACTTATACAAGACTGAAAACATTTCCACAATTTTTTTGTTGACAAAATGCAAAACTTTATAGACACTGAAATGTAAATTTCCTATAATTTTCACATGTCAGAACTATTATTCTTTTTTCGATTTCAACTTTTTTAAAATGTAAAAACCATTCTTAGTTTGTGGGCTATTCCCAAACAAGGTGGTGGCAGGATTTGGGTCACCAGAGTAGTTTCCGGACCCCTACCTTACATGATGGTTCTAACCGAATGGTTTGCTTTGGGAGCTTCTCTTTGAATGGGCCTGACCCAGTTGTCGCACCTGGGTTCCTGGACGATCTCTACTCCTTACCAGCTGAAGGTTCTAAGGAAAGTCACTGAACCTCCCTGGACCTCGGTTTCCTAATCCCTGAAGCCTGAGGATAACACCTCCCTATGCACAGGCTGCGGTGAGGGAAATGTCGCTATGTCTGGGACATCCCCCTTTGTACACAGTAAATACTGGGTTGAGGAGGGAGACTCCTGGCGTGTCCAGAGCGTTCCCAAAGGCTGCAGTGCCGGAGCACTACGGAGCGAGCGCTCCGCGTAGCCTTGGAGATAGACTCCTCATAACCAGGGGACGCGTGTCTTCCGGGGGTGCCAGCCAGAGACAACCCGCCTGAGCCTTGGAACCAGGTTCTCTGCCCGCCAGAGCAGGGGTGGGGCAGCAGAACCCCGCCCACTCCCCAATGCTGGGCACACGGCGGGGCGCTCCCTCTAACCCGGGCTTCCCAGGCGCCAAGAACCGTCGGCGCTGAGAACTCGCTCTGTCCCACCGTCCGGCAGTGCTGGCTGCACGGGGCTCACCATCTGTGTGCCACCTGCCCGCGGGGTCGCCGCCCTGTCCCCCAGCCGGCTCCGCAAAGCCCCTCGCTGCCACCCAGCTCTCTGGCCGCGCCCCGCGCTGCTGGAAACACTGTCCGCGCGGCCGATCCTGTGCCACAGTCGCCTCTGGCGGGACCTCGAGGATTTCTTGCTCCTGCCAGCCGCCCCCACACTTTCGGGACGTACCCGAGGGTGAGCGCGTGGCTCCTGGCGCAGCCGAGGCTCTCCCTCGAGGCACTCCGAGGCGTGCACCGCGGCCCGGCCCGCAGCCGCTGGACCTGACGCTGCCTCGTGGGGCGGGGCGGGAGCTGGCGCTCGGGGTGCGCCCGGCCTGCCGGGCACTTGCGCAAGTTGCGCTGGGCGGCTATAAGAGGGGCGGGCAGGCATGGAGCCCCGGAGGAGTCTCGGCGGCCAACAGCTGCGAGGTAAGGTCCCGGAGCGCTTCTTTTTCTTTCTTCACTGGTCTTTCTTGGCAGGCTACAGCGCCCCACCCTACTCTTGAGACCAGGGAAACTGAGGCAGGCAGGAGGCAGGGTGGATGGCTTGGTTCTGGACTGTGATAGCTTTGCACCGAGTTCTAGCCAGCGGGAATGAGCTGGGAGCTGGGGAGCGTTGGATTCGGGGTTGGGGCTGTGCCAAGTGCCCAAAAGTTAGGACTCTGTCATGTAGAGCCAGCAAGGGCCCCAGGAGACCGTCCGACCCGCCTGCCTTGACGAGTCCGCAGAATCGAGATGCTTTGGAAATTGCCTTGAGCATATCCCCAAAGATCAGGGTGCCCCACCCCCATCTTGAGGGGATAAATTTGGGGGTGCAGGGGACGCAGGTGCGAGTGGTCAGTCTCTGAGGAGTGGACATCGGAACGGGCTGCGGATCGTTTTCTAGCGAGGGGCCTGTCCCTGAATGGGAGGGGCTGTATAAGGCCAGCCCCAGGACGGGGGCGACAACGGAGTAGATGTGGGGAGAAAAACTGTCAGGAAGAACCCAAAGTTCCCAGAGAGCTTTTGCCAGGTCTCACCACTTAAGGCCTTAAAGCCATGTGAATTGCCTTCCTCACGCATAAAATGGGGTTTTATGGGAAAGGCCTGTTACTGGCATATTTCTCACTGTTAGGGAATTTCTAGCCAGGACTACTGAATACACACTGTTGGCACGTGGGCTCCAGGGGAGACCCTCAGGCCCACCTACCACCTTCCTTCTCTCCAGGCTTGGTCTAGATTTCACAGTGGGTGTGGTCACCCGTTTACTCCTGTTTGTATAGCTTAACCATGGTGGCACTTTGGAAAAGTGACTCTAATACAGTTAGATCCAAGTGAGACTCATGGGCTGGTTGTCATTTGAGAATAGCAGCTTTGAAGAGGATGAGATGATTAATTTCTGCGGGAAGGGTGGGCTTCAGGGAAGGTGGGCAGAGGGCAGGGTCTTGGCCCACCACTCTGGGAGCACAAGCTCTTCCGACTACCCTTTGCAGTGTAGGAATTGACTGCTGTCAACTTGTCGTGTTTGTTCTGTTGGATTCTGAGGCGGGCAGAGGGCAGCTGGGACCAGGGAGAGAGTTCCCACCAGGGAACCAATGTCTTTCCCACCAGGATGGTCGCTGGAACCAAAAGGGGAGAGGAGGGCTTCTACCGACCCAGGCGCTCCTGTTCTACCACCCAGAAAGGCTGCGCCTAGCATTCCTCTCATTTAGGCAGGGGGAGGAGGGACTGGAAGGACAGGGGATGCTTTCAGATTCTTTCCTTTCTCAAGCAACTGAGAACATTGGGCTGAGGGGAACGTTTCCATGTTGGCTAACGGAGCGTCCTTCTCATATTTGGTACATCTTATGCTCAAAATAACTCTTCTTGGTATTTGGGGGAAATATTTCCCTCCCCCTCTGTTCCAGGAAATGGCTCCAAGCGCCAAGGACAGAGCCAGGGAGGTTGCAGTGAATTCCTGCCCATGAGCCCCAGGCGGATTCCTCGCATGTCTGAGTGACCCATGCAGGGCGCAAAGGTGGCCGCCTGGGAGAGCTGTCCTCCCAAGTCATTGTCCCGCCTCCGCCTAGCCACCACCCAGGGGAGCATTGGAGTCATGGAGAGAAGAGAAGCTCCAGGGAGGTAGCGTCCTTGTGGTGCGGGCATCCCTGAACAGCATCGGTGAGATTTAAAGGAAAATTGAGCCAAATTCTCCAGCAGTCAGTCAGTGAATCAGTAGGCCCTGTCCCCAGCTGGGGACTCCAGCAGCTGCAGCTCCCTCTGGCCTCTCAGCAGAGACCTTTGAAATTGTTCGTCGTCCACACAGTTGTCTCAGAAAAACCAGGAAGAGAGGTTGTTTCTGCTTAAAAACAACACACCTGGTGCCTGGGCCCACAGAGTCCTTTGCATTTATTCTACTTGTGACAACAGATATGTCGTTTTTCCCAGCAAACGGCATGTGACCACCTTTCCTGCTCAATTTGGTAGCTCTCCGGAAGGGAAGCTGCAGTCAGTGTCCATGCCGACATTTCACTGATAGCAGAGAAGATTTAGTGCCCATCTGTGCTCTGGGGTGCCCCAGCCTGGGGGGATGCCAAGGAAGAGGAGAGAGGCCACAGGGAAGACAGGAGAGCAGGGCAGAGGTCTCTGGGAAGGGCAGGGGTTGCACAGGGCAGGAGCAGGAACAGGGGCAGGAGCCAAGCTCGTGAATGGGTCCGTGGCAGAGAGCACCCAGGGATGACAGTCTAGATGGAGCACAGCCAGGAAGATGAAGGGTGTTGGGGCCACATAGAAGGGGCCAGAAACAGACAAAGGTCCCCAAGAAAGGGAGACCTGGACACTGAAGCTTTTTCTGTCTTAATTAAGACAGCTTACTAAGAAGTCTTGCTGGGCAAAAGTGAATTCCAGAATGTGACTTTAAGATGGGAACAACTAAACCGTCATAGAGGTAGGTTAACCTGGTTAGCTGATGAAGATCAAGAATGAGAAATATCTCATTTATTCATTCAACAAATATTTAACGAACACCTGCTCTGTGCCAGACCTGTGGTAGGTGCTGGGACAAGTATAGGTGTCACTAATAGGTCATGGCCCCCTGTCCCACTGAGTCTGGCTGGTGTGTCAGATGGCCCTCACACAGCCTTCAGGATGCCTCTAACAATTGACCAGAGTTGACACAGGAGTTGAAATGCATTCATTATCCCCGATGGGATCAGATCTGAAAGTAGTTTCCAATGAGCAGGAAGAGTATAACCAACATACTCACAGCCTGGCTACCAGTGAAGGATGTTAACACGATTTCTCAAACGAGGCTTTGGTTGCAAACAAGAGAAAAATCATTCATGTTAGCTCAGTGTTTTCCAAACTGTATATTGTGACCGATATTTGAAAAAAAGAATTAAGACTGTCAATAGTGCATCACCCATAGTAAGGGTGAATTTTATTTCTTAACACTTATTTCTCTTACATGTGTAGAAAGTTGAAAGCTATTCTAGTGAGTGTAAGTGGAAAAGAGTATCTTATAACTGGAGACTAAGGACAGGGAGGGCCACCAAGTCTCATGAGGACCCAGAACCAAAAACCACGGAGACAGTCAGGAAGGAGCCCAGGCAGTGACCATAATCCACTTCTCAGTAGCCATGTGGACCGTGGTCTCTCGGCTACTCCACGCACAGGAGAGTAAAGCCTCTTGGTCTCTTGCCTACCACTGGTCAGGCAGCTATGGCCAAGGGGGCTGGAGTGTAAATACCAACACAGCCACCAGGGATTCTGTGTGTGTGTGTGTGTGTGTGTGTGTGTGTCCTGGGTAGGTCAGATCTCCCAGAGGTCCCCCAATACACGTGGAATCAAGCCCCCAAAAGTCTAGCTCTCCAGGACTCCCACACTCCACCCCTCTACCATACTGAATTCTCCCAAACCCGCCAGGGTGGGAGGGAAGGACAGGCAGGGAGCCCATGGCGGCAGGGGGGTGGGGGGTGAGGGGGTGGAATTTGTTTGGGAAGAAGATTTACCTTAGCCAAAGCTTTTTCCTCATAATTAGCAGCAAATACCACATCACCCTAATTTAATTCACACTAGCATGCAAAGGACTACCAGAGAGGGAGGTGTAAAAAACTGGATGGCTGGAGAAAGAGAAGAGTGTCTTGGGTACCTTACTAGCCTCTGCCACTTTCAACCAAGGTTAGCAGGCTCCAGCAGCAAATGCCTCTGTAACCCAGACTCTGCCCCCACTTCCCCCTGCTCCCCCCACTGCTGTCATCTGAAGGCTGTGGGCAGGCCTGGGTCTGGAGAAGAGTGGACATCTCTGTCCACCCCCACTCCCACCTTGACATTGAGGCCCCACTTGGTCTGCCTCTTCCTCTGGGGTGGAGGGAAGGCCAGACAGCTGGGGTCTGGAGGCCACCAGCTTCTTGGGGAAGTAGGAGGGAGGGACAGGAGCCCTGCCCACAACTGCCAAAGTGGAGGCTGCAGGGGGAGTCACGGGGAGGACTGCGAGTAAAGGTGGGGCCGGGTGAAGTCAGAGGCGGAAGCCCTGGCAAGGATGGTGCAGCTATATGAGCAGCCCCACTGGCCCCAGCCTGTTTTCTGTGATTACATTTCATTATCTGGGGCTGCCCCAGGGGCTTCTCTTCCTAGTTTTTCTCTTTTCTTCTCCAGCTCACCGTGGCAGGGGATGATGGTAGAGATGATGGGAGAAGCAGGCCCTTAATTAAAGGAGAAGGAAGACAGCCCGGGAAGAGCTAGAGCGAGGTGGCCCTGGGGAGCCAGAGGCACAGGGCGGGATGGAGATGGCAGAGTAGGGGCTGCGCACCGCCCTGGAGCTCCTCCCTCTCCAGACTCTGCTTCAGCCGTGCTCAGAGGACAGAAAAGATTCTGTATCAACATTTCAGGGGTTCATCTTTTAAGTTTTAGAAAACGACAGCTCTGAAATGTTCAAAATTGCTTTGGAAACTTTTGGAGAGAAAAGGCTTTGTGGCCCAGGCAGATGGCCGACCGCCGACCACTGACCGGCTGACCACAGCCTTTTTCCCTGCCCACGGTACCCCACCCCACCCCACCCCTATCTTCCCCTGAGCTCTCCTGTGGCCGCCCCAGCCACTGATCCCGGTCTACATCCCAGGAGCTCAGACTCCAGTTCCGACTGGCAGCTGGACAGGCCACCTGCGTGTCCCGCCAGTACTCGCAGATCAGCAGGTCCCAGCCTCCTCTTTCCCAAACCTCTCCTCGTGTCTCTCCAACTTCCGTCTCCATCCCTCTAGTCAACCGGCTGAAAACATTGCCCCTCAGAGCAAAAGGCAGCCTCACAGCCCCACAATCCCAGCCCAACCCCTTCCCAGCCCAACCCCTACCCTGCCTAGTGATCTATCACACCCTTGTGTCACACCCTCCTGCCCGCTAGGAGCCCGTCTCCTAAACCCACCTATGTTCTTCCACCTCTGCCAGGGCTGCCCCTCTCTTCCACCTTCACAATTTCACCGGATTACTACCCACTCTCAGGGCCTTTATCAAATGCCACTTCCTCCATGATGCCTCCCTGATTCCTTCGCTGGAAATAGTGATGATGACAGCTGACATTGGGGTTGGCTGTGTGCCAGGCATGGGTTAGCTCTTTACTTGCTTTATCTCATAACAGCCCCAGGTGGGCATTGTGTCTCTGTCACCCCCATTTTACAGCTAAGCAAACTGAGGCACAGAGAGGTTAGCTAACTTTCCTAAGGTCCTATACCCAGACTCAAACAGAGTTTGCTGAATCTTAGCATTCATCACTTTAAGCAGATGATTTCCTTCTGTGAGTTACCCAAGGCATTTTATCTGTTTAAACATATTCCCTTGCATTGCGGTTAATTATGTAAATTCTTAAACCAGTTGCTTAAGGGCACAATTTTGTTCTTTACTTTTATTTTAACAAATACCATATGTAAGTAGTTGACAAAATCGAATATGGTAGTACCCCGCCTAGGCTTCCTGGGAAATCCCCAGCCTCTACCCTGTCCCTCTCCACTCCTGATGCCCGCTTTCCTGTGGTTCCATGTCTCTTTATTCTTTGTACCTGGCCCATCACGGGCAATCAATGAACATTAGCGGATAGCCGTCATACTGAGCAATCATGGTGTCATGGTTTCTGTGTCGATGACGTTGCATTTGCTGCCTTTTTACTATCCCTCCTCTTCCAGTCCCTACACCCTGCTCTTCCCAGCCTTTCTGTCTCCCCTTCTTGGCCACGGCCAGGCCCCACCCAAGGACTGAGACTCAGATGAATGAAGGGAGGCTTGGTGTCCACTCTTTTCTGATGCCTGTGTTGGGGTGCATTAAGTCAGTTTGAATTAAGTTCAGCTGCATTTAGCAGACACCCAAAAGAGCAGTGGCTTAAACAAGGCAGAGACCATGTCTCACATACACCCAGCACAAGTCCAGAGATAGGTAGTCAGTCCAAGGCCAGCATGGCGTCTCGGCTGCCCGAGGTCCTCGGGCACCCAGGCTCCTGCGGCTCCCTGCTCCGTTGTCCATGAGGTAAGGCCTTCGTCCTCCCGGTCCAAGCTGGCGCTAGAATGCCGGCTACCACATCCACATTTCAGGCACCAGAATGCAGGAAGGGATGAAAAAGGAAGAGGCAAAGGCATACGACAAGGTCCTGAGAGCTGCCACATGACATGTCTACTTGTGTTTAATTGGCCAGAGTTCGGTCGCATGACCATACGTGGTTGGGAGAAGCTGCCAAGTGTAGTATTTATTTTGAGTGGCCACAGCCCTGCCTAAGACTTGGGATTTTCTACTGCTGGGGAGGAAGGGGAAACTAGATACTGGGGACAACTGGCAACTTCTACTGTGTTCTCTCAGTGTGTGCACCAGCATATTTGTGTGTCCTGGTGGGGCAGGTTCTTGCCAGCGCTCTGATCTCAGACGGACCTGTTACCAGTTCTCTCTGCAGCCCCTAGAAGTCTCCCCTAAACCTGGCCTCTCCTCTTAGGCAGATTCACTCAGCGGTAGCTTCCCGTATCCATGTTTTTAAGAAACTGCAATTTATGTTCAGTTCCCGCTGAAGCATACTGTCAGGGATGATGGAGGTGGCTTGTAAAACTGTTTTTCCATTTAGGTTTCAGAGGGTGGCCATTACATGAGAGTGACTATGACCAGAGTTAATCTGGTAATAAATTCTCTTGGGAAGGAAGGTGTCACCAACACATGAATCTTAGAAAAGGATACAGCTCCATCTTGTGCCTTGGTAGGAGGGTCTGGGGGAAGACTCAGAAGTACCCCGTTGAGATGGCCTGTGGGAGGCAGTGGGCCAGACGCTAGATTCGGAGTTGGCTACAGGTAGTGTTGCCAGGAAATTATGATAATTTTAAAGAAGCCAGCATCTGCTGTCCCCACCCTGTGCTGGACACACACACCGTGGGCAGGGGCGCCAGGGGTTCATCTCATTTACCGTTGAGCCAGACAGTGGCATTAGCCCCACTTTACTGATAGGAGCCAGTGCTTTAGAGAGCACTAAGTATCTCGCCCAGAGACACGCAGCTAACGAGGGCAGAGCCTGCTGCGGAAGCCCCGGGGCCTAACCACTACCCCTGCCACCTTCGCCAGGGTCTCCTGGGGTCGTATTGGGGAGTAGCACTATTTAACTCTGTTCCACAAACATTTGGTGCATTGCTCAGCTAATAAGTAGTTAATAGAGGAAGTTTTACTTTTTTAAGAGAGAAAACATACACAAAAACATCTGAACTGCCTTTTCTCAAATTACTTAAGAGATTTTCATATTTGAAGTCGATATGAGGGTACCATTTCACAGCTTCCCCTAGAGCAGGGTGTTTGCTTCCAAGTCCAGTGTTCACAGGAGCTGCCCTTGGTTGGAAATTGAGGTGGTTTATAATTTGGGCTTTTCCGCAAAGCCTGGAGAGGCTGGTGGGGTGAGCTGCAAAGGCTCCCGCCTCTCATTTTTTTCTCTTCTGTAATTCAGATTTTAAAAATACCTTTGTTCAAACATTGTAAATAATCTGTAAAAAGATTGCTCATTTTTATTATATTGCCAGAAAATGAATTCTAATATTGCCACCTATGGACAAAAAATGTATTACCTATTTTCATCAAGACCCAGACGAGAAAGAACACAAAAATCAGAGATTAAATTTACTACCATCTCCAGAACCTTCATCCTAATATTTACTTGCATTTTATTATCATCTCAGGCTCACACATGCATACTTAGCACGGATCACTGGCCACAGACTTGCCTATACTTATCTTTATTACCTTTTGCCTCGTGTATCTCATTAAAACTTTGCTGCTTAATCAAGGATCTGCACAGTCTTCATTTTAGAATTCATGGTTCCAAGACTGAAAGTTTCACACATTCTGGGTGACCGTGTCATGCCGTCTCCTGCCTCCATGCCTTTGCACTCGCTGATTTCTCGGCCACTTGTAACAACCACTTCCTACTGGTGCTTACCCTTCCTCAGTCTGTAATACTCAGCTCAGGCGACACTTCTTCCAGGGAGCCCGCTTTGTGCTCCGGTGGTATCTTGCCCTCCTTGCAAAGCCCTTTCTTCCTGCATTAGCGCGTCTGCCCGCCACTCGAGGATAGAGAGCGTCCGTGTTCACCATGGTGTCCTTGGCTCCTGGTGCTTGTCCAATGTGTTAGGTGGCCGGTGAGTGCTGGTGGGATTCAGGCTCCCCGCGGGACAGCAAGGAGCAACAAAGCCAGTGGTAAAGGCCACTGCAGTGTCAGCAGGCTGCTGGGAGACAGTAACGGAGAGGATGAGTAAGAACATAATCTCTAGTAATAGGGTGGGGGAGAGCACATTTCACACCTTCCAGCTCATCACAGGTGTCATCTACTTTGGTCCTCATAGAGCCTGGAGATAGGGACATTACAGGGATGAAGGTGGAGCAGGACTTTTTGCAGTTATGTGATATACCTAAAGTTATGCAGTGAGTAAATGGCTAGACGCACACCAGATATGTTCTCTTTCCCTTGAAGTACACAGTGAAGTCCTCATCATCCCCACCACGTCCCTTTGCTCACAGTCTGGCTCACTGCTCTGCTCTGCAGGACACCTCATGGAGATTTTAGTGACCAGGCCATAATCCTCTTCCCAAGGAGATGCATTTCATCATTGCATGTCTAGATCTTGACGTGTCTTTGGCTTTGAGGCGGTGGAAGCCAGGGCAGAAAGCAAAGCTGGGATGCGCCTGGGAATGGGGCCACTGGGTATATTCTGAGATTCCAGCCCCTTGTAACTTGTGTTTCCTTCTGTTTGCAGGCCCAAGAAGCACATCCTGGGAAACAAAATGCGTTGTGCACCCCTGTGCCAGTTCCTGTGGCTCTGGCCCTATCTGTCCTACGTTCAAGCTGTGCCCATCGGAAAAGTCCAGGATGACACCAAAACCCTCATCAAGACAATTGTCACCAGGATCAATGACATTTCACACACGGTAGGGAGGGCCTGGGGGGACAAAGTAGAACTGTGGCCAGCCCAGCACTGGCTCCTAGTGGGACTGGAACCAGATAGTCCAAGAAACATTTATTGAGCGCCTTCTGAATGCCAGGCCCCTGCTGGAAGCTGAGGAGGATTTGAAAGCCCAGGGCTCCCTGGGTGTTTCCTTTGGCCCCTCTTCCTGCTGAGATTCAGGGGTGAGTGGCTCCAATTCTAAACCACCCTAAGAGCATTTAACCTTGCCACGTGTTTCCATTTAAAAATCATAGGATTCTCTGGTATCAGGAGGCTGCATGTGCTTGTTTTCACTCTACCATGGGGAAACTGGGCCTCAGAGGTCAGCTGAGATGCGCCCACTGCCTCTTCTTTCCTCACCCTTCTGACTTTGCCTCCTGCACTTGCCTTCCTCCCTGACTTAACCCCTTGTGTGCCGTCGGCAGTGCCCAGACCCCCAGTAGCAGCCTCCCTGGGCCTCTGCCCCATCTCTAGGTGTGCTTGTTGTTAGGGTCCTCATAGCACCAGCTGACCCTGGCCCTATGAAGCATCCCCACTCCTGCTAGCCCTGCCTCTCAAAGCCAGCCAGAAGAGCTAGTCTACCCTCTTTCTCACTCAGCCTTCTGCATACTTTCCAATAGCAGTCAGTGCCCACCCTGGTCCAGCAGGCCTAGACCTTCAGCCATTTCCCAGCTGAGGTCTGTATTTGGAATTAGGAAGACTAAGTGTGAATCTTCACACTTCTGTTCTCTGTGACATCTTATGCAAGTTCCTTAATGTCTTTAAGCCTTGGTTTCGTCATCTAGATAATGAAAATAGCATAGTCTTCACAAGGCTGTTATGAGACCCAAATTGGATAAAGCAAGTGACTCCCCCCTTCCCCCACCCCACATGGAGCCACCCGGAGACTTCCATACTCCTGATCACTGTGGGTGTCTGATGGTGGCTTTGGGCAGCCAGGGAGAAGTGAAGTGTCTAGAAGCAGAGATAGCTCGGAATTAGAGACTTGAGCATCTCATAGAGAACAACTCTTAAGTCTCCTTCTTTCAAAATAGTCATTTGACAAGGCTGCCTGTGATAGAACCAGAGTGTCCCAACTTGGGCAGTGCCGATACGTGCTATCAGGAGAGCAAAGGAGGGTGACTGCTAAGGTGGCTGTAGGCAGTGGGATGGGCAGAGGGGGGAGGTGGCCCCTGCCACAGCCTTAATCCCCAGGGAGGAGGGGCTGTGTGAGAACCCGACTGGGAGGGAGGAGTGTGCTGGGGTGGAGGGTGAGGGATGGCTGGGGAGGAGCTGCTTAGCTGCTTACGCAGGACCTCAGATGCCTGAGGAAGAGGCTCAGCTAACTAGAACTAGGGCGTCATGGCTGGGTCTTCAGCAGAGGCCACTTGGAGAAAGGAACAGCCTGGAAATATTAGTCTGGAATGGAGGGTGAGGTGGTTTAGAAAGGGCAAGAGTCCAAGAGACCAGCTTAGGGCTCAGCAGTCACCTGGGCACAGAAAATGAGGGCCTGGACCAAAATGGTGAGGAAGGGGGCAAGGAGGTGGCCCAGAGAAGGAGCTTCCATGGCTGTGGGGAAGGCAGAGGGTCTTGAGAATGACCCTCCGCCATGCTGAGCACTTGCTGTCCTGCTTCCTCCTGCACAGCAGTCGGTCTCCTCCAAACAGAGGGTCACCGGTTTGGACTTCATTCCTGGGGTCCACCCTGTCCTGAGCTTGTCCAAGATGGACCAGACGTTGGCGATCTACCAACAGATCCTCACCAGTCTGCCTTCCAGAAACGTGATCCAAATATCTAATGACCTGGAGAACCTCCGGGACCTTCTCCACCTGCTGGCCTCCTCCAAGAGCTGCCCCTTGCCCTGGGCCAATGGCCTGGACACCCTGGCAAGCCTTGGCAGTGTCCTGGAAGCCTCACTCTACTCCACGGAGGTGGTGGCCCTTAGCAGGCTGCAGGGGTCTCTGCAGGACATGCTGCAGCAGCTGGACCTCAGCCCCGGGTGCTGAAGCCTTCAAGGCTGCTCTTCCCCCAAGGACAACGTTGAGGAAGGAAACCTTGGCTTCCAAGTGTCTCCAGGAGAAGAGAGCCTTGTGTGGGTACCCCGTATCCAGGACTCTGTCCATTTCTCTCACTCCTCTAACCCTTCGAAAGGCATGAGACTCTAAGCCTCCATGTTGCTTGAAACCAAAGATACATACACCTGATCCCATTCCCAGTAGGAAGGGGAGTCCATCCAGCAAAGAGTGGATTGTGTCTGTGATTCTCACCAAATTCTTCAGCCACCAACAGGAGTTGTCTCAGCCCCTCCCCATTCCATCTCCTTCTCACTGCACGCTTCAGTGTGACCTGGGGTGATTTCAAAGGAGGGGCTCAGAGCCTTTGGACTAACTGAACAAGGTTCCATCTGAGAATTCTGGGGAGTACCGTGAAGGCTACATCCACACACAGCTGGAAACTCCCAAGCAATGCAAGCTGGAAGCACTTATTTATTTATTGTATATTTTATTCTGAGTGGATTTGAAGCAAAGCATCAGCTTTTCCAGGCTCCTTGGGGTCATCCAAGATAGAGGTGCTCCTGGGGTGCTTTTTCAATCTCATCGATGGGTCTGGCTGAGACAAACCCACTTTGAGTGACTTGAGGGCTGGGATCGTCTGAGGAAGAGCTGGCAGAGGTGGCTCTTGAGTTAGTTCTCTTGTAACTGGTTTTGTTTCTACTGTGATGCATTTTAAGTCACAGTCTTTGCAATAGCATTGCCCTGAGCAGATATCCAAGGGCCAGGTTATTTTAAAAAGAAGAAAGTTAATTTTGCCAACTGTAATATGTAGCTATGTGCACCCGGGGGTTGGCAAGTGGGAGAAGGATCCAGAATGTGTTTTCTGAATAACATTTATGTGTTGGGTTCTTTAGAAGAGGTGAGGTCGTTTTCTGATCTGCAACCACGTAGGATATTTTCCATGAAAGTAGCAAAGGATAACTCTTTCGGGGGCACTGAGGTCTGGGGGAGCCCCGGTGGAGGGAAGGTGCTGAGGCCGAAGGCTATTCATTGGGACAGAGGTGAGATCTGGCCAACTCTCACTGCTACAGAGTGGCCTTTCCTATCAGGGACAGAGGGTCCCACTCTCGAGACAGTGATCCTCAGAGCAGGGTCCTTGGTGTGACCCTCCAAATGGTCCAGGGTTGATCCACTATGGGTTTATTACTTGACAGTGTCCCTGCTTGGAGTTTGCAGGCCAAATTGTAGTTCTTATCTGATCGGCTCATCCAAAGCAAAGCCAAATCTCCCACCCAATCTGGGGGGATTTTTATTCCAATGGGAAAGCAAAATCCCACTGGTCCCAAGACAGGACAAGTAGGCACTGCTGGGTGAGTGGCAGGACCCCAGGCCAGGCCACCAGGATCACCCTTTCCCCTGGAGGTCACGTTCAGTAGTACGTATAAGAAGTCTTGGGTTTTTCCACCATTCTGCTGCCGTGATGTAGCCATCACGCTGTGGGTGGTGGATCTGTCCAAGGAAACTTGAATCAAAGTAATAAACATTGAGACTGAGCTCCTGCTTCCTGCTTTGTGCTCAGCCCTGACTGGTGCTGTGGGCTCGAGAAGCTCACCAAGTAAACATTAAAACCGAGTCCTGCCCTCAGGGACTTTGCATTCCCAATGTTCAAACCTCACTCACCCCTGTGCTGCTGAGGTTACCCCGGCTGCCGAAGAGCTGAAAGCACCGTGCATGCATCGTCGGCGGCTGGGAGATGACATGAGCTGAGGGGCCCACAGGTAACCCCGCTTGCACGTCGTAGCATTTTTACTTTTCAGGGCACGTTAGCATCTATTACTGTGTAGCCAGGATAACTGAGACTGTAAAACTAAGAAAATATTTAAGACCGTCATAGCTGATAGGTGGCAGGACCAGGACTACAGCCCAGGTCCGCTGCCTGCCAGAGGAACCCTCAAGCCAGGTAATCCTCTCGAGAGAGAGACTGGAGCAAGGAAGACCAGAATGTTTTCTAGAAGAGAGGTGTTTTGAGGCAGATTTTGAAGGAGGTGAGGTATGTGAACGGCCTGCAGGGAGGAGGCTGTTTTGTTGGAAGCTTTGGTACGTGGAGACAGGGAGGTGAACGTGTGAGCACCGAATTATATCGAAAGGCAGAGACAGAAGAGATGGGAGAGAAAGGGACATGTTAAAGGGACATTGAAGGGGAAAGAAGTTTGTCACTAAAAGAGTTAAGTCACAAGTCCGGGAGCAGAGGCTTGTGCATTGGTCAGGGTTGGACCTGCTCTGGGAAACTTGCAGCACATCATCATGGCCACCTAATCAGGCTGCGATGTCTCAAGCCTTTTGCTCACAAAACCTGACACTATGGCTCATTCTCAGAGTGTGAAACTTCCCAAATGTTAATGATTGTCTTTTTTTTACTTACAATTTTTTTCTTGTTTTATTTAAAAAAAAAATCTAAATAAATTAACTTTGCCCCCTAGTCTTTGTTTCCTGTTGCTTTTTGTAGAGGGGCTTCGGGAGAGCTGTTTGTGTGTGACAGGGCAAGGCCTGGCTGGCCCCCATCCACCGCCGGGGTCAGCTCCGCCCGGGCTTGGCCACAGCCAGCAGCCAGTTATTCAGGCAAAAGGATTACCCTGGAGCCAGAGCTGGCAACGAGCACATTCTACACCAGTCAGTGCCGTGCTGCGAGTCAGCCTTGGGAAGCACCAAATTATTTAAAAAACAAAAAAAGAACAACGACAACAACAAAAATCCATGCAAACAATCAAACCAAAGAAACCCCACGTAGCCCAATAAGAGAGACCCAAGCAGGTGTGTAGAGTGGAAGAAAAGAGGGAACTTCCCTTGCTGCAGGCACAGAGCACAGCCAACCCTGCAGTGCACACAGGACCTGACAGTGTCCACCCAAATCAGGGGTCTTGGAGGGCTGCCCCGCCAAAGGCAATCACTTCCGTGAGCAATTTCAAAGACCCTCCCCTCTTCAAAAAAGTTGCTGGTTGCTCTGAGGGTTAAATGAGATGACTCAGCACAGTGTCTGGATTTGAGTGAACCTTTCCTCCGTTCCCATCCCAATTAGCAACAGGCTTAAATGTCAGTAACACATGGATGTCAACTCACAATAACTATGGATGACAGCTCTCGATCCTTTCCTGCTGTCATAGTTCAGGCTGCTATGAAAGTACCATAAACTGGGTGGCTCAATCAACAGACATTTATTTCTCACGGTTCTGGAGGCCAAAAGTCCAAGAGCAGGGTGCTGGCATGGTCGGGTTCTCGTGAGGGCCCTCTTTGGGATTGCAGAAGAGCGAGTGCCATCTCCTTGTTGTATCCTCGTGTGGAAGAAACCGAGCAGGAGAGCTTTCCGGGGTCCCCTTTCTCAAGTCACTAATCCCACGCATGCGGGCTCCACCCTCATGACCTAAACACATCCCCAAGCCCTCCTTTCCTAATAGCATCACACTGGGGTTAGGATTTCAACATGACTTTTGGGGAGACACATTTAGTCCACTGTACCTGTGTACTAGCTGGGGACGGGGCCCCCACGTTCCTGCATGAGGGGAGACCACAGAAGGCTGTTGGGTGTGGGTGGAGCAGCCTCAGTGGGTTACTTGGCAGGTTGGGGACATGGCTGGCCTCTGTAACAGTCAGGACTCGTTTAGCCGCAAGTGATAGAAACCCAAGGCAACCAACCTAAATAAAAAAAGAGAGGATGCGTTGGCCCACGTTGCTAAGAAGTCCAGGCCCTGGTCCATCTCTCACACCTCTTAACTCTGCACTTGTTTCTTCCTCAGGCAGCCTCTCCCTCTCCCAGCAGTGGAGACAGCCTCCAGCACCTCCGGGAGCATGGGAGACAGTGTCTCTCGGCCAGTGGTGCCAGCAAACGTGTCCACGAGGGCTCTTACTGGCCAGGCCTGCGTCACGTGCTCACCCCGTTGCCAAGGATGGGAAAGCCCTATGTAAAGCACATGGGCCGAGACTGTGGGAGCCAGAGTCCCACCATGAGACGCTCAGAAAACTCAATAGATCAATAAAACAAAACAATTGTGTAAAAAAATAGAAAACATATATGCACCACCACATCTCCTGCTCTCTGGAGTCCTGTGAAGTGCATGGCTTAGTGTGGGAAGATCTGAGTCCCACCTCTTACTCCTGGACAGTCCCTGCTACTGCCCACCTCTTCCCACCACGTGGGCCTCATCCTGCTGGCCCCTGGGCTCTCTGGTCCACCCTCCACTCCCTGGGCAGCGAATCCTCACCAGTGCGGACTGGGGTCTGTGGGCAAATGCCCAGCCTCCTACTATCCACAGGGGCAGCTGTGAGGTGCCTTCTCCCCAGGACTGAGGCCTGGGGCCCACTCTTTGCTGGCTCTACTCCTGCCTCGCCTCACTGTCCCCAGCCTCACTCCTGCTTCCCAGGGAGCCCTCCCACATAAACCTCCTGTACCTCCTCGTCTCAGGCTTTGCTCTTGGAGGTACGAAGAGTGAGACAACTGCAAAGAAAACGGAGATGGGTTTGGACGCTGTGTGAGCTATGAAGCAAGGTCGCAGAGAGGTGCAGGAACCACACACCAAGAACCAGAGAAAGGGCCCTTTGCTGAAGAGAGGGGTCCTCAGGATGAAGGGAATCCACTCCAGAGAAGTGTCCTGGATACGGAAAGAGCAAGGACAGGAAGAGGTATGTTCTGAGATGGGAGAAGTATGAGATTCCCAAAGGAAGAGGGAAGAGGGAAATGAAGAGAGAAGAAACATACAAAGTTATGACCACCGTTGGGTGCAGCGTTGGGAACAATGTAGGACCTCTGTTCTTATTTGGTGGCCAAAAGAATTGAGACTTTTATATAACAAGCCCATTATTTAATGTCAACAAATTCTCCAAAAGGCCTTAAAACAGCCCTAACTATTTAATATAAAGGTTAAACTTCTTATTAGAATTCCGCTCACTTTAAATTTGCTCAGCAAACCTCTTTGAGTTCCAAGATATAGATCAAAGCAACTGTAAAAAAATGACTCTGGGACAGGGAGGGAAATTTAAATGTGGGTTCCGTTTCAGATGATGATAAGGAATTATTGCTAATTTTAGTAGATGCAATGGTGGCATGGTGGTTGGTTATTTTTAAATGCTTCCTTATGCATTAGAGATGCAAACAGAAGTAGTTTGGGGTGAAATGGCATGCATGATGTCTGGGGTGTACTTTAAAATGCTTCAGCAAAAACCAATATTTTTACATATTAATGTATATGAGGTTAGATAAACAAGATCAGCAACATGTTGAGAATTGTTAAAGCTGAGTGGTAGGTACATGGGAGTCTATTGTACCAGGCCTTCTACTTTGGGGTGAAATTTTCAGAATAAACATTTCTAGGAAAGGTCCAATTCAGCCCGGCCCCCCACTGCCGGGGCAGCAAGGAAGAGACAGAATGAGAGTACGACGCAGAGCCGAGTGGTATTTAACTGTACATTTGATTTCACTGCCTGGCACGTGTCCCAGCGCCTTGAGGGGACGGCAGACTGTCAGTGCGGGTGTGAAACAGGGAGCTAAACAGAAATTGAGCAAATCAAACAGGGAGAGAGTGGTAAGAGCCAGCTGCAGGATGCAGGAGGGGCGAGTCCTGATGCTCACAGGAAAAAGTCAAAGGAGCGGGTATCAGGGTCTCGAGCCCGGCCCCATCCTGCTGTGCCTCTGGGTGTCCCATGAAACCAACTTCGTCTCCCAAGAGGAGATCGTGGCGTCCCCACTGTGCAGCCATCCCTCCCTATCAGACATACTGTGTAGGGAGAGAAGCACTCAGACCGTGCACGCAGGAAGACAGCATTGCCTCCGCTTCCTGCTTGAGTTACTGTAGCTTGAGGAACCTTCTCCCGACCTTCAAAACCTTGCCCCTGGGGATCAGGCAGGAACCTGGGGCAGCCTCCTCCTGCCTCTCCCCTTGCTCACTTCACACGCCTCCCAGGGCCGGGAGCAGACCACAGTTCACCCCCAGCCCCACCCCACCCCACCCCAGAGAATTCTCCCGAATTCAGGAGAGTCAGAGAGTGCAGAACCAGAAAGGCCAAGGCACCTATTCAGAGGATGTGTGAAGTGTCCCCTTTTTGGGCTTCCCTTTAGCTGGCCTAAGTCAGGCCCTTTGGCACTGAAGGCTGCTGAACACATCATCTCAGGCAAATGTCCCCAGTCGCACATCAGAAAACCAACCCTGACGTTGTGATGACTGCCCCACCCTTTTATTTTTTTTGCCAAAATTCTTAAGGAAACACCAGCCATTACAGCTTCACCTCTTCTGTGTGTAAAGTGTGTATTCCTCTGAGGGGGACTAGCAGGTGCAGCGTGCGCCACATGAAGCGGCTCCACCTGCACAGGCCCGAGACAGTCACAGAACGGGGAGGCTCCCTTCCTCTCTTGGGCTTGGACTTTGACCCCAAATCTGGAAGCAGTTTGCACAGCTCAGCAGTTATCTGGGGACCACAAGGATGGTCCAGGAATACCCTCCACACTCCAGGATGGAGGGATTCATGATCCTTCCCACCCTTCGGGGAGCATGGCAGGGTGTTTATTATTCATCTCATTAATTGGATGATGGAACTGAGGTTTAGAAGTCTTGCAAGACTTGTCCCCAAAACAACTCACACCTGAGGGTTAGAACCTGAGCCTGATTTGCAATTCCCAGGTGACAGACACACACATATATATATTTCTTACTTGCCCCATCCCCGCTCCCAACACACACACATACAGATTTGCAGCTGTCTTCTGTTTGCCAGCCCCTCCCCACCCCTTCCATCAGAGAGACAACCATCAGGAAAAGCATTTGCTGGCCATGCCACTGTCCAAGTGTTGAGGAGCTTGCAGCCTGGGTTGGTTGTACACACACACACACACACACACACACACCCCCTAACAGCATTGCCTGAAGCTCCCTCCATCAGTCACCTGTCCTACTCCTTCTCTGTGGTGACAAGTTCTTTAAATCACAGTCATGTTTCCTCTCTCTTGCCCATTCACTCTTCCACACTTCCATACATTTTACTTGTATATTTGTTTATTAATTGCTATTTCTTCTCCCCAAGAAGAATATAGGGTAGTCTCCCAGCGACAGGGATTGTCTTTTGGTCTGTTATGTTTCCTGCTATATCCCCAGCACCTAGGTCAGATCCTGGCACGGAGCAACAAAACAAATATTTGTTGGCTGAATGGGTGTCCAACCTCGAGAAACCCCGTGTACACTTTGCATTTGTGCTGTTAAGTTTAGGAACAAAAAGAAAAGCATGAGGGGAGGTAGAACTCTTGGCAGTCTGTCCATTAGATAGTCCCAAGCTAGATATGGTCACCAAGGCTTATCATGTGGACAAGACTGAAGAGCCTGGGATCAACAGGTAGGATTAGCAGAAGGCAAACTTTGGCTTAAACTCTACCATCAGAGCTGCTCCCCGACGGAAGGGCTATGGGTGGACTGCCACAGCGATGGCACCAGACATGAGTCCTGCCTTCCACTCTTCTCCCACACTGACTCAGGCTTGACCATATGATGTGCCTGCCCAATGAGACAATGGCAAATGATACACAAGCAGAGGCTGGTAAAGTGCTTGCACACCGAGGCTTGCCTGTCTCATTGCAGAGAGGCCTTCAGCCACAGTGCGAGCATGCCCAGACTAGCCTCCAAGAGGATGAGTGACTATGTGGAGAGAGGCCCCAGCCATCCTGACTATATTAATCATGTTTTTTATTTTCTATATTTTCTGATGCTTTGACATCTTGAGACCTTGTTGACACTGGAGGGATTGATCTTCCCAGGGTGAGATAATTCCCAGAAAGAGGAGCATGCCTTTCCAATGCAAACCAACCAATCCAGAGCCCATACCCCAACTACCAGCTCATCGGGCTCTCACAATCAAGACCACTACCCCCCTGCCCTAATCACCTCAGGGCCAGGTATCAGACAAGTAAAGACAGCCCCTATGCCCCAGAGCCTGTTGCAATTATTCAAACTAGCCCATCCTAGACCTGCTTACCCTGGTTGCTTTGCCTTTCTCATGCGGTTGAACTAGTGCTCAAACCATGCAAGCAGGAACCATTCTTTATCTCTCAGCTCTGCTTCCTTCAACATTGGCTTCATTCTTAGGCAGTAGCAAAGGTGACCACCAAAAACTCTAGGCATATACCTTCCTTCTAGCTTGACAACTCCCCAGAAAAGAGAAATTCTCCTTCCTAATTGTTCCAGCAAAAGTCCCAGAGCTGACTCTCATTGGCTTGGCTTAGGTCACATGCCTATTGCTGAACCAATCACTGTGGCCAGGAGGATGCAGCACTCTAATTGGTCAGTCAAACCAGGGAAGGGGTAAATTGCACTTGGAATGAGCATGGGTATAGGGTAGTTCCCCAAAGGAAAAGAGGGCTCTATTACCAAAAAGAGGGAGGAACAGACCCTGGGAAAGCAGAAACAACAGATTCCCTCTGGGAATGCTCTGATCTTTTCTTTCCTGGCCTCTCTGATTCTTAGTAGCTCTCCAGAACCTTGCCCCAGTCTGCGTTTCTTTCTGAGAGAAGGAAGAAAGGAGACTCAGTTTTACCCTTTTGTACGGAGAACCAAAACTGGCTCTGACTGGCTCTTTACTTCAACCACATAGCATCAAATAAAAAATAATGTTTGACCCTGGGTTTAGAAAAGGGTGGAGTGATTGTCCTTGGCTCTGACAACTGCTTCTGATAAGAATGAAGAACTCTTTTGTTATTGGTTATACTGGATTGGGCCTTAGTAGTAAATCATCCAAATTGTCATTGCTCTCATTGGGGTTGTTTTATTGGTCTTTCTGCTTTGTCTGGGGTCACTCTTTTTCACTGGGAAAATTGGTTCCTTTTTTCTCTTTCTTATAATGGAGCTCATGTTGCCAACACCCCATGTTGTAAGGGACGGCTGTTCTGGTCTCTTTACAATAAGCATAATGAGCATAATGGTTCCTTCCAGTGGAACAGCACCTTGCCATCTATAAAGGACTTTCGCATGTATTATTGTATTTGATCTCCACAATAACCAGGGGGAAGGAGAGCAACTAGTATTATACTCACTTTCTATGGACATGTGGATAGATTCAGAGGGGTTAAGTGACTGGCTAAAGGTCACAGAGCCATGTTGCCTCAGGTAGCAGGAGAATATCAGCAAGGAATAAGCAGCATTTATTCAAGGCTTGATTGACTTAACAAGATTAGGCTTTATTGCTGCAAAGCTAATCAGGGCGAACCCTCCAACTCCACTTCTTATTATTTCAGTGCACAAACTACAGAACTCAGAAGGACAAAAATAGAAACATTGGGCCACCAACAACCGGAGCTAAAGCCCAGCCCAGCATGTCAGCACGTGGGCTCACCCACAAGCAGGTCTGGGAGATGCAGCCCCTGCTGGCCCCCTGGAGGGCAGACAGTGGCTCAGGGCACCTCAGTTCCACCCTGCCCCGGGACTCCTTCACCTGCCCTGCTCTTTCTCTCCTCAGAGGGGCTGGTGGCTGGGCCCATGGGTACAGATGGGGCTTTGTCGCAAGGGAGGGGGCAAATGTGTAGGGCCTGGAGGGCTGGGGAAATCTCAAGTCCTGAAAGGAAACCTCAGGCTGGGCGCTTCCCTTCCAAGGGCTCTCCTCTCCCACTACATCCTTGCCTCTCCCCCCGCCCAGCTCCCACTTGGCAAAGCCTGATTAAAGAGGCAGCCGACAGGCCTCCTTGGCTTCCACATGACCCATAAAGTCTACTGATTACCAAAGAAAATCAGAAAGCTAAGGTCACCAGAGGAGACGGTATCTCTGCCATTTCTCCTGTCATGGGAGGAAGAGCCTCTAGCAGACACAGGACACTGAGGATCCCCCCTTTCCTTGCCATGACCCTAGACATGTCCTTGCCATGATCCTAGACATCGCCGGGCAGTCTTCCCTTATTCTAACATATGCTTGTGTCCTGAACAAACAAGGCAAATGGCACCCCCTACAGAACTGGCCCCAACTCCTGCCCTTCCAGTGCTGTCTCTAGGACCCACTGTGGGCGTCCTGGGTGCTCGAGAGGACGGGCCCACCAGGGGGAAGCAACCAGCCCGAGCACTCTGGGAAACTCACTCAGCCTTGGCCTCCGCCCCCACCCTGGGGTGTTCACAGGTCAAGGTGCCTTCCCAGCACTGTCCGAGGTGACCAGCACAGGACTTAGTAAACACAGCCTTCCTGGCCTGGGCAACGGCTTCCCTGCACGGCCTAGCTGTGCAATGCCAAAGGATTCTATTCCGGAAGGTCCTGCCAGGCAGCAGAGAAAAATAGGAGATGGCAGAAACTCATCCATCTGATAGAATCTGCTTTTCCCTCGTAGGAGAAAAACCCAATCACACCTTCTCCCAGTTGGAATAACTGCAATTCCCCACCCCCATAAGTGGGGAGGAAAACACCAGAACTAATCAGATGGCACGACTCTGGGAAGGCACTGCATCCCAGCGCCAATCTTCTGAAAACCCCCATATGGGAAGCTACAAATTCTATTTGTCTTGTCTAGGGGAAAAATGAGTTTTAAATATGTTGAATCGAAAATGATATCTTATATACCAGACATTAGAGATCCAGAACAAATGCCTTGGGAGAAAAATTACCCTGGACATGATTAGTATTCAGGTTGCCAAAGAACTGGGAATTTAGGCCAAAATCCAAGCACGGAAAGTCCACACTGGACACCCACGTGTTCCTGATGGGGTCCCAGAAGAGCGGGTGCCACAGACAGAGCTGGTTCCTGAGGCCTGTCTCAGCAGCTTCCCTCAGGGACACCCCCTGCCCACCCTCTGGGGACCTGCAGCTCCAATGTCTTCTTGCTGCCAAGGCCTGAAGAACTTGGGTCCACTCTAGGGAACCAGCCTGACCAGGTAGGGGGAGGGCTGGGGAGGGAGAGGGGAGGTCCAGGTTTCAAGGTTTCCCAAGCCTGGCAGACACTGATGCTGTTAAAATGTCAATTTACAAACCATGGAGGGCACTGCTGTTCTCTTCCAAGACAAGCTGGTGGAGCAGAAAGCTTCTGGGACTGGATGTCAGGAGATCTGGGTTCTAATCCCAGCTCTGCTTGTAGCTGGCTAGTGCCAAGGGTCTTGGACGAGTCCCTTGTCCTCTCTAGTCCTTAGTTGATAAAACAAGGAATTGGATTTAAATGACATCCACGGTCTCTTTCAATTCTTCAACTAATACATTTTTCTTTTTTTTCGCTCTCTCTTTCTTTCAACAATCTAAAGAGCATGGTGAATAAGAGCACAGTCTTTCAAGTCAGCCTGCATGGGTTCAAATCCCAGCTCTGCAACTTTTAAACTGTGTGACCTTGAGCAAGTACCTTAACCTCTCTGTGCTTCCATTTTTTTGTCTGCAACATGAAGATAATATTAATAGTATCTACCTCATAGCCTGGTGAAAGAATAAGCAGAATTAACCTGTTCAAAGAACTTTGACTAGCTCCTAGCACGTAGCTATTGTGTATTGAGCAGTTACTGTCTACCAGGCTCTGTGCTAGAGACAGAAATGATCCATGACGTTATTGTCTCCTAGCAACATGCTGCCCTGGAAGCCCCTCTTCAGTGGTTACAGGTTTGCAGCCCTAAGGGTGTGGCAATTCCCGCATTCTGCCTTTGGCATGGGCTGGACATGGAGCAAGTCCGGTTGCAGGACTCAAAGCACACACCAACTGCCTGACACCCCAACCTTTCCTTGCTTCTTTACTCCTGTTCCCGCCTGATTCCACTTGAAGTCTGACTTCAAAGAGAATACAAATAAATAAGATATCCTGCAAAAGAGGCTCTCCTCCTCCTCCCTCACCACCGTCTCTCTCTGTCTTGTCCCCAGCCTCCACTTGTTCAATCGAATTGCATCACTCCGTCTCACAGCCTTGCTTCGCTTGCCCCGTTTGGGGAGCTGCAAGATCCCTCGGTGCCTCCCTGCCCTCCCAAGAACACACTCTGCCCTTGCTCTTCCTAGAACCCCACGCAGCCACAATCTCCTTGGTTAGTGAGGACATTGGCTGCGGGAACATTCGGCTTTGTTTTCCCAGGGGATGGGGGTGGGGGCGGGAAAAACTGCTCAGCCCCTGCGCAGTCAGCAGGGAAGGTAATCGGGATTAATCTGGGCACTGCCAAACGCAGATGAGTCCCCAGCCCGGGAGGTAGGACAAGCAGCTGCTGTCTCAGGGGCCAGCTGTGGCTGGCAGGGGGGCCTGGGGAGAGGAATGAAGCGCTGGCACAGATTGGGCAGCCCCAAGGGGTTCCGGACAGCATCCCGGAGGGCTGGGGCTGCCCAGCCCAGCCTGGCCAGAAGGGCTGTTCGGTGAATGCTTTTCATAGACATGCTGGGAAGCTGGCAGGCCAAGTGTTTACGCCAAATGCACACTGGCTGTTTGAGGAATTCCCAAATCCCTTGCTAGAGACTAGATTATGAAAAACAGGATTCTAGAGGAATCCTGTGGCCTCCCCAGCCACCACGCTCACCTTTGGGCTGCCGGGAGGATGGGGGTTTTGGTGGGAGGAGAGCAAATGGCAGCCCTCCAGCCAATCCTGGCAGGTCCTGGGTCAAGTAGATTAAATCATGGTATCTGAGGAGCCGGGCAAATGTTTCTTGTGTGCCTACTATGTGCCAGGTACTGTGCCAGGCTCTGGAGAAAGAAAACTGAATATGAGCACATAGAGGCACCCATAGCCTAGTGGGCAGACAACAGCACAGTGGGGAGAAGAGGCTTCCTGGGTTGTGGGAAACACATGGGGGTCATCTCTGGGGTCACTCCCTGCCCTCTTCGCCTCAGCAGGTGCCATAATCCTTTTACAATATTAGCAATTAATGAAGAGTTACTTCTAGGATAATTTGTGTAAAGAGGAAATTCATGAAGCCCTCAAACCCTCCAGTAGTCAAAGGGGGCAGGGGATTGTAATAGCGAAGTTTTAGGCATCCTGATAGATCTGGTGGGGGGAGGATTTGGAAGATGGTATCTAATACACCACTTGCTGTCCTGAGGTCAGGATATCTGGGGGCTGCTCTATGCCCGGTCACTCGAGCTGAGTGAGCTGGGGCAAGTCACTAAGCTCTCCAAGCCTCCCTCCCAAGATTCTGTGCAGCTTAGAGCAGATGATGTTTATGGCAGGAAAGGGGAGTAGGCAGACCCTGGCCCCCTGCACTTGTGGGAGCCTTCCTGTCCTCCTCCTGCAGTGGCACGTGGCCCTCTTCACACATACCCGATGTGTGCTTGCTGCAGGTTTTATATGGTCACTGTTCATATTCATGTGTGTGTAAATAGTTGTTGAAAATAGGCCAGGCATGGTAGCTCACACCTGTAATTCCAGTACCTTTGGGAGGCCAAGGCAGGAGGAT
>VBSM01003176.1:16314784-16356067 GCA_008086735.1 Cheirogaleus medius | reverse complement strand
AAGAAAAGAAAAGAAAGAAAGAAAAAAAGGAAAGAAAGAAAAAAATAAAAGAAAGAAAAAGAAAATGATACAATATTTCAAGGGGCTATGGGCTAGCAGAAAAGGCCTGTGTATGGGGTGGGGAGTTCTTTGCGACTCCCACATTTCATGGCCCTGGGCATCTGCAAAGGCAGCTTCAGGAACATCTAAAATAGGCTAGACCGGAACCAGGTCTCCCCAGGACCTGGGTAGGTCAGGCCCTGGGTCTCCTATGAGCCACTGCCTGTCGTTTACGCTGATTTAACCCCGACTTGTGCCCAGCGCCTCGTGGCTACACAGAAAACGTTGGCCGTCCTCCTCTCCCCAAATTCACCCACGACATGTGTCTGGATCACGGGGCCTTGTGCCCTCCGTGGGTTTCCACCGCCGGGCGACACTTGGCCCAGAAGCCCAGGCTCATTCTCTGCGTGGCACAAGGATGGGAGTGTCCCCTTGTCTGCTGCTCCTTTGCCCCTCCAGGCCCTGCGTCCTGCGTTCCCGCCCGCCTCCCCAGCGCGGCGGAAAGGGGCGGCTAAAAACAAGGTCGGGACCCAGGGACGGCGTCTAGGGTCAGGCTTCCCAGACTGGGCTGGGGTGAGGAGCGCAGCCCCGCGGGGTAGCTAACAAGGGCCCCTCAAGGATGCCAGACACCGATTCTACTCCTAACGCTGTGTGGCCCTGGGCAAACGCGTGCACGTTTCTGGCCCTCAGTTTCCACACCAGAAAATCGACGCCCAGACTCCCTCGCTTGCCTCCGTTCTGGATCTGCTGTTCTCTGGTTCCATTGACTGAGATTCTGTATCGGGTGGGACGACGCCCAGTCAGATCACCCGGCAGCTGCAGTGGTTTGCCTCCGAACCAACACGCCAATTTAACGAGTTTGCATGTGTCAGCTCAGGTCTATTGGTAGTGGCCGTCCGAGTGCCTCGTTGAGGAGTCTGGGTCCGGCAGGAGACTGGATAACACGGGGTTAAAAGCTGGGCTCAGAGGCAGACCCGCCCGCGTTCTAGCGCCAATTCGGCTGTGCGATCTGGCGCGAGTCACTCGACCTCCGGGCTCAGGGGACTGCAGCGGTGCCTCCCTCGGGGCGGCCGTGGGAAGGGAAGGAGGTGAAGCGTGCAGGGTCCTGCGCGGTGCGCGCGGGGCTCCCTCCACGCTGCCTGGCTCCTCCGACCAAGGCGCATCCCCCGCCCGCTTCCTCCCAGGAAGGGGAGCAGGAATCTCCCAAGGACGGAGTCTGCGGAGATCATCAAGAAACCGCAGAGATGCGCCTGTCTATGCATTTCTTTTTGCCCTGGGGGGAATTTATCGTGACAGCAAGAGCCTTTACGACCCCGGCCGGCTACTCTTCCCGGAGCCCACCTCGTGCCGGCTGCCTCCCGGGGACTGGGAGACAATTCCACCCGCTCAGCAAATCTCCCTTTATTGTTGTTGGTTTGTCTGTTGGCTTTCCGCCCTTTCTCTCTTTCCTCCTTCCCCTGAGTCAGCAATGCCGAGCCCAGCGCAGCAGATGGGGCGAAGGGGAAGAGACGCCCCCAGGGTGCCCCGGTGTCCCCCGCCAGCCTCCCGCTACGGACCCGCGCTTCTGGGCCTCTTTTCTGCCTGAATGCCCGCCCCGAGGGTCACCTGTGGCGGCGGGCGCTCTGCCTGCCTCCGGCTCCCTTCCCCCAGCTAATTGTACCAGGATGACTTCGGGGCCCCTTTAACAAAGGCTTTGCGTTTAACTCATTTCATCCTCGCTGCAATTCTGTGAGCAGCTGCTATTATTATCCCACACTGTTATTGTCAGCAGCCAAACCAGGCAATAATAATAACATAACAAAGCAGCGCAAACCAGTCATTTTTCAGCTGAGCATTAAAATGTAAAGGGAATATTTGGAAGGTCCCTGCCCACAAAAATATTACCCTACACTCAGGCCTAAAAATCTACCATTCATGATTCCTTCCTTTGAATTAATTGCTGTCCTCTGTCAGGCTTGGACAGACAAGTCTAGCTGTCTGGACTTTACATGAGTATAAGCATGTTCCATGCAATACTGGAAATATATTTATACTAAAAATGTATCTGTTGTTTATATGGGGCATACTTAATACCAAAAAAAACCAAAAAACCAATCCATCATTTATCTGAAATTCAAATATAACAAGGTGTCCTGTCCTTTTGTTTGCTAAAGCTGGCTGCCCTAGCCCTGTGGGCCCTGCACTGAGTCTGGCAGGGCCAACAGCCTGAGGTTGGATGGCCAGACTGCAGAGGGGCCTCCCCCACCTGGAAATTCCCTCATCAGAACTTCTGAGAACCCCCAGCTGTGCGGGAGCCCCAGGTAGCCCTGTTTCTGCTTTGTTCTTCTGGGCTCCCTCACCAGGGTCTCTTCTCCTTCCTCCTCCCCATGCTCCAGCCTGGTCCCAAGTTCACAAGCCCCTACCCCTGCTCCCCACCCCTGCGAGGGTGAGCAGCTTGCCCCACAGCGGCTGCCATGGACGTTGCAGCCAGAGCCCCCTTGGCATGGATCCCTCCAGCTCAGACTCATGCAGCTTGAGCATCTTTCCAAGACCCCCTCTCTTGCCCCACCAGGGAGATGAGAGTCCTGCTTGAAGTGTGTGTCCACCCTGTTCACAGCCGGCATGGGGAGTGGGGTAGGGTGCAGAGGGAAGGACTTGGAGTCTAGAAACCTTGGTTCTGCGCCAGCTGAATACTGCTCCCAGGGTACTCAGGTGGTGCCAAACATTTGAGCCTCCCTTTCCTCATCTGTAAAATAGGGAAAATAATGCCCAGCTCACCCCATCACAGTGAGAGCTAGATGAGAGAATGTAATTGCCTCAAGGGTGAATTACGGACAAAACATGCAAATCTTCAACATTCCAGCTCCTTCCCCACTACCATCCAATTCAGGGTCTGCTTGGGCAGCATGTACATCTTTGTTAGTTAGAAACATCCCCCACTGCCCATTTGATAGAGCCTTGGATGACAATAGTCAGGGTCCAAGTGGGCCACAGACAGAACCTCCTGGAAATTAGTCCCCCGGTTTTACTTTCTGACCCACTGCTGACTCAGAGAACAGAGGCCTCAGCCTCCGTGGGAGTTTTTAGGGTTGACTACATCCCGCAAACCTCCCTAAAGAGGCAGCTGCCTTTTTGGCAGAAGACTTGGGGAGCCCTTAACCCAGACTCAAGAATCCTATCCTCTCCTCCTTGGGCCCCAGCATATGCCTCTTTTGGGGCACAGCTCTCCCTGGGACAACGCCATGAGGCCTAGAGATGCCAGCATGACAGGAAGGACAGAAACTCTGTGCTGTAGTATGCCAGGCCCTGGGGGGCACCTCGCCCTGGCACTGCAGGAGCGCAGGTGGAGTCAAGGTGCTCTTACGGAAAATCCCAGAGCCAAGGCCAGTCTGTCTGCACTGACTCCTGATTCACCAGGCACATATCTGACACTTCCTTCCTCTCCAGCACTGGGGATGGGAGATGGGGGTGACAAGGACAAACATGGCCTGCATGACCTTTAGGAGCTCAGAGCCTGGTCTCTTCACTGCAAAAACTCTGCAAGGCTCTGGGCTGGCAGCTCCCCCTCCCTGTCCCCCCCTACTCCCACTATCCCACATTCTATGAGATACAGGGTCTTGCCCAAAGCCCTTCCCTCTATACCCCCAATTCCACCCTGATGTCAGGGAGGAGAAAGACAGGGAAAGAATGAGAGGCTACAGTGAGGCCTCACGGTACCTGTGCTGAATCCCCAGTGGATTCTGCCCAAGATCCAGTAGCTCCTGATTACTTTTTCCATGCAGCACATAGTTATTGAGAGCCTTTTATGTGCTGGGCCTGGGTTAGGCCCTTGGAACAAGAGGAAACAGGGCATCGGTTCCCTGCCCTGATGGAGTTTACAGTGTAGCAGGAGAACAAATTAGATCAGTAACAACAATATGATGTGATGAGGGTTACGCTGGGAGAAGTGAGGCTGCTATGGCCTAAGGCAGGGGTCCCAGCCAAGCCTGGGGCCAGGGGTCTGGGTCAGAAAAGGGGTCCCCAAGGGGTAAGCCAGGACCTGAGGGATGAGCAGGAGCTCTCCAGGTGGAGGGTTGGGGTGGGGGGATATCACTCGGGGCAGAGTAACAGTGTTTTTGAAGTTCCCAGGGCAAGAGAGAGGCCCTGGAACCTTAGAAACATTATGAGCAGTGACAGAAGCCAGACGTAAAGGGCAACATGTATGATTCCATGTACATGAAATGTTCAGGATCAGTAAATCCATAGAGACAGAAAGTAGATTAGTGGCTGCCAGGAATGGGAGGGGAGAATTGGCAATGACTGTAGTGGGTACGGGTTTCTTTCTGGGGTGATAAAAATATGTGGAATTAATGGTAATGATTGCACAGTCTTATGAATATACTTAAACCCATGGAATTTTACACTTTAAAATGGTGAATTGCATGGTATGCGAATTATATCTCAATTTTTTAAAAAAGAGAGTCCCGAGGCCCACTGAGCAACAAAGCTCAGCTCCCCTGGATGAAAGGGAGAGTTGGGCCTGGCTGGATCATGCAGGGCCACCTTCTAGTGGACTTGACCATGAGGGCTGTGGAAACCAGTGGAAGGACATGGTCATTTTGCACCACAGGAAGGCCACTGCAGCTGCAGCGAGGAGGATGCACTGAGTAGAGGACAGAAAGACCAGTTATAAGATTGCTGCTGTGGTCCAGATGACGGGAGTGTGGTGACCAGAACCAGTGATAGCAGGAAAGGGGAAAAGTAGGATTCAAGGGAGAGGCAGACAGAGCGGACAGCGTCAGGGAGTGTCCGGTGCGGGGAAGGGGTGAGAGGAGGGAGGGGCTGAGATGATTGAGGCAAATGAGAACTGACTGGGGACCATTGTTGGGATGGGGAAGGCTGGGAGAGGAGGGGGAAGAGGGACCCGGCTCCATCTGCTTGGCCAGGTTGAGTTTGAGGTGCCTCTAAGAGACCCAAGAGGACTTGAGGAGGAGGCAGTCTGCACCAGCCACGGTACCGAGGAGACAGCCTAGGTAGGCAGGTGGGTCCAGGAGGAAGCAGCAGTATGGTCACTCTGCCCTGGGAAAGTGCAGAGGGCCAGGCAGAGTACTGGGGACCTACTGGGAGCCCCAGTTGGTGAAGGACAAGTAGAGAGGATGCAGTAACCAGGAGCCAACCAGAGAGGGGGGCACATGTGGCCCGGGGAGAGAATGTCATGAGAACACAGCAGGGCGAGCTGCTAGACTGCCATTGGCCATCACGCAGGAGGATCCGGGGACAGGTTCAGCACTGGGGCTGGACCAAAGGGAGCCCAGTGTAGATTGAGGAGGGCAAGTGGAGGAGGAAGAAGCAGAAACTGGTTCTTGGAACAAGCCTATGGAAGGGTGCATGATGAGGGGAGCTCTCAGGGAGGCGGGGCTGAGCACATCTTTTCAAATTCTGAGTGCCTGGAGAGGAGGAGGGACAAAAGTTGAGCTGAGGTGTCTCTAAGGAAGTGGGTGCAGCCAGAATTCAGAGCAGCAGGTGCTCTGGCCTCAGGTGGCAGCAGGGATGGGGGTCTTTCTTTGTAGCAGCAGGGTGGAGGCTGGGACAGGGCTGAGGCAGTGGGGGGCAGGGGTTTGTAGACCCAGAAATGGAGAAAGGGAATTCTCATGGATCTGTTTTCTCACTGAAGCAAGGGACAAGGTCAAATACTGAGGCTGAAGGCAAAACTGGAGGGGCTGACCAAGCTTATGTCAGAATCAGCTTAGAGAGCCAATTGTTAAATTTCCAAGAATTTTCAGCACCAGCTATTATTAAAAAGTTCAGTCTGGGCAACATAGTAAAACTCTGTCTCTACAAAAAAATTAGCTGAGCATGATAGCACATTCCTATAGTCCCAGCTACCTGGGAGGCTGAGGCAGGAGGATCACTTAAGCCAGAAGTTCCAGGCTGCAGTGAGCTATGATTGTGCCACTGCATTCCAGCCTGGGTGATTGAGCAAGACCCAGTCTCTTAAAAAGAAAAAGAAAAGATAGTAAGATCTTGAGGTTACATTTAAAAATAAATAAGTAAAAATTATAATAGATCTAAACAAGTATGCCCAACTGATTTTGACAAAGGTACAAAAACAATTCAGTAGAGAATAGTGAGCAATTGAAACTCATCAAAATTAATAACTTTTACTCAGTGAAAGACTTTGTTGAGAGGATGAGAAAACAAGCTACAGACTGGGAGAAAATATATGCAAACTACATATCTGACAAAGGACTAGTACCTAGACTATGTAAAGAACTCTCAAAACTCAACCATGAAAAACCAAACAATCCAATTAGAAAGCAAGCAAAAGACAGCAACAGACTTTTCACTGGAAGAGGACGTGCAGACGGCAGACACTCAGCATCCTTAAACTTCAGGGAAATGCTGAATGAGATATCACTGCACACCTCCCAGAATAACTAAAATAAAAAATAATGATACCACCAAATGCTGTTGAGGATGTGGACAATTGGATCACTCACCTACTGCTATTGAGAATGAAAAATAGTACGGCCACTCTGGAAAAGAATACGGCAGGTTCTTACAAAGTTAAACATGCTTAACCATATGACCCAGCAATTGCCCTCTCAGACATTTATCCCAGAGAATGAAAACTTAATGTTCATACCAAGGCCTGTATATGAATGTTCATAGCAGCTTTATTTGTAAGAGCCACACACTGGAAACAACCTAGATGTCCCTCAGTGGGTGAATGGGGAACCAATGGTGCGTCCATACCACAGACCACACGCACCAACTTGGGAGACTCTCTGGGCATTACGCTGAGCGAAAAAAGCCAGTCCCCAGAGATCACACACTGCATGATTGCATTCACTTGACAGTCTCAAAATGACACAATTACAGAAACGGAGAACAGATTAGGAGTTGCCAAGCATTAGGAGTGGAAGGAGGGTGTGGCTTTGAAAGGGCCACAGGAGGGATCCCTGCGGTGATGGAAACGTTCTGTATCTTCATGGTACCAACGTCAATATCCTGGTTGCAATATTGTGTTCTAGTTATACATGATGTTACTATGGGGAGAAACTGGGTAGAGTACAAGGTATTTCTGTATCGTTTCTTACAACTCCATGTGAATCTACAATTATCTCAAAACTAAAAGTTTAGTTTAAAAATACATTCAAAAGAGGTTTTATATTGTATGATCCCATTTGTATAGCATGCTTGAAATGAGAAAATTATAGTCTCCAATTTAAAATGGAGAAGCAAGAAGGTATCAGCTTAATTAACTCTCTAATAGTGGCCTCCCAGCTCTCAGGGAATGGTTTCCTATTCCCTTAGTGGAGAATGGGTGGGAAGGGTCTTCCTTTGCTTCTCAAATGGCCCTGCCCCCCCCCAGCTGGCCTGGGCGAAGCCACTGCTCATCAGTTGCCCCAGCAGCCCGCAAGTGCCAGCCACTGTGCTGAGCACTTTCCAAGTAGCCAGTGCTGTTTCAACCTCACAAAGCTCTCGGAGCAGGGGACTAGTGTTGTGTCCAGGGTACAAATCAGCACCTTCCAGGTCAGAGAGGCTCCCGGGTGACACCACTGGCTGGGGTGTGCCTGGGCCACAAACTCTCCTTCCGCATTTAGAGTCTGCGCCTACCACCTCACAGCTGCCCATCACAAACTCTGGACTGGAGTCACAGCCAGTTGCCCTCTTCCTCTCACTTGCTCGGAGCTGGCACCCATGGTCCCTTTGGACAAACACCTGCCCTGTCTGGTCACAGAGCTCGTGCTGAACCACTCTCTTGTTCTGTAGGTAGAGACAGGTCATGGAAAAATCCACAGATCCCACTTTGAAAAGACCTTCAATTTGGGGGCAAGGGAGGGGTGGAGGGAGGACAGAAGTATAGAAAATGATTCAGAAACAGCTGAACTTTGAAAAACAGAAGAAAAATCTCTCAGGCACTGCAGAGAAGTGCATTTATAAATGAAGTTGTGCCAAGGGACTGAAAAATTGCTTATGAGCGGAGGACATCGGCTCAGGGAGCAGTTGAACTGACAGGGCAGACAGAACTGCTGGGACGACAGTTTGTTCAGAGGCAGCAAAGGGAGCTCAGAGCACACTCTTAATCACTGAATTCCAGGAGGCTGCTAAATTCTACAGCCACTACATAGTGTGATAGATTCCAAATAGGACAGCTGCTGAGTACTATGGCCGCTAAATACCACTGCAGCTAAGTACCAGGGCCACTAACTACAGACATGATGTGTTCTAAATACTACAGCCACTACTACTGTAGCAACTGAGCCCTATACCACAGATGTTAAATACTAGTATATTACTCCAATAGATCAAGCCTAAGGAAAATCAATGTTTATTAAAACAATAACAGCCTTGGGTCCCTGAATTTACCTGGTGGCCACATTGTCAGTTGGGGCTGGAGGGAGGGGAAAGGAGAAAGGTATTAACTCACTTCCACGCAAGGCCAGAAGCTTCCCTCTCCCCCAGGGCCTATGTCAGGCCCCAAGATGCCTCCTCTGAGTATGAGTCCTCTGTCTGGGCCTGGCAGCCAGCTCACAGTCTCCCAGGACCTCCTCCAATCTAGCTCGGGGAGGGGACGTGAAATTTTTCTCCAGGGGTTGTTGTTGTTCCTTTGGCACACAAGCCTAATAGCAATGAATGCCCAGAAAGGGCGCCCAGTGCAGCGTGGGTGGTAGATGTTGGGGGCGGAAGGGAGAAAGGCTTCCAGAAATAGGTGATTTCTGAGCTGAGAATCAGCTGGGAGGAGGAGGGAGAAAGTGGGAATTCTGGAGAGAAGGCATGGAAGGGAGAAACAGCACACACATGGCAAGAACTACAAGAGTTCTGTGTTACTGAGGTCTGAAGTATCGCGTTGGAAGAGCAGGAAAGGTTTGGTCGAGCAAGCCTGGACCTAACTAGGAAGAGCTCTTAGTGCCTCAGGGCCATGTCGAACCCTTACCCTGAAGTTATGAGGGTATAAGCAAGAGAGAGGGTGACAAGCATGTTAGGGAGATGACCCCGGCCAAGGTGGAGTTGGAGATGGCCAGTCTGGAAACCACAGCACCTGTCCAGTGCCCTGACATCTATTTGGGACAACTCTGAAAGGCCACTCCAGCTCTAGAGCTCCCCAAGGGACGAGCTGATGGCTCTGTTGCAGCTGCACCACAGCCCAGGCTCCCCTGCTGTCTGACCCCACTTTCCTCATTCCCTTGCAGAAGCTGGTCCCTCGTGTCCTCTCCAGTCATCTCCTGCACTCAAATCTCTGTCCCAGAATGTTCTGCAGGATTCTGACCCCGAGAGGTGGAGCTATGAATGTGGCAGTTAAGGTGGCCTCTGAGACACAATGGGATCCTTCTGCAGCAGCAGGATTTGGGAGGCTGGGGTCTGAGGGGAGAGGTCTGGGCCCGTGAGGGAGTGGGCAGGGTAAAGATCACAAGGTTTAAGTGAAAACCAAGTGAATATTCATTTAACCGATCTAATGTTAATCATTAGCTTGTCTCCAATTTTTATTGCCATAAATAAAAATAATTGCCATACATGTCTTGATACCTAAACTCTTTTATCCACAATTCTGATCACACAGTTTGAGCAGCAAAATGATGCACTAAAGAATGTGAACATTCTGGAAGCCACCAGAATTTTCCAAGGCCCCTTTTTGCACTGCCTTTACACAGCATTCTCCTTCAGCCAAATTTCCCTAAATTTACAAGAGGACTGATTTAGGTAAGGTCACTGATTCAGCTGGAGAGTTAATTATTCATTTGAATTGGTTTGTGCAAAAAGCCCCAGAGAGCCCACAAGAATAAATTGAAAAGCTATTAGAACTAACAGGCGAATTTAATAAAGTGGCTGGATGCAAAATTCAATAGCTTCCTCATCAACTAGCAATAACCAATTAGAAAATATAACAGGGGTGGGTGGATGGGGGGGCAGAGATAGCAACAATAAGAATAACAAAAATATCTAGTATTCACTGTACCAATAAGTTTTAGAAATGAAATCCTATGTCTTAAATGTTTTTTAACTTTTTGAAAACCCATTAAATAATTAATTAGATGGAAAAGCATGCCATGTTCCCAAATGGGAAGACTGAATGTGCTGTACAGTTAACTTATAGATTGAACACAGTCCAATTAAAAGTCTAGGAAGAGTTGTTGGTTTGTTGCTGTTAAGCACGGCACATTCTAAAGTTTACTCAGAAGAAATACACAGGCAAGAATAGCTGAGAAAAAAGTTTAAGAGGAATGATGAGGAATTTTGTCTTATCACATATTAAATATACAATAAAGCTATAATAATGAAAATAGTGTACCACGATGCAAGAATTGGCAGATGCATCCCCGTGGGACTTACCTCCAAGCAGAAGTTAGTGTGCAACGGTTTCTAAAGGCAGACTCACAATCCTGAGAGGAGAGGTGGTGTTGTTTGATAAACACCATGGAGAAAATTGGTTAAAATTTTGGGGAAAAAGTTATACCTTATTCACACTTACATGTTCAAGTTAATAAATTTTAGGTGCATAAAAGAGTTAAATGTTGTTATGGGTTGAATTGTGTCCCCCTAAAGAAGATATGTTGAAGTCCTCGCCCCCAGCACCTCAGAATGTGACCTTTTTTGGAAATAGGTCCGTTGCAGATGTAATTGATTGAGCTAACATGAAGTCAAACTAGAGCAGGGTGGGCCCCTAATCCAATATGACTGGCCCCTGTATAAGAAGATGGCATGTGAAGACAGAGGCAGAGATCAGGGTTCTATAGAGCTGCAAGCCAAGACATCTGAAGAGGCAGGGAAGAATCCTTCCCCTCCAGGCTTCAGAGGGAGTTTGGCTCTGCTCACACCTTGATTTCAGACTTCTGGCCTCCTGAACTGTGAGATAATACATTTCTGTTGTCCTCAGCCACCCAATTTGTGGCACTTTGTTACAACAGCCCTGGGAAACTAATACAAGTGTATGACTTTAGAAGCATTTTAAAAATTCAAAATATAGGTGGAAAGTGTGTATATTGTACTTTCAAAAGCAGTAAGAACATTATAAGCATAAAAGCAAAGGAAAAACTCCAAAGAGAAAATCAATACTTTATATATATATATATATAAAAGATTTTTAAAATAGCTTTACCAAAACTAAAAGGTAAACAGCAAACTGGGAAATATAACTGCCACAAAATGACACACAGCCACTATTCTTAATACGTAAGGAGAACCCTAAAACCCCAACAGGGGTTTCAGCATCATAGCCCCTTCCCTGTGCCACCAGGATTCTCACTGTGCTTCTTGCCCTCAGGACTTCGACTCTCTTGGGAGGAGCCTCTGCCTTTTTCTGGTTTTCCCCCTTTTGTCCCTCACCCTCCTAGAGCAGCTCAGACCTGCTCACTGTTCCTCCCATCCCTGGCACCTCACTGCCCCAGGAAAGGACACCGATCCCTTGTCAAGACCAAGAGGTTCTATAGCAGTTCCCTGGGAGCCCACGCATTTCCTGCCCTGGTCCAGACAGGTAGCCCCCGGCCCACGGACATTTATGCTTCCTGAAATGACTGCCTCAGCTCCCTGCAGGACCACTGCTGGAGACCACTCTCACTACATTCCCTATTAAGTGCCTGCTGTCTACCAAGGATGCCCTGGGGGCCAGGTGAGAGAAGGAAAGACACTCATGAAGGGAGAATGGGCCCAGAAGTAGACTTTCCATGGCTCTGCTGAGGGGTCCAGAGGTGCTCTGGGGTTCCAGAGGAAACTCACTCTGTCAATTAGCCCAATTCCCAGAATGTGTGAAAATGCAAGAGGTGCTTAGGGCAGGAAGTGAGTCTCCTGGGACAAGGGACCCCTTACCTTCCCACACAGAGATTTCCCTTCTGTCATCTCCATCTGGGTCTCAGGGTGTGGGGATGGGGATGGGGTAGCCATTTTACTTAATGAGGCCATTCTTAGCACATGCTTGACACATAGTAGGGACTCAGCAATTGTTAGCTGCTATTAACCATTATTTGAGTTTAGAGTACCCATCCTTTTGCAGAGAGTGAGAAAGCAGAGATAAATGGTTATTCGAAGAACCTGTCCCCTTCCCTGGGACTCACTCCCATGGCTGGTCACCAGCCACACCCACATGCAGCTGCCACTGGGCAGGCGAGCTGGGCTGGGATCCTTTGTGCTGGCAGCTGTCCCTGCAGACAGTGGCTGCTCAGGAAATATGATTTCCTGAGCAGCCACTTCAATCCTAATGTCCCTTTAATAGCCCTCGTCAAATTGCCACGGATCTCCCCAGAGATTTCCATGACTGTGGAAAATAAATAGCCATTATCTGACCTCCAGGGGAATGGAGATGTCTGCAGAATTCGGGGAAAGGCAGTTAGAAAACTGGGCAGAGCCAGTCTACCCTTTCCGCATTAGCAGCCCCAACAGGAGCCCTGGCGACTGCCAAGGAAATCGCAAAATAAATGTGTGCACTGCTCAAACTCTCTTTATACCTATTTGTATGTTATGAGTACACTTGGCTTCTGGTAGCACAGGAAAGAAAAAGAGAAAAAACAAAACAACTACAAAAATATGCGTTGACTCGTTTCTTTTGCCCTGGGCTGGGGAGAAAGGACCTGGTCAAGCAAAGGGCTTTAAGTTAATAAAGTGTCACAAAAATTGCCATTGCTGATAACACAAAGCAAAATTTAAAAGGCTTCACCATCCAAAGAATGTGAGAATGAAAATGCCCTTTTCTTACCACTTAATTTGAAAACGGGAAGCCATTTTTTACCCTGAAAATATTTGGTGTGCCTGGCAAAAAGAGTTTTCAAATATAAGACAGTGCCTTCAATAGGCCCTGGAGACTCAGCTCAGGCCGGGTAGGGCCTGTCCTAGCTCAGGCGGCCAAGGGATCTTAGCAGAGGGTCTGGACTTGTCCGCATCCTGCTTTCATCCAGGTGGGTGGTGATCCGTGCCCCTCAGCAACCTTCTGACTTGCCCAGGCTTGTTGTGAAGATCGCCTGAGATAAGGGATATGAAAGGGCTTTGAAGAAGCCAAAGCCTAAGCCAGGCAGCCCTGCCCAGCCTGTCTTCCTGGGAACAGGGCAATGTCCAAGTCCGGCACACATCACGGGGCCTCATGCTGACAACTCTGCAAAACTGGTCCTTGGCTGGTCCTCCCCTTGCCAGGGGGAGACTGTGCAAAGCCCCACCCAAAGGCAGCTGCCCCTAGGTGTGGTTTGAAAGGGGTTCAAAGCTCTTTCCTACCAACAGTGTCTTTCTATGTGGAGACCTATCTGACCTCAACTTCCCGTAACACCTGTCACTTAAAGAAGACTGTAAGAGAAAGGGCCAGGTCTCCACAGGTCACTATGTTACCAGCAGGGCCAGCTCCCTCTTACTAACACCCATGCACACATCAGGAGCTAACCATGGAAGGCCAAGGCCTAACGTGGCACTCCCAGGGCTGGCACATACATGAGCATAAGGAACAGAATAGTTTTGAGGGGAGGGTAAGAAAAAGAGTCTAGAAGATTGGACAGAACACTACTTGAGCAACTAAAAAGGGGAGTGGGGACACTCAAAGTAGTGGGCTGGCCACTCCTAGAACCTGGGTAAGCAGGAGACAAAAAGGGGTTATGGCAGTGGTGTGCTGGTAACTGCTTAACAACTGGTTCTCTGATATGAAAATGTAGGTATAATGCATGTTTATTATAAATTTCATTGATAAAAAAGGATGTGCAGCACATAATTTACAAATAATAAAATACACAATGCCATTTATAATTCTATATAACTGATTTTTACAGAATACTTTTATTGATTTTTGCAGACTGCTGTATTGGTAGGGAATCTGTGGTTGCAATTCAACCATGATTTGACGCAATCAGACCACAAATAAATGTTCAATTATTCTTACCTGACTCAGCAAAGCGGTCGCTCATGTCATTGAATGGATATGGGCTGTTGGTCAGTGGGAGGACACGTGAGATGGTTCAGTGCTGAGTCATCCTTCTGACAGAAAACGCCAGAATGTTTCCCTCCCGTTGACAGGGTCAGAATCAGGCTTAACACCCAGGTGAGCAGAGTTGGCACTGGACGTACCTCTCTGCAGCCATCCTGAGACAGGTAGAACATGCACTTCCCAGGGGCACTTGCCAACCTGATCTGGCGCAGGAGGCCGCTTTTGGACTGCAAGTGGGCACTGCTGGCTTGAAAGGAGGCAAAGGGCTCTGCCTCCAAGAATTGTTTTTCATTTTATTTGTGGCATTACCCACCTCTGAAATAGCACAGGCCTGCTCTACTGCCCAGAACTCTGCCATAGAGCTGGTGCTGTTCTGAGAGCTGGACAACTTCACGTTCTCTGGCAACTGATGGCCCCTGTGCTACTGGAGGAGGGATGTCTATTTGGGTGTTTTTAGGAGCATTATTAAAAAGGTAAGCCTTAGTCCCTTCATCTTATTGTAAATAGCACAGAATAATGTCCTGGGCCTCTTCCTCCACTTGTGGTGCCAAGTGCTACGATAGGGTCTTTCCCACCATGGACCAAAATACAAAGCATCTTTTCTGTGGTAGCATCAGAAGTACAGCATGTGAGTAACTTTCAGCTGAAAAGTGCATGCAGACAATGGAGTGTCAGATCCAGGGGAGAGGAAAAGGAGGAGGAACTGGGGAGACAGGTTGAGAGTGAGGAGGGGACATTGGAGAACCTGTTTCTGGAAGCTGGGTTGGCCTTGGCCACCCAGCCCTTTGCACATGGGCTGGGAGTCCCTCGGGAAGCAAGGAGACAGGAATGGGATTGGCTCTGGTCACAAGGCATATTAAGCAACATCTGAGGGGAGCTGCTGGTGAACTGAGGCCGAGACAACAGAGCAGGAGAAAAGAGGAAAAGAAAAGGAGTGGAAGAGTGCGAGGAACTGACATTTTTTGTGCACTTACTAAGAATGAGGCTGAGCAAGAAAAGGAAAGGGAAAATATACAAAATAAGGACAGGCTGGGGCAAGATTGCTGCAGCAGATGACTGGTATGTCCTTCACCTTCATCATCCTCAGTAGCCAATCATTAAGTACAGCCATGAGCCAGGCCAGAGCTGGGACTACAGAGAGCTAGTTCTTGCCATCAGGGGTCTCACACTTGGGCAGGCAAGACCTACAAAAATGACAAGCAAGCCACAGCAGCACATGCTTTGAGTGAGAGGATGCTAGGCCAGAAGTGTGCCAGGGACTTAGGGACAGAGATCACAATGCCCTGGGATGGTTGAGGTCCCCAGGGAGAAGTTGGGCCTTGAGCCCAAACCTGAATGCTGGATGGCACTTGAGTGGAGAAGAAGTACAAGAGAAATTGTCCAGGTTGGTGTGGACAAGGCACAGCAGAAAGCACTAGGTGGTAGTCAAGGCACTGCCAACAGCAGTTTATTAGCATTTCCTATCACTATATTCCAGGGCCCTTTCACGCACATCATCTCAGGAAATGACTGTTGTCCTTCACAAGCCCAGCTAAGCATGGGAATAGATGGCCTTCAGAAAGTTTCACAGTATCGAATGAACTCCTACTATGAGTAAATCAATGTTGGGTGTTGCAGGATATGTGGAAAAGTGTGAAATATAGTCCCTGCCCTCAAGGACGTAAAGGATTTTTGTTCTAGCAAATGCTCAGTGAAGAAGATTCTGGCAGTGAAGCCTGGGCAGCGTGAACAAGTCTAAGGAAAACTGGATTTGCTGTTTATCAAGATGCTCCATTTGGGGGTGGTCCAAAAGGTCTTTCAGTGACTCTGCAGTTTTCTTCTCAGAATTAGTTCCCAGGCTGTGTCCTCCACAGTCTTTCTGGTGTAGTCCTTCACATGGAAGCTTGTGCGTAGCCAGTCACCAGCTCAGAATCAGAAGCCAGAGTAAGTGCAGATTATACTGGTAACTTACCCCAGGTCTGGGCCACGGAATAACATCCCAACCAATGAGTGGTCTCAGATTCTGCTAATAATCTTAGAAAGGAAGAGGTACCAGCACAAGAAAAAAAGAACCAAAGCAAGGCAATGCATGTGGATGACTTCTAAATTAGTTAACCTTGGGCAAAGGGAAATTTGGAAATCTTTACTCTGCCTGAGAGAAACCTCATCCTCGCCCTTAAAGCCTCAGTTAGAGCTGAGATGAAGGCAGGGTGGAGCGCTGACCGAGACAAAATGAAAACAAACTTAGGCATCCTCACAATTGACAACGTGGCTATTTCCATGAAGGAACAGTCTGGAAAAGTGTAGGAATTTTCAAAGTTACATGGGCAGAGCTGCTTCTCATATGACAGAATTGGCAGCTGCCTGTCAGTCACTTCACAAACAGTGAGTCACAAGGATACCAGAAACAGAACTGGCTACTTGGGTCAGCTAGAGATCTAGGGCTGCAGACTCTGGGGGGTGAGCACACATTGTGACACATTTGACCCCCTGCCTCCTCAAGAACTGAAGGCCAAGTGCATGATGAAAAGGGGATCTCTGGAGCCTTGAGGTTCTGGGCTCTGAATTTCTAGTTGGAAAACTTCTTTTCAAGATAAAAACATGCCAAAGGACATTTGGAAGTATTTCGAAGAATGGATCACATGCTCTAACTTTATAATAGAGGAAACCATGGATATCATTTCTGTGACAGCTGAAGCACAATCCTTGACACTCTAGAAGGAACCGCACAGCTGGAGCAGAGCAGATTCTTCAAAACTACAAACTAAACAACATAAATAAATAAGTAAAAAGGCAAAGAAATAGCTGCATACCATCTTACGATTCTTTATTTAAAAGTCTTATCACTGACTTAGGCTACTAAGTAATTGCTACCAAAACTTGATAGTTTTGACTGGTGGCCTTCGGTCTTGGATGTTAACAAAAATGTTTGTCGTTGTTGTTTAACCAAGCAGTACCTTAACCTTCATATTAATTCAGAAAACTCCACTTCCTGACACACCAGGCTCTGCAGTGAAGCATTCACTTTCAAGGGAATGGAGCTGACCAAATAACTCCTAATGAGGTGTCCCAAATGAGGACACCACAGGTGGAATGTGGTTGTTGAGAAAGCAGATGATTTCTCCTCACATTAATCTCTTAAAAGAACTGTGCAGTAACTTCCCAAGCAATTCAATGAGGTTTTAACACACTAGGTTACTAAAGCTGTTACAAGAAATATCTGGATCTAAGACAATCTGGCAGCACTATCTAAATGAATACTAATTTCCATCTATCCTAAATATTAAGATACATTATATATTTTTCAATGTTAAAGATATTTAGATTCTAAAAAAAAAAGTATCTAGTAAGCAAACACAGAGTTGGCCAAAGGAAAATAGATCACCCTTAATAAAGTCCCTGACTTCCTCTACACTGTACAGACCATGCTAGGACAGATGTGTTGCCAGGCGATTGCAAGAACCTGTGAAAATCCCCAAGTCACATTGTCTCAGGGTGACCCTGAAGATAAAGCACTTGTCCTTTGGATCTCTCCAAAAGGTTTAAATATTATCATAGCCTCTTCTTCATGCACCACTAAACCAAATAAGGTCATTTGGGAGCATTCACCAGTTTCCCAAGATACTGCAATGAAATAGTCATATCCCTAGCTCGGCAGGGGTTCTGTGAAAGCATCATTTATAGTAGCAGTCCCCAACCTTTTTAGCACCAGGGACCGGTTGCATGCAAGACAATTTTTTCACAGATAGGAGGGGGGGAGGCGGAGCTCAGGCAGTGATGTGAGCAATGGGGAGTGGCTGTAAATACTGATGAAGCTTTGCTCCTCTTCTGCTGTGCGCCTAATTCCTAAGTTTCATGGAAGACAATTTTTCCACAGAAGGGGTGGAAGGTGGGTGCAGAGCTCAGGCAGTGATGCCACCGCCCTGTACCGGTCCGTGGCCCTGGGGGTTGGGGACAGCAGATTTATAGCACTGGACTAGACTGCGGAATCAAGAACTTTGGGCTATGTTCCTAACTTTTTGTCTTGTCTGCTAAGTACTGTCTCTTTCTTTCCTCCTTTACTTTTTTCATTCAACAAATATGTATTTAACACCTGCATGTTAAATACATGTACTAGGTGCTCTGTCTACCAGAGGTAACGAGAGAGATAAAGTCCCTTTCACAGAGCACACATTCTAACTGGGGAGATGAAGGACTTCAGGTAGAGATTAGTACCAGAAAGAAAACAGAGAAGGTGAAAGAATTCAGTGAGGGGGCAGGACAGAGAAGAGGGGAAGAAAAGCCCTACTTTAGATAGTCTGGGAAGAGCTCCAGGAGGAGGTGACAGCTCAGGAGAGATCTGAGCAATAAGCAAAGTATGTGAGGGAAAAGCTCTCCAGGTGGAGGGAATAGATACCAAGGTTCTGAGGGGCAAAGAGTGAAGAGACAAAGTGGCCAAAAGTGGATGAAAAGGAGAGAGTGGATGAAGATGGGGCTAGAGAGGTGACAGGGGCTGCAGAACCTAGGGCACTGCATGTCCAGGGAAGATGCTGCGACTTCAATCAAAGTGAGATGAGAAACTGGGGGGTTTTAGGCAGGGGCTAAACCATCTAGGACAGCCCTAATGAGGATCAAGCACATGAAGGCTACTACACAGAGAATGACAGCCAGATACTCTCCAGGAAGGGGCCTCAGGGACCAGGGTGGACATGAGGTACATCTCCAGGTCACTCTGGGGCCAAACATTCATGAGCTGACCAGTCCGTACCATCTCCTCCAGCCCAACCCTCTGGTATTGGAGTCTCCTGGACGGTATCATGGACTTAGCGCAACTACACTTGGACTGTTTCAGAGACAAACTCATATCCCTCTGACAACGACATTAAAAAGTTCTTCCTTATACTGGAGCCAAAATCTGATTCCTTGTGGCTTTTATGCATCTGCTTCCATGTGCCCTTCTGGGCCCTGCCATCAGCTATTATACCCCAAGAATTCCCTTCTCAGGCAGGTCAGTATCAGATTCCTTCAGTTACTCATCTGACTTTTCTAACTTTTCATTATGGAAAATTGTAAATGTTCACAAAAGCAGAGACAATAGCATAACAAATCTTCACTAACCCATGACCAGCTTTGACAACAATCAACTCATGACCAATTTTGCTTCCATCTGACAGTTTGATTTCCTTCACCAACATAGTCATTACATTGTCTTACAGGTTGGCTGCCAGCTCAGAGTACTAGCAGCTCACTTACCTGAGATATCACGTCTACTAATACAGCTTGGCAGTCCTATTACATACGCCGTGGCCAGGCTGGTGCTTCACAGCGTGAATTCAATCAACTCAAACTCTCCCATCAGAAGTTGTGCAAGTGGGTTTTTAGACCCAAGCACGGGGCTTTATGTTTGTCTCAGTGATTTCATCTTATCAGACTCAGCCCTTTCCTTCACACCATCAGGATCCTAATGGACCACGACTCTAATATTTACCACCCCTCCCAGCTTTTGAAGACACTTCTAAAATTTAGAAAAGGGAAAGAATTTGAATATGGATGGGAATGAATTAGAAAGAGTTTAGAGCTGGGATGAATCAAAGAAAACGTTTAGTTAAATTTCTTATTCTATAGATGAGAAAACCAAGGTTCAGAGAAACAGCATGTGGCCTAAGGCCACCCGCTGGCTGATGGCAGGTTAGGCTACAGCCTGGGCCTCATGCTTACTGCTTGTCCCACCACACCTACTAGCTCTCTGAGAGAAATGCAGGTCATCACTCACCAGGATAGTATCTCTCGCCAGGCTAGTATCTTTTGGCCATTGCAAACTGATTTCTGGTCAACTACCAATAATCACCCCCTCCTCATTCTGCAAATACTTATCAGGTGCCAGGCACCACTCTCTGCCAGGCCTCACCATCCTCCATTACTTTCCAAGTGTCTCCCGCCCACACAGATTAGGTTAGAAAGCATTTCTCCCTGCTCAGTCAACTCTTGCAGTGTGTAAGACTATGTAACCAAATTAGTTAGGAATGTCAAGAACGTTCATAAATAATAAAGGATTCACATACATTAGAAATGAGAGAGTCTGTTATTAAAAAGCTACACAATATTTCATTTAGAGAAGATGTTTAACAAAACATACATCTTAAAAATTCAGCACTCTAAAATGCTTTTTACATTTGTTTCCATTTGAGAAACAAAGAAAAATGGGTCATAATTATAGATAAAACTTCAAATAATAATCTGGATAATATGAAAACATCGTGATGTTTTTTGGGTATTTCTCTTTGTGGGTAACCAACCACACACCGGAGGAAAGTTCAGATGTGCACAGCCCAGGGAGCCTCCCAAGAGAGTAACTATACCATCAGGGGCTTTCTTTCCCTTAGGAAAAGACATGGGGGTAGGGAGGAACCTGGGAGCTTCACCAGAAAGTATACAACCCAGCTCTTATCCAGTCCGTGGGCATTATCAACTTTCAAACCATTTGCTCCTCTTTGCAAGAGGTGCCCCTTTAGAAGATCCCAACAATTTCTGCTTATATTGTTCGACCAGCTGGTTGAAGCGGGTTTCTGTCTTATTTCCCTTAGCTTTTTTCTTAGGTACCTACAAATGGAAGGAAAAGAAACATAATCAATTTCAAACACTAAATATCACCTTACCCTTAAGCCACCCCCAAGACAAAAAATAAGTAGGTACAGAGATCATGTCCACCAGGAAGAGGTGGGCTTCCAGAAAGAGACCCTTATAGAGAAGAGCTCAAAAAGAATCATCCATTGGTAAGAAATTGGACCAAGAATGCACAGGAGCAGGGCCCGCCTAACATGCTGTGTGGGTGATTAGGAGGCCTCTCCCACTCTAGATCCCAAATGCTCACTTTAACCTCAGATTAATGCAGATGAGCTAGCCCAGAGTTTGGACATTCTCACTTGCCCATCCCCTCACCAAGAATATTGCTTATGAGATTTCAGATATGTCTGTAATATAGTACAGTATAGGCCAGGAACTTCCCACAGACAGATTTATTGAGTAAGATGGGAAGCTAATGCTTCTTTTACCCTTAAAGGAAAGGGACTGGGGAAGGGGAAAAGAAAGGTTGACTTCAAACGCTTAAGAACGTAGGGCCACCATTTTTCTACTAAAAGGAGTTAGGGCTCCTTGGAAAACTGGCTAATGCCAGAACTGGGGGAGAAGTATATATGAGATAGGCCTGGGACATCCTATTGTACTCGAAAGCAAGGACACTACCAAAGACAAATAAGGTCATGTCAGAAGGACTCAGGAGCCAACCTGAATGGGCTTCTGCTGGCCTAAGACAGGATAAGAATAATGACTGCATTTGAAGCACATCAAGTATATAAAAACCTCATGATTTCATAATACTAAAAAAATTTTATTGGTCACCATAGGAGGTTAATAGGGCAATCGCTCATTACTCTGGAAACTGATACAGAGGGGGAAAATATCAAGTATTTATCCTGTCTTTCCTATACAAATGATATTTTGTGGTTGATAAGGGAAGATTCTTCTTTCTAGAATTCTACTAAAAAGTACAAATGGATAGAATTAGAAAAATCACCATTCTGTAACCCATAATTAAATAATGGATCTAGATAACACTCATCAATGCTTGCTAAAGCCATTAGGTGAAAGGCTGATAGGAAACTTTATCAATGGAGGGATAAGGCAGATAACCCCAAATCTACTGATCAATCTTACCATCACTAAAAATGGCCAACCAGGTAGTATGTGCCTCATGTGATGCAAGGAGACACATAGTACCACTTATGAAATACTCTTGTCAAGAAAACTAAACTTGACCAAGACTCTGGGTCTAACAACTACTGGTTGACAGGCAATATGGGATGTCATAGGAACAAGTTAAATGATATCACAAGGAAGCAAGCAGCTAAATTCAAAATGTAATACATTCTAACAGGCAAATGACCTGGTTTCTCCAATAAATTAACAGCATGGGAAAAAGGGGGGTGGTAAGGGAGTGTGGAAATTATAGAAAAAAGATTTAAGAAATATAAAGTGTGGATGTTGGATCCTGATTCATACTAACTATAAAAAAATATTTTGGAGGCAACTGCAGAAATTTTAATAAGGGCTATGTAGTAAATTATACTAAGAGCTTATTAATTTCATTAGATATAATAATGGCATAATGTGTGTGTGTATATTTAAGGCCTAATCAGTCAGGGATGCATTCTGAGGTTTTTCTGACCAATACACCTCATTTTCACATCAGGTGCATTTTTATATGTGGAGTAGGGTTCACTTTAATATACTCTGCTAGGGAGAGCATGTATGGAGATAGGTAAAACATGGTAACTACTGAAGGAGAGCAGCAGATATATGTGGGGCTAGTTTTACTTTTTTCTCTATTTTTATAACTGTGGACCTCATCATCCTCTAAAAAGCTGCAGTCCTGCATGGAGTAGTAATCCAGAAGCCCTTTCTTTTTGCTCAACTACCCAACATACAACAGTGGCTGCCAGCCCAGCAGAGCCTCCCAATACCAAAGCCATGTATCTGCAGAACTCACCTGCCTGGAAGATAACTGCTGTTTCTCCTGCTTCCACTGGTTTATCTGGGGCTTTGGCTTTTTGGGAGGAAGGGATTTCACTTTGCCTTTGTCCCGCAACCTGAAATAAGATGGCCAATGTCACCCAGAGTTCTTCCCCTAATTGGCATCCCACCCCTAGGTTCTCTAAGCCCAAAAGATAAAATTCCTTTTTGTACACTAGCTCTAAGCCCATAAGTTAAATCATTCTAAAAAGGTATACTGCATGGCCGGGCGCGGTGGCTCACGCCTGTAATCCTAGCACTCTGGGAGGCCGAGGCGGGTGGATAGCTCAAGGTCAGGAGTTCGAAACCAGCCTGACCAAGAGCGAGACCCCGTCTCTAAAAAAAAAAAAAAAGGTATACTGCAAAAGACTATCGTAAGGCTCAACATTTGTGTACTTACTTTTCTTTGAGGGCTTTTTATTTTTTATTTTGTTTTTGCTTAAAATCTCATGGACATCTCAAAAACCTTCATTTATTTAACAAATATTTTGTAAAGATCTACTTTTGTACATAGCAGTTATCTGTTTCCCCAAACAGAAACTACAGGTGAACCTCAAACACATGGCCTCACAACTGACAGAGATGGCCACTTGGACAGAAGGAAGATCTTCAAAAGAGGGAAAAAATGGCACAACAGCCTGCCCTAGAAGCCTCCTCTGTGTCTCCCTTTGCCATTTGATCCAAGAGTGACAGCTCTGTTGATGTAGAGAGACTTGTGTGTTAACCCTTTATATGGGACCAGCACAGCACTTAGCATCCCTTCCACTCAAACAAATGCCACAAATAGGAAAAGAGCTAAGCAAAAGCAAACCCACTTAGAAGCCACCCATCATTCTATGCTGCCCTCCTGCATCTCACCTGATCTTGGGGCCCCGGTGTGAAGGGAGCGCCAGGACCTTTCTTCTCTTCTTTCCATCAGGCAGCTCCACCTGCTCCACTTCGGCCCTGGTCTGGAACCCTGTCCATGAGGTAGAGCCCGCCTTCCCCTTCTGCTCTGGAGGAGCCTTGCCTTGCTCCTTTGTGTGGTTTTGAGCTGCTTTCTTTTGCTGGTCTTTCCTAGACTCTGGGTGCCCCTTCTGGGGCTCACCAGTTACAGGCTTAGATCTCACTTTTTGCTGCAAAAAACAAGAAAATGCCATCTGGTTTCTGGATGAGGTCTGTTTGCTGCAAATACTCAGCAAAAGAGGAGCTTTATTTGAGCTGGATGAAAGAAGGGGAATTCTTCCCCCACATTGTTGGAGACTACAGAAAAGTGAATACAAGCAGTTCACAAGCCCTGTCATAGTAACAGATAGTTACTGGCTAGGGTACACACAACCACCAATCCCTTCCCATAACATAGAAATAGGAAGAGTACATGCACAAGACTCAAAAGCCAGTACTGTGGAACAATTACAAAAGGTGTAAAATATGTGAAGGGGAATAACAGGAGAAGAAAGAATGCAACAGAAGAAATAGTTGAAGTAATAAGGACTGAAAAATTTTCAAAATTAATGACAGACATTAAACCACAGAGCTAGGAGTCCACAGAGAGCATCAAACAAGATAAATATGAAACAATCAATACCGCCTAGCTATATCATAGTCAAATTGCAGAAAATCAAAGATAAAATCTTGAAAGAAGCCAGAGGGAGGGAAAAAACTTACCTATAGAAGAACAAGGATAAGATTACATTGGATTTCTCTTCAGAAATCATATAAAAGTAGAGAGAGATATATAAAATTTTGAAAGAAAAAAATCACCAATAAAATTATCTTTCAAAAGTGAAGGAGTAATAAAGACTTTCTCAACAAACAAAAATTGAGAGAATTTGACACCAGAACACCTGTCTTGTAGGAAATGCTAAATGACTTTCTTCAGAGAGAAGAAAAATGACCTAGGCCAGAAACTCAGATCTACATAAAGGAAAAGCATTAGAGAAGGAATACAAGAAGTGAAGACGACAAGAAAAAGGAAAAGACAGTGTGGGAATAAAGGCCTAAAGGATGTTACAGATTATTTGCACTGAAGTGGAAGAAAAAGATTCACGTGAAATTAATGTAAAGTATCTGTTATTCTGCCCTTTCATCTTAAAAATCCAGATGTATGCTGATATAACTAGTGTTTCCTACATGCCTATCATGTGCCTGTCTGTAAGTGGTAAGGACACAGAGGGAAAGAATAAAGTGTCTACCCTTCAGGACTCAGCCCAGTGGAGAAGAGATGCATATACAAATAAAGCAAAGTAAAAAACTACACAGTTTAGGGGAGTTCATGAAAGTCCAAGGCTCATCATCTCCTTTAAGAGGTGAGAAAATGCTGTTTTAAAAGGATCATTTGATCTGAATATGGAAAGTGAATAGAATTATCCTTTTGAGTCAGAGGAAAGGGTTATTTTTACACACAAAGAGCAGTATGTACATAAGTATAAGCAACAAATAAAACAATTTGGATATTTAAAAAAAAGCTGGTAGCTTTAAAACCACCTCTGAAACAATGGTTAAAGGTAACAAACACTTCTACTACCTAGGATAACAAAGTTGCCTTGAACAAAAACCAGATCCCAGGTTTTCCAACCCAGGATCATTATGTTAGCTACTGAAATTCTGAAATTGCTCAATCTGTTGGTCATGCTCTTGGTATACATCACAAAGACTACAAATGTTTGCTATATATGCAAGTTAAGGTATAACATCGATGAGAGCTCTAAGAGTTACAGAGTCAAGAATAATTTAGCCCTTTATTTCCTGGGGGAAATCGGGTCAGAGAATGAGTATTGACTGTGTATCGACCATGCAGTCAGTATGCTAGACAACTGACATGTATTATCTCATTTTACACGCATCATTCATGTGAAGCATATGTTGTTAACATATTTTACAAACTAAAGAGCAAAGGGATGATAACTTGCCAAAGAACATGTAGCAAGAAAGGGGCAGAGCCAGAGTTTGAACATGAGTATGCCTGCTCCCAAAGTCCCTGCTCTTCCCTCTATATCACACTAGTTTAAAAACAGCACTAAAACTATCAGGCATCACACTTCTAGAGCCATCTAAGAAGAAAAAAGAATTATGTAGCTAAAATCTACAAGCAATGTAAAACCTTAACCTCGCCACTATTTCAGCCATGTACCATCACCAAACACTGTATAAGAACTGCTGACTGGTAATAACATTAGTCTGGTTCTCCTTTCGCCTTCCTTTCCCTTCTCCTGTGGCACTATCACAGATGGGCCAACAGAGGAGAAGATGGCCTGGAGAGGCTTAGGGAACTGGGAGTAAAGGGTAACAAAAAACCTAATTAAGTAGAGAACTACTCTAAGACAGCAGAAGGGCAAACTGAATCAAACAGAAACAGAAGATTTTTAGTGATTTCCTTCAAAAAGATTAGTGATTTCCTTAGATTTTAGTGATTTCCTTCAAAAAGAAAAGGACCATTTAAGTTCTGTACCAGGCTGCGCTGGATCCTTAGTTCCTTTATTTTAAGTTTCCTCCGATCTTCCAAAGAGAACTCCACTATTGGTCTCTGTGTCAACAGAAGACAAAATGCCATTCATTAGACTATTTAATTTACGAGTGCAATGATGCAATGAGCTGGGTTGTCCTCCCCCGGCCCTTTTTTCCCCCAAATCAGAGGTTGCTGCTCATTTCCTCTACTTAAAGGTAAGGGGCCAGTTCTGCAAACAGTCTATACATTTAGAGTTCCTTCTAATCATCTTAGCACCTAGAACCACCACTCATTCCTTCCCTTGTTAGCCCCCACTTCCATTTGCTACTCTTTCCTACTATTCAAACGTCAGAAGACCTGGACATGAAGGGGAAGATTGGTTTTCTCCAAGTGGCCCTCAGGGAACAGGTCTTCCCAGAGGATGAGGCTCACCTTCTGAGGCCCAAAGATTTCTGGGTTGTTGTTGATGTGGCGGAGGGCTCGCAGGGCATGATCGTGCTCCTGGAACTCTGCAAAGGCGTAACCCAGAGACTGACCCTTTGTGTTTCCATGAACTCCTTTAAGGTCTCGCATCACCCTACACTATGAGTAAAACAAGAGAAAGAATCAATAATTACAGAATGAGAAGTCTTGCCAGACATGAACTGCTTTAATAGATTCAATAAGAAATCAGGTTACTGAAACAGAATCATTTATACCACTGTCATAAAAACTGTACCGATAACATGAGTGTCCATTTTATTAGAATATATCTACTAAGTGCACAAAACAATTAAGTTTATATTTTCTTGCTTTTTAAGAGTTTATAGACATCAACAGAGAACTACAAATCAACACACAAATGAAATAAAACTTCCTAAGGAAAATTTATAATAGCTAACTATTCATAAAGCATACAAGTTGAGAGGTACATGGTACTCTAACTTGTACAAGTTAGGATGGAGTACTAAAAACAAGCCCTCTGGAAGAAATTATTGAAGAAGGGAAGAAAGGAAGGCCTGATGGGTTTAAATAAGACATTTCTACCATGAGGAAAAGCCTCCCCAACATACAGCCTCAGAAATATAGGAAGAAGTTTCAGCTGTCTTTGCTTGGAGCTCAGATCCCCTCTGGTGTGATTTTCCCCTAAATTCTTAAGCCAGACATAGCAGGCGGCCCAGAGTGTTAAGGTATGGTAGGATATTTTGAGAAAACTGATCATTTATAAGCGATTACTCCAGGAAGTTGTCATTCCCATGTAATGAAGAATGGTACTGGGGACACTTGGATGCCACATTTGGTTTATGTCCAGTGTCTACTCATGCCTAGAACTGTCACGTGCTGTAGGGGAATCAAGAAAATCACACAATGAGGTTCTTGTCCTCAAGACATTTATTATCTTACTGAGACACTATACTTAAACATATGAAAGAATTAAAAGAAAAATTCAATATAATGCAAATATTATAGAATACACATAAATTTCTATAAATTATGACAGGTTCTAAATATTAATATGTAGACATTTACTAAATATTACAGATGCTGATAATGAGAAATTACACAACTGACCCCTATGCCAATAATACTTTGAGCAGTTTTACTAAGAGTGATGTTAGATATGTGCTAATATAGTCACATTCTCTCATGTAATTTCCCAAATACCAATACATACATGTCAGGGATTAGGAAAACAGTTTATGGTGATAAACAGACCAAAGCAGACCCAAAATATTGGCAATAGTACCTTTAAAATAAATACTGGTTGAGAGATTACAATGTGCCGGGTACTATGCCAAGGATTGAGGATAACGAGATAATACTTGCCCTAAATGAATGCAATCTGTTTGGGAAAAATGACTGACAGATAATTTCAGGCCAATGTAATAGAAAGCATTACAACAGAGATATGCAAAGGGGACTGTGGGGGTAGAGAAGGGGTTTCCGTATTCACACAGAGTCTGAACAAGTTTTGGTATGATCCCAGTGTTTTTCTAATTCAACTGTTGAAGACCTACACGGCTCCCTGCTCACCATGGAGTATGGGGTACTCTGACCAAAGGGTAAGAGCCTAACTAGTAGTAAAATGCTCTTCCACAGATCATTTTCTCTGCACACAGCACACAGATCATTTTCTCTGCAAGAAAATTCACATGACAGCACCTAGTATAATGCTAAGCACATGTCAGACATTTTAAAAATGCTTGCTAAATTAATTCACGAGGACAGAGACTTCCTCACATTCTGCTGCAATTTGGTCAGATGTGAAAGAGAGTTCTTAGAAGAAGAAAAAAAAAATAAAACCAAGAAACGGCTGAACTCAGCCTTGCATGCTGACGTGCCCAAAAGAAAATCTGTTGAGACAGGACAACACCTCAACAGCCTGAGATAAATGCTTGATCTGACCGGGATGAGAAGGAAAGTTCCAAATGGGCAGGGTCAACTCTCACCTCCTTGATGCACACCCCCTTCTCCCCTCTCGTAGCATCCAGCAGCAGCTTTCTGAGCTGTTTGTCATCCAGCGCCTTTGGGAGATTGTGCAGGCAGAGTCTGCTCCGTGAGACAAAGATATTCTGGTCCTTGAGTTTCTGATGCTTCAGCAGCTCAAACTGAAAGAATGACAAATTGTTAACAGTACAACTCACCCTTTAAAGAGGAAGGCTTGTAATTCTCCAAAAGGAAAGAATCGCAACCCCCATCCCATAAGCATACATATAGAAAAAGGAAGGAAATGGCCCACCCTGCAGGCTTACAACGCCCAGCACAGGGAGAGAAAGGTTCAAGCGGGCGAGATGGTGGGACGCAGGTAGTAAGATCCTGGGCTCTGGAGTCAGATCAGAAAGAGAAAGCCAGCCCCAAATGGAACAGTTGCATGAAAATTTAAAGCCTCCATTTTTCATCCACAAAATGGAACTGCAGATCAAGAACTCTCACCGCTGATGTGAAGCCAAAATGAGATCATAAACAAAATATCCCTAGCTCAAAATGCAGCCCAGAGCAAATAATAATTAATTCTGTGGCTAACATCTATGCTCCGTCCTCAACAACCCACCAACTCAAACTAATTATCTGGTCCTTCCAAATGGAAATGGAACTTAGTCAAAGAATACTTGGTAGAATGTCATCTCGTCTCAACTCTGCCACCTTGAGGCAAAGAAAAGTCCATGACCACAAAAAGATATTCTGCTTAGAGCAACACCCTCATCCATGCTGGCACAAAACACTAGTTTCCAGGTGACCTGTGTCTAAAATGAAATTAAGGATGACATTCTTCTCCTAATTTCTTCTTTAAAACTAAGTTAGCAGATCGAAGGTGAGGGTGTAAAGGAAAAAAAAAAGAAAAGAAAAAAGAAAAGGAAAACATTAGAAAAAGAAAAAACTAACTTATTAGAAAAACATTAAAAAGTTTTCTTTTACAAGTCTTCTCAGTCCTGCTGCTTCCTGTTTGGTAAAGGCACCGACGAATCACAAAATAAACAAATACTCTGAAAATGAATATTAAAGGGACATCTGAAAAGACTATCATGTCTAAGTTCACCAGAGTATTTTTCTCCCAGGAAAAGCTGTACCTGCTGTGAATTTATAATGCACACATATAATCTAGTGAGCTTTTTGCTAACAAAATTAGTTATAAAATTAAATATGTCATTATTGAATTATGGTGAGAAAAGGATATAAAATGCTCCCCAAATACCATGATTTCCAGATGCCTGCTACCAAAAAAGAACACTAGTCTAGAACCTGTGCACACTGAAAAAAGACACACTGCCTTTTGCTGTCATTACCTCTGTTCTTCATCTTCTTCATGTTAAAGTTCCATAGTTAATTCTGTTAATGGTTTGCATCTTTACCATTCTAGGCTGGCTTAGCTTTTTGAAAGTAAGTTACAAGGCAAAAGTAAAAATTACTGAGAACTCACATTACCAAGCAGCAAAGGAACTTAATGGTATCAGTTAACAGTGGAAACTCCCATAAGATGGAATTTTTCTAAGATGATTTTATAGTCTAGAGATACCAAGCCCTTCCAACTGACATCTTAGCTACCCCTTCCAAGAGCCACATCTCCCTCATTCACTATTAACTCCAGCCCATACTGATCTTCCTTTCTTATGTTATTCTGCATTTATACTGACACCTAATTATATGCAGCCCTAACCTCTAAGTGTCTGCTGTACGATCTAGCAGCATTCTGTTCAGCAAACATTCAGTGCTGAGTGTTAGGGAAACAGAATAAGATACAGTTCTTAGGCTGGCATGTGAGGCTGATATAATACTATATATAATGTTGGTTTATTTGCTGTTTCACCTATGTGCTTTTTTTCTAACAAGGCTGTAAGTACGATCTGTGACCCACACTTGGCTCTTTGGTTAGCACATCTAGCATTCAATAATTATTTCTGATTGATTTATAAGCCATGCAGAACCTGAAGGTTGGTGCCTAATCTACTCACCCGTTCTCTTTTGGCCATATCAGCAGCACTCACACCCTCTGCAGCCTTCGTCCCAGCACGAATCACTGCAGAAAGAGGGAAAAAGGCCAAGATATTACCAAGGGAATTTTCACTGAGCAACAAGAGGAATGTGATTTGAATGATGCAAACTCTTTGTACAGGGCCCAGAGGACTATGTTGGCCAGGACATGGTGGCATTTGGTTAGGTCCAGAAAATAGGCTACAGGGCTAAGTTCTGGGCTCAGAGCTGCTCTCAAGGACTAAAACTCTGAACATTTTGTGATTTTGTTCCTCTTCTCCTTCTCTCTCCTCAAAGAAGCTTCCTGTACATGCCCAAAGTCAGATGGAAAGGACTGAGGGAAGTTCTGAATATAAGTACATTTCAGGCATTTGGAATGCAAAATGTTCTACCTATAACCTGCCCCTGGAACTTAGCTGTTCCTTATATACTTGGGAGCCATTACTAACCAGTAAGATAAGCTGGCCTAGAAAAGTCACATCACCACAGATTCCTAGCATCAAAGGAAAACAGACTAACATTACTAGTACAAGCTGTTTAGCTATGCAGGAAGTAGGCTGGTAAATACTGTGACCTAGAAGAAGAGATTTTTTTTTTTGAGGCAGAAGCAAGGTCTCACTCTGTTGCCCGGGTTAGAGCACACTGCAACCTCAAACTCCTGGGTTCAAGTGACCCTCCTGCCTCAGCCTCATGAGTAGCTGGGACTATGGACAGGCACCACTATGCCCAGCTAATTTTTAAAAAATTTCTGTAGAGACAGGGTCTCGCTATATTGCTCAGGTTGGTCTCAAAGTCCTGGCCTCAAATGATCCTCCTGCCTCAGCCTCCCAAAGTGCTGGGATTATAGGCGTGAGCCACCGCAACAGGCCAGGGATTTTTTTTTATCTTAAAGATAATTTCTGATTATTTTTCTAATATTAAGGGAAAGGTACTGAATGTACATTTTAAATCCATGAATAATCCAAAAGAGTAATTTTAGACATAATGAAAACTTATTAGAAATGATGACAAGAAGCAAAAGTAATTTGAATTTTTCCTCCCTCTTTGCTTTGCCAATCCTCTAATGAAAAAGACTAAAGGCAACCAGGCAGAAAAGAGAATGGGACTGGTTAATCCACAAAATGGGTGAAGGTTTCCTAACAGAAAGCCACATCTACTAAAGAGGAACGATAATACAACACTGTTAAAGAGGACATTTGGGTTTTTAATTTTAAACATGTTCAAAAACATGCTATTGCTGGATCACTGTAACGGCAAAAAGCTGGCTACTAGAGAAGCCTGGTTCACATCTCCCTTCCACTACTCACAGCCTTCTCGGGCCAGATAGAGGTTCCGGGTTCCAGTCGGCTTCTTCACCTTCTTTGTTCGAAGCTTTGCAGCCTCATCACGGGTCACTGCCAAGTCAACCTTGAGCTGCCGGCCGTCCAGTTTAAGCCCACCACCCTACAACAGATTGCAGCCCTCTCTTTTAAAACATAATGAAACTAAGCCCCTGACAAGGAACACCAAGGAAGGGGAAACAACAAACCCCAATTATGCTATAGAAGCCAAGTCCCAAGAAGTCTCAGCACAGCTGGCTACAAGTGGATCACCGAGCCTCACAATATTTAGTATAGCTGCACAAAAGGCCACGTGTGTATTTAGGCAGTTGGCAGTAAAGAATTTATTTTAAGGGAGTTGGTCCCCTTAAAATAGGTCCAAATTGAGAAAAATGATCTGTAAACAGGCAAAGTTTTAGTATTCTAAAGAAAGCTAATGAAATGGTAGAGTGTTTACTCAGAGAATTTAAGAAATAATGGCAATACAGATTAACTTATCTCAAAACAATTTATGCTTCATTATAGAACACACAGAAAAATTCTCCGTCACCCACACACTTTTTCTCAAACACTTACTCTACTTCATAAATGGCCTTAATACCTTCTTGTGCCAGTCTTTCATGTTATCAATCTAGGATAGAGGCTGACACACAGATAGCAACCAGTAATTATCAGATACATTATTATTATTCCTGTTTCCTCACCTATGAAGTAGAGATAATAATTCTATCTACCTCATAGGGCTGATGTAATGATTAAATAAGGTAATACACATAAAGATCAGTGCCTAACACACACTAAGTGCTCAATAAGTGTTAGCTTTATCATTATCAACAGTAATAAGGCTTTGCATAAACATTAGATATTGCCCCTAGGAGCCACTATCTCCTGTGTTAAAGGGCAATGGAAATATCTTCCCTACCTCATTCTCTGGAGAAGCAGCAATAAGGCATTTCTGAGCTGATTCTTGAGTCATAAACTGGGCAAATGCACAACCTGCACAGAGACAAAAATAATAAGTGAGATCCTAAACTCCAACAGCCCACCAGAAAGCCAAAGATAACACTACAAATGGCAGCAGCCTGACACAGAGTAGAAGGGGTAGGTGGCATCCATTTATTAAGTACAGCCATGTACCACATAATGACATTTCAGTCAATGACAAACCACATATATATGATGGTGGTCCCTTAAGATTATAATGAAGCTGCCCTATACAGGTATCCTTTTTAAATCTTTCATAGTATATTTTTACTATATCTTTTCTATGTCTAATATACAAATACTTACCTTTGTGTTACAACTGCCTACAGTATTCAGTACAGTAACATGTTATACTGGTTTGTAGCCTAGGAGCAACAGGCCATGCCATATAACCTACATGTGTAGCAGGCTATACCACCTAGGTTTGTGTAAGTACACTCTATGATGTTCACACAATAACAAAATCACCTAAGGACACATTCCTCAGAACATACCCCCATTATAAGTGATGCATACCATACTATGAGACAGGCATTATGTTAGGCACTGAAACGTCAAAGACAAATAAGAGACTACACCTGCTCTTGATGAAATTTTATTATGACTTCCTTCATCTTTTCTAATGCTTCTTAGAACTTTAATCTCATTATCTCCTCTTCTTCATAAGAAAGATCCACATGAAATGGTAAGAGAAATTCCAGCCTAACACCACTCAGCATCACTTATGGAGTGCCTGTTAGAGGACTAGAAAATGAGGCAGGAACCACTTATCCCTGAAATTTGTTACAGATCTCACTGTGTCACAGTCACTTGGGAGGCATAAGGACAGATCTGCCTCCTGAGGTAAAAGTCCCTGGCCTCACCTACACATATACAGCCAGAAACCATGAGCTCCACTCTTGGCTCATGCTCTAGGATCTCCACAAGGCATGTCTTTGTTGGTTGGATGCAGGGCCAATCGAACAGTCTGAATTTCTACTATTGATAAAAAAGCAACTTTTAAAAGCAAGGAAAGTTAGGTCGCCTTAGATTGCAAAAAAGAAATATAAGTTTCATAATATTTTATTAGTATTCCTTTATGTTTTAAATATCCTCTCATATATGAAAGCACTGCCATATTTCCTAGAGGTACTGGGGCATTGATCTTCTGCCCGCTATAAAGAATGAAAGGCAGGAGACTAACTGGAAAGACACACATGGCAGGCCAAGCCAAGGGTCACCATCTAGGAGCTGAGTGCTCCTACTTCTGTGTCCCCTCGCCTCCCATCTTCCACTCACATCTCTATTATAGCACAGGCCAGATGGCATCTTCCCAAACCGAATGAATGCCCCAGGGAGAAGGACCACATATCTTGGCTGTTTCTAATTCCCAGCACCTCTCATAGCATACAGATGGCATTAATAGATACTCAATAGGAAGAAACAAAGAATAAAGAAAGAAACATGGGGAAAAATGTTTCTAATAGGAAGATGAGCCTAGTCATTCAATATGAAAAAAATGAATACTTCTCTCTAAATGATAATACTTTTACATTGGAATTTCCAGGGTCAATACTAGGTTCAGTCTTAACATTTCCCTATAAATCTCCAGATATTTAGCTCTTCCAGGTAGTAAAATGGCATGCTGACAGGAAAAAACTGTAGGAGTAAAAGGCTGTATGAGCAGGCAAAAAAGCTGTCAGAAAAATTTAATTAGCTAGAGAAAGCCAATACATTAAGAAAAAAATAATTAAAACCATGCTTATTAAGATCATTAACTCTGTTAACATTAATAGACCAAAAAGGATATCTAGTAAGTCAACTATAGACTTCACTCTGAAAACCCAATATACTACTACACTAAAAAAGGGATAAAAGATGCTGGCCATCATCAAAGTAAAGCAGTATCACACCAGTACTTGGAAGATTCTATGCAATTCTAATTGCCTATTTTTAGAAAACATTCTGGAAATAGAGAAGGTCTAAGAAGTATAACCAAACATGAGAGCTGAAGGCATCTTAAGTTACTACTCTACTCGAATCCATCCATTTTATAGGTAAGAAACTGAAGCCAACAGTGGTTAAATGATTTGCCAAAAACTACCCAGCTGGCATAGTTGGGATCAGATTCTAATCTCCATGAAGCAGTTCAGTGTTTTCTTTCCACAGTACTGCCTTATTTACATGTTTATTTTTAGCTGAGTAAAAAATAAAAATTATCAGGTCTTACCAATTTGGAAAACAAGGAGGTTTTGAATGGAGATTCTTAATCCATGGATAGGCTCAAGAAACCCCACAAACCCTCAGAAGTGGCACTTTTCTGGGGAGAGGATTCATAGCTTTTGCTAGATCTCAAAGGAATCAAGAAAAGATGCTTACCTACCAATAGTATACTAGAATGAAGAATGGTCAACTCTTGAAACTCAAAAGAATTATCTTTAGGGGAAAAAAAAAATCTAAGGCAGCACTCCCACAATACAGAGTTTTCCTTCTAATTGTTGCCAGTGCAACAGAGTTTCTCTGTCAGCTTCCATCTCTAACAAAAGCAACAGGAAAAAAAAAAAAAGATCCCAGTAATTTCAAGCAATGTGGAATGATTACCACTCATGAGATGTTATCATATCTGAAATCCAAAGGAGAACAACAAAGGAAATTTCTTACCCTAAAATAAATAAAAGCTTAAAAAGCTTAGGCAAAATTATGGCTGGCAGTACCATGAAAGATGCTGAGTTTGACATCAGAGAAGACAACCTCATGACATCCCTAGTGCTTTTATGGAACCCAGAAACTTGGCCTGGATTGACTGTGGACCCCTCAAAATGGCACATATTATGCTTTCATGTAACTTAATTAATTAATGCCCATGGCAGTGGTCTCGACCCTAGCTAGTTGACAGCACGTACCTTTAGAATGCTCTGTGTCTGGATGCAAGACAATGCGGACATATTTAAGATCTCCAAACTGCTGGAGAAGCTCCCCAAGGTCTTCTTCCTCTGAGTCAAAGGACAGATTTCTATGGAAGACAACCAGAAGGTCACAAGAAAGGTCAATTATAGGCCAGGTAAGGTAGATCACACCTGTAATCCCAGCACTTTGGGAGGTCAAGGTAAGAGGACTGCTTGAGGCCAGGAGTTCGAGACCAGTCTGGGCTACATAGTGAGACTCCATCTCTACAAAAAATAATAAATTAAAAAATTAGCCAGGTGTGGTGGCGTGTACCTATAGTCCCAGCTACTCAGCAGACTAAGGCAGGAGGATCACTTGAGCCAAGGAGTTTGAGGCTACAATGAACTACAATCATACCACTGTACTCTAGCCTAAGCAACAGAGCGAGACCCTGTCTCAAAAAAAAAAAAGTCAGTTACAAAAGTGAGATCCTATGTTTTGGTACAAGGTGAGTGAGACATCACCTGAGGTGGTTCCCTTGTTTGCAACCCACCCTTCCTTGTTCAGAAATAGCACCAATACATATGGATACCCCCAGTGGCCAAGCCTCTGCTATATGACTCTGCCCCTTGATCCCAACTGACTGACCTTTTTTTGTCAATCAGGTTCCCTCTCCCAGGAATTTCAAACTTAAACAGACATATACAAAGACAAGAAGTTGTAGGTGCAGATTCACTTCAAAATAGCAGTGCCCCACAAAAGGGAATCTTCTAGGGTGCTAGAAATGTTCTATATCTTGATCTGGGTGGTAGTTACATGGATATATACATATGAAAAATTTCACTGAGATGTACCCTTACATTAATGTAGTTTCTTTATGTTATATCTAAAAGAAAAAAAAAAATGTAGTGCCCCAAAGAAAAGACCCACAGCCTCCAGCAACTGGGGCCCAGAACTGCCTAGATTTTCATCCTCTTCTTGATGTTTGCTCTTTGACAAGTTTGATTCTGTGAGCCACTCCAGTGTTCATCCAACAAACCCCCTTTTCACATAAATTGGCCAAAATTAGTTTCTCTTACTACAACCAGAAGACTCACAGCAGGCTAGTGAGAAAAGTCAAGTATCTCTTTCTCTCAATTAGTCATTTCTTCTTCTGAGTTACTATGAAATCAAGATTTCAGTTAAAATTTTATAAAAGTTAGAAAATCCTTCAAAATAACATAAAAGCAAATATGGTAAAGTTTACTAGCTAACTACAAAAAGAGAAAACTATTTATTTCTCTCGATGGGATTAAAAAATGTCCCAAATTTCAACATAGTATAAAGATTCCTCATTTCCCCAGCTATGCACATCCTTCCAGGGGTAAGAAAAACAGTCCCTCATAGCTATCTACAATTTTACTTCTCTCATACTCAATAACAGCCCCATAAATTATCACATTTCATGAAGTAACAAAGATAAAAAAAGGTTTTCTGCAATAAGACATGTCCTAGCTACATTATCTCTTCTAATTTACCTTACCATGTACATAGTTTTCTCTCTTCCATCTCTTTATTTCCTCAAGTTCTTTATTAATTAAAAGATGTATAAGAAATGGTATCATTAGTATGGAGGTCACAAACTTCCATATGTGACATTTCTTCCTTCCTATTAGATGGAATCCTCCATGAATACAAAGTTATTTATATGGCAGTTCCAAGTAACATAACTAAAAAAATACATGGAAAAACATGCTGTTAAGTGAGAAAATGGGCTATAGTACAGCATGTATAGGCTAAACTCATCTTTGTAAATATTTATGATATGGGCATGTGTGTAGGTGTTCTGAGTAGTGATTAAGGTTAATTTTGTCTTTTTTGCTTATATATTTCATAAATTTCCTACAATGAATATAAACTACTTATAAAAGAAAAACAATTTTATAAGATTGTATAAGAGGATAAAATATGTACCTCTAAAATCAGACACAAATGACCCTACTACGTTGGTACTTAAGAAAGGGTAATTGTTAGGCTATGTTTGCTATAAGAAAAAGAAAAAAAAGAAAAGGTGTGAGAAGGTATGCTGACTTTATGAAAATGCCAATCTACTGTAGTGAGTGGGGTTGAAACAGTAAGAGCAACATGAAACACAACCTATCTCCACCCTGACTCCCATCCCCAGTTTTCTTGGAAACAAATCTGATGTTTTACTTTATCCTGGACATGGTTTAGACGATAAGCTGGGCATAAAGAGAGAAATCATTTGGGACAAATGGCGTCACTCATCCCCAGCACTCCCCCTAAAACAAAGGCCAGAAGTGAGATGTTTCCAACAGCTGAACTGATTTGTTCCAAATGATGATACTCAATTACAAGGAATGAAATCTAAATGAGGATAAGCTAGAACCCATGCTATCTGCCTTCTGTGATATAGTTCTGATTCTCTTACACTTCTCATTGTTTGGTATGTTCCTGGTAGACCAGATGTACTAACGGTTTTAGAGGCATCTAATTTTCTGGGCTAGGTAAAAGAACTAGTGCCAAAAAGAAGGAAGAGAGGAAGAAAGGAAGGGAGGAAGGGAAGGAGGAAGGAATGAAAGAAAGAAAGGAGGGAAAAAAGAAAAGAGGAGAAGAAATCTATGAAGGTGACACAAACAGCAGTTCTTGAGGTACTGTAGAAAGGCATACCTGATAAAAATAGTTTTTCCTTCATTCACATCAGATGGTAATTTTCTCTTCTTTTGCCTTGAGACTTGCACATCTAAAGTAAAAAAAAAAAAAACAACAAACTGAAAAAAACTAATGTAAGCCATATGACAAAGAGCTAACTTCTTAAACATATAAAGATCTCACATACGTTGATAAAAGAAAAAAATTTTTAAATGGACAAAGGATATGCAACTAAATACATGAAAAGATACTCAAACTCACTCATAATTAAAGAAAAACATAGCGTAAGAAATGAAATACTATTTTTCACCAACAGATTGACAAAATTAAAAGGAATGATAAAATCCAATGAGGTCAGGGTATGGGAAAAAGGCACTCCCATATACTACTGTGACAGTGTAAACTTTCTGGAAATATTGTATAAGATACGTAGAAACTGTGAGGAGAAAACAAACATATACATTCACACACAAACTACGAAAAACACTATATTTTGTGTGTGTGCATGTGTAATGTGCATATATGTGTGTTTTTGCTTATAAATTATTAAATATCTCTAGATACATGAGAAACATATCACATTGATTGTCTCTGGGAAAGCACTCCTAAGACACTGAAGATCTGAGTATAAGGAACACATGCTGCTTTGACATACATGCTTATATACACATAGAAAATGTCTATAAGGAAACATTAGAAACAATAGTGGTTACTTTGGGGGATTTGTTAGGATTGGTATTTTTTATTAATTTTCTCTCATTATCATGTATTTGTCCTATAATTTTTTTCAGGTGAAAGAATGGCATGAGACAGCTGAATGTGGGTTGTAGAATACAGGGTCTCATAGTCCCTTCAGTCTAAAAGCTTCTTCAATTCTAAGCTGACTACTATTCCATCCTCATGGAAAAATCTTATTTCCTCAGATTTCTGATATGGTCAAACCAACATGCCAGACATACAGAAACGGAAGCAGAAAATAGCTGAATAAAAATTTCTACCCAGGACAAACCAAAGAAATACTTATTGGCCATTTCTTGTTCTGTAATGACCGTCCTTCCTCAATAAACAAGCTGAATTTATTCTTAATAAAGGTAGCAATAAAGATTGGTAAGTTTTACAAAATGCTCAAAGAAGTCCTTGTTATGAACTGAATTGTGTGCCCCCATAATTCATATATTAAAGCTCTAACCCCCAGTATGACTACATTTGAAGATAGGGACCTTAGGGAAGTAATTAAGGCTAAAGGATGTCATGAGGGTAGGGCCCTAATCTGACAGGACTTGGGCCCTTATAAGAAAAGGAAGAGACCAGAGCTCATTCCCACTCCTCCTCTCTCTTTCCCCTCAGGAACACAGAGGAAAGGCCATGTGAGAACACAGCAAGAAGGCAGCAGTCTGTAAGCCAGGAAGAGAGCCTCACCAGGAGCCGAATCAGCCAGCACCTTGATCTGGGACCTCCAGCCTTCAGAACTGTGAGAAAATACGCTTCTATTGTTTAAGCCACCCAATGTGTAGTATTTTGTTATGGCAACCTGAACTAAAATCCACCTTTGTGTTAAGATGCAATATCCTGTTTATCCAGTTACGCATTCTACTTGGACAATCAAGAGAGAGAGGTAGTAGCGCAGCATTAAGCTAGGTTTTAAATTTTCTAAGAAAGAATAACCCTCAAACACCAGTACAAACCCATTAAAACAAACAAACAGTTTCTCTTTCAGTATTTAAACATAAATGTGATAGAACACCTTAGTGTCCTATTTAAAAGGAGGCCTAAGCAGAACTGATGCACATTTCTCAGTAACTTAAAGTTTCAAGGCATTTATGAAGATCTAAGCAAACCTTCATTATCTTGCGCCTCAGTGCTGGCATCACTCTGAGCCATTTCCTCTGCTCCATCAATACTGTCTGTTTCCTCCAGGTCACTGTCCTCATCAGAATGATCTTCTTCACTGCTTTCTGTGGGGGCTGCTCTCTTGACTGCTCTGCAATGGCACAGTTCAGAACAAAGAATTGGGGCTCAGAGAGGGACCTATTCTCCTTAGCTACACATGTCAATTCTGCAATGATGGAGAAAAGACGATCCTGAATCTTCCTCTGTTGTCTCAGACAGGCTGAGTTGCTTACCTCTTCTGAATCTGTACAGGCTTCATCACCTTTGAGTCTTTACTCTCCTCCTCCTCCTCTTCATCGTCATCTTCTTCATCATTGTCATCATCTTCTTCATCGTCATCATCATCATCATCATCACTATCAATCTCCTCATCATCATCATCACCATCAACCTCAACATCATCTTCATCATCATCTTTTTCTTCCTCTTCCATATTCTCTTTCAACCTGCCATTCTTTTTAACTGATTTCTGAGGTTTAGGTTCATGGCTCTTTTCCTCCCCTATGGAGGGAGAAAAAGAAAATTAGGAATTCATTTAATATCCCAAACAAGGTTATTTTAACAGGAGTAACTAATACTCCAAGTTCCTGGTTTCTTTCGTTTTATAGAATTTCATATATTTTTCTTACTGTATATAATATAGTATGAGAGAGAAAGTATGAGGGGAGAAAAAATAAAAACAAACAACCAACCCTCATCACTCAGATTCCTTTGGAGTTTGTCCCATTCACCAGAAGCCTGAAGGTTATCTGGCCCAGAAGGAAAGAAGTTGCCACTGAGCCTCTGCAAACAGCCTACCACCCAGACACGGCACGCCACAGCCAGCACAATGCATGCTCTGGGGCAAAGCCAAGCTATGAACTTTGATCTCAGTCTAAGACTCTGGTAGCTTAAAAGCCAATTATTTTCTAAATAAAATTCAAGTTTTAAGTTTCTCTATTCTTAATGTTCCATCACATCCTATTATGAAAAGCTGGGAAAGGACAGCAAGTAGAGGGGACAATGAATTCCCTGCTACCCAATACTACCACATCTTACCTGAGGCAGAAACAGACTGAGTATCTTTATATTTATCCTTTGCCACAGCCCAATCCACAGCCACTGTCCGCCCTGTCAAACAAAAAAGTGGCATCAGAAAGGCTTTCCTCCTTTTAACATCCCTTCCTTGGCCGGGCGCAGTGGCTCACACCTATAATTCCAGCACTCTGCACTCTGAGAGGCCAAGGCGGGAGGATCGCTCAATGTCAGGAGTTCAAAACCAGCCTGAGCAAGAGCGA
>VBSM01003176.1:16293086-16314684 GCA_008086735.1 Cheirogaleus medius | reverse complement strand
AAAAAAAAAAAAAATCCCTTCCTCCTGTAAATGATCCCTAGTCAACAAAGACAATATAATGGAACCAGTAGAGACAAAGAAACTGCCAAATCAGAGAATGCTGGCCCTTAAATAAAGGGCCCAGGAGCTGCCTACTCTTTTTACCCTTTAACCTTTTTATCAATAAACAGAAATGTTGCTTTCTACACAGCCACCACCCTGGGATACGATGGCGTAAAAAAATAATTAGAAGAGTGTTTCCAGTTAGACTAGCAAGAAGTAAAACAGACATTCTGGAACCACCTGCACCCTACTCAGAAGTTAGGAAGTCTCTCAGCCAATCCCTTCTTTAGGCACAATACCTAATAAATCAATACCTAGAGTAGCATCACAGTCAGTTTAATAGCCAGTAGATGCTGAACAGTGATCGTAGCCAAGAAGGAGGAACCTAAACACAACCTGCATCTATCGGCAATTATTTATTTCAGAGACATTTTTCATTAGGGATTTAAAAGGACACTCTCGGCCCGGCGTGGTGGCTCACGCCTGTAATCCTAGCACTCTGGGAGGCCGAGGCGGGAGGATCACTCAAGGTCAGGAGTTTGAAACCAGTCTGAGCAAGAGCAAGACCCGTCTCTACTAAAAATAGAAAGAAATTAATTGGCCAACTAAAAATATATAGAAAAACTTAGCCGGGCATGGTGGCACATGCCTGTAGTCCCAGCTACTCAGGAGGCTGAGGCAGAAAGATTGCTTGAGCCCAGGAGTTAGAGGTTGCTGTGAGCTAGGATGACACCATGGCACTCTAGCCCGGGCAACAGAGTGAGACTCAGTCTCAAAAAAACTAAAAAAAGGACACTCTCACCAAATAAAGAATATTGGCATGGGTTCATTCAAGTTTAATCCCAAGATCAAGTACTAGGAATACTTCACCAAAACAGCTTCCATGTTAGCAGTGAGACTCTCAAAAATGTAAACGACTTTTTGAAATGTAGAAAGTGTGTTACTCTGCTAATTCGCCACAACACCAGAAATATCTGGGTCAATGGTATGGGCATGGAAAACTTACCTTTTATCTCTTTCATGTTCATGCCTTTGAGAGCTTTACCTGCTTCTAGGAGGTTTTTGAACTGAACAAAAGCAAAACCACGCATCTTTCCATCTGTGTGCAAAAGTACAGAGAAGTTAGAGGCAACAGCAGGAAGCTAACAGAGCACTAAGAAGGAAACTACAGCAACTTGGGCTGGCAAGATGGCCCAAATCCTCAGCAGGATGGCCGCTTGCTGACTATACTTTCTTTGACTTGGGTTTGGAGAGCACAGTGCATTTTCTCAAACTGTAACTAGTCTTCTAGAACTAGTTCTGATTTAACTGACAATACCATCAGAGGCAGCATAGCACTATTATTTTGGTTTTTATTACTTGTCAAGCACTATGCCAGATACTTCATATATATCATATTATCCAGGGCTCACAAAGAGTATGACATGAACCTTGTATTTCTATTTCAAAAGGTGCTTAGTTCAAGGGTAATATGGAAAAAGACATGTTAAATTATCTTAATCCAATCCACACCAAATGAAGGTTTACTAGTACCTGGCTTCCTAGGGATATTTACTTCCAGGACAGCTCCAAATTGAGTAAATATCGTCTTCAAGTCAACTTCTGAACACTGAAGCCAAAGTGAAGAAAGAAAAGAAAAATATTATCACAGCAAATAACCAAAAAACATCAACCACTAAGTTCATTAGGAAAAACTTGAATATTTTTACTCCTTTTCTTTCTTTTTATTTTTTTACAGATAGGGTCTCGTCACTCTGTTACCCAGGCTGAAGTGCAGTGGCACAATTATACCTCACTATAACCTCAAACTCCTGGACTCAAGCAATTCTCCTGTCTCAGCCTCCCAAGTAGCTAGGGTTGTAAGTGTGTGCCACCACACCCAGTTAATTTTATTTTTGGTAGAGATGGGGTCTCACTATGTTGCCCAGGCTGCTCTTGAACTCCTGGCCTCCAGTGATTCTCCTGCCTCAGCCTCCCAAAATGCTGAGATTACAGGTATGAAGCACTGTGCCCAGCCTCCATTTGAGGCTAGAGCATCAAACATTTCTGAATAGAAGACATCTTACTTTGTATCTAAAAGGCAAAAAATACAGACATCAGAGAGCTTTTTCTCCTCTCTCATTAGTAATTTCCCCAAAAGGAAGGCATCTTCACACTTAGTGTCCTTAATAAATTCTTATTTATACAGGCCCACTTTCTGAATTCAACAGGGCTAAGGTTCATTCCCAAAAGGAATTTAGCCCAATTATACCAACTTGGTGAGGACTTCCACCTGTGAGCACACCTTAGCTCTAACAGCCTTCAGAACATGCAATGCTAGTTTTCTCTCTCACTTACCTTAAAGCTCAGGTTCCGAATAATTAATCTGGCTTTCTTATCTGCCACTTTGGCTTTTTTAGGCTTCAGTTTCTTCTTTGGGGACTCTGAATTTTCTAAAAAGTAAGAAGCAATGGAATTAGTCTGTGCTCCAAAATCACCCAGGTCTAGGTCAAAAACATCACAGAAAAAAAGCTACTAGTGACAGATGGCATTTACCAGAAGGTTAAGTGTGACAGTACCCAGAACACCAGATTTTTCAGACTGAGATGGAAAGAAAGAAACTAAAATGAGTATCAAAATACATTAGATGATCAAAAATAAACATAGGAAGCTTAGGTTCTAGCAACTCTGGCCATGCCTCTCCCTCATTGTTGCAGTGCTCCTCCTAACCCCAAGGGAAAACTTCTCTCAATTACTAGAAACTCACCATTTTTCCCCTTTTCCTTTGTCTTGTTCCTCAGTTTTTTCTTGGCAACAGTCACACTGATCTTGCGACCTTCGAAGGTAGTAATCTCCTGCAGGGCCCTCTGAACATCTTCCGGCATAGAAAAAGTGACATAGCCAAAGCCTCGACATGTTTTATTCCCTGGAACAATGTAAGTGGGGGATAAAAAGGAGAGAGAATCATAAGCCAAGAGTACTAAATGAGTAAGTAAATCCACAAAGCCTAAGCTAGCAGATATACCACCAAGCCACACTGTTATCAGTTTGCCAAAAGTCTCACAAGAGAAAGAAACAGAGTGGCATCAGTGGCCACTTCCCCACTTTGCACAGAAACTGTTAGGCTTCCTTCTCTTTTAATTTGGTGTCTTTGCTGTTAGCACTTCTTTTTCCCCATCCCGATAATCTCAAGAATATGGAGGATACATAACATACATTAGGCCCTCAAAGAAGAACTCAACATCAAAAAGAACTACTTCCGCTGATCCAGATTGTAAAAAAAAAAACCACCAGAGAAGGTAAGAAAGGTACGAGCTATGGTTTGAATGTGTCCTCTAAATCTCATGTGATGGAAATTTAATCCGCAATGTGGCAGTATTGAAAGGTGGGGCCTCTAAGAAATAATTGGATCATGATTAATACATGGATTAATGGGTTAATGGATTAACAAGTTATTATGAGAGAGGAACTAGTGGAGAGACCTGAACTAGCATGTTAGCTCTCTTAGCTCCCTTGCTAAGTAATACTCTGTGCCGCCTTGAGACTCTGCCAGAGTTCCCAACAGCAAGAAGGCTCTCATCAAATATGGCCCCTCCACCTTGGACTTCTCAGCCTTAAAACTGTAAGAAATAAATTTCTTTTCTTTACAAATTACTCAGTTTCAGGTATTCTGTTATAAGCAACAGAAAATGGATTTAGACAGTACGGGAGCTTCCAAAATGAGAATATAATAATGCAGTTCTCTCCTCAGAATAGATTAGCAATAAATGCCTGAGGCCCTGACAAAAGAACCTCAAACAATAAACACTGCTTCAGAGCCTGTAGATATTATTACGAGTATTACCAATGCCTTAGCCATAAATATCAAATTAAACCTTTCCAAAGCAGCTGTGAATCTCTTATCTCATTTTATCTTCAGAACACCCCAAGGTAGGCAAAGCAAATATTATCATCCCTTCTTTCCAAATGAATAATTTGAGATAGAGGTAGAGGAAAGCAAGTGAATGTCACACAGGGTGTTAGTAGCTGAATTAATTCCTCCATTTCAGCCCCATGTTCTTCCACAGGACTCCACAGAGAGGAATATAAGGATCAAGCAGATGAAAAATTACAAGTATCAACTATAACCCACCTTTGCCCTTTTTTGATTTAACATTTTTGCATAGTGAAATTTTAAGTAATTTATTGCATCAAAAAGGAAAAGAACAGACCAAGAAGTCTGCCTACTACCTGAAGAAGAAACAAAGCTCACGTGCTCTGCTTCTTTTTCAGCTACACTTGAATCTGCTTAAGGGTACAAGTCTGACAGGATGCTGATCCACATAATCTGGGTAAAGGTGACACTTGGCACCAGGAAAGCATACTGTGATGTGGAGAATGATCTTGGAACTCCTTCTCACAAAAGCCTGCCCACTCACCTTCAGAAAATGAGAGCAAGAAAACTCAGGGCCCTTCCTGATCAGTACAATAAAAAATAAAGCAGCTGAAACGTAAAGGAGTTCAGTGCCCAAATAGAAGGACATATGATAAATACCAATTCACTTTACATTTCTGCAAAGCACTCCCATATACATTTAGAATCCTTCACAACCCTGTGAAATTATTCCCATCTTAAAGAGGTTAAGTGACATGCCACTACTATTGACAAAGACCTCACTCCACCTACCCTCCCTCCAATTCCATTGAGTGCAGCACTCTTTCCAATACATCTCCACTGTCTGGATAGGAAAGTGCATAGTTTTTTAAAAAGGGAATAAGAGATTTTGTTAAGAATTATACCAAGTACACAAGGCTTAAGGTAAGGTTATATGTAGCCAATATTCTGAGGACTCAAAGGAGAATTCCCATTCAATGGCCTGTTTTTCCCTGGAATACAACCACCTAGCCCTGTATAGCAGTGTTTCTCAAATTGTTTAGACAACTCACAGTAAGGAATGTGGAACCGGGTACACATATATATTCTTTATTTGAAACTGAAATAAACGTTTTACAAATACTCATCCTTTACCATTTTGGGATGTATTCCTTCTACACTATTTCATTTCTTCAAAACTCTAGTCATGACCCACTCAAGACCCACTAATGGTTAATGATCTGCGGTTTAAGAAACATTATTGTACAACACCTTCATTCTCTCATTCAGCTACTTCTATACATAAACAACAAAGAACAGGCAGATACCATGGCTTGTATAGCAATCAAAGCTATGTTGACAATCCTAAGTATAACTTTTGTTACTAACAAAATAGATGCTAAGGACGGGGTGATTATTAACACATGTTAGAGAAGGCAGGAGTCCATGAGATGCCAATCCCACCAGAGGTAAAGAGGCAGCCACCTTGAGAAACAGCCTTGTGACTTGGAAGAGAACTAAATGTCTGTTTGGGGTAACATCAAGTACCTATCTCAGGTGCACCTCAATGGTCCAGGTAAGAGGAAAAAATGCTTCTACCATTAAAATCCTTATTATTCTTCCTCACTCCAATACATGCCAACCCTACTTCATAGTGACATAATGAGCAGTAAGCAGATTGTAAAGTATATAGCATTATTCCTCAAGTCAGTAAATCTCCCCAGGGACTGAAGACAAAAACCTTCGAGTCAGACTTGACTCCTTGACTCCTCTTTTTCTCATACTCCACACCTGACCCATCAGCAAACCCTCTCAGCTCTACCTTCAAAAATGTCCATATCCTAACCACCTTTTCCTACCTCCTCTGCTACCATCCTGGTCCAATATCATTATCTCTCACCTGGATTACTGTAAGAGATCACTAACTGGTCTCTCTGCTTCCATCCTATTCTCCAACAGTCTATTTGGAACACCTTAGCCAGAGAGAAAATCTTTCAAAATGTAAGCTAGATCATATTTACTGCTCTCTGCTTAAAACCAGTGGCCTCCTATCTCAGAGTAAAAGCCAAAGTCCTTGTCACAGCCTATAAGGACCTACATGATCTGGTACTCTAGATCTCATCTCCTAATTCTCTTCCCTTCACTCCAGTCACTCTTGCCTCCTTGCTACCCCTCCAGTGTACCAGGCACACTCCTGCTTCAGTATCTTTGAGCTTGCTGTTTCCTCTGCCCGACTGATCTTTCCCCTGGGAGGCACATGTTCACTCTCTGACCTCAGTCAGGTCTTCCCTGGCCACTCTGTTTTTATTGCCACTCCTCACCTCCTCTTCCCCTACCCACACATACACATAGACTTCCTAACTCCCTTCTCTGATTTATTTTTCTCCGTAGCATTTATCATCATTATCACTATATACATGGCTTATTTGTTTATTGGCTGTCTTCTCCACCTCGAAGACATAAGAGCAATGATTGCTTTGGTGTTGTGCACTGCTGTTTCTCCAGGACCTTCAACAGTGCCTGGCACATAGCAGGCATTCAATAAGTATTTGCTGAATAAATAAATGGACGAATGAAGAGTATACTGGCTAAGAGCTCCAGGTCTGATGATCAAAATCTGTATTACTTAATAGCCGTACGAACTTAAACTAAAGTTACTAAATTTCCCTAAGTCCCAGATTCCTGTCTGTAAAATGAGATTAAGACTCTCCATCTTAAGTTTGTTGAGAAAATTAAATGACATAACCTGTGTCAAACTCAATACTGTGCCTAGCAATCAGCTGATTCCCAATAAGCCTTACTGATGCTTTACTAAAAGTTAGCTATTTTCATTATTGCCAAATAAGATTGTATATGTGAGCATGCATAATAACAGAAAGCGCTACAGAAACGTCAGGAAATGCTTCGCTTTTCATAAACCGACCTCTATAGACCCATAGAAAAGAAACTCTATTCCCTATCCTTTCACTTTGGGGAGGGTAAAGAATTATATGGCTCCCTGAAGCCTGGGAAGGTGTCCTCGTCGGGATCCCGCTCCCCAGAAACCCCAGCCCTATCATCGACCGCCCCGCCCTCCCCTACCTTTCTCAGTCACCACGAAGCACTGCTTCACCGGCCCCACCTGACTGAACAGCTCCTCCAGCTGCTCACTGCGGGCTGAGGGCGGGAGACGGCCCACAAACAGGGTCAGGCCGGCCATGAGACCGGGAAACACAAAGCGAGCGAGGACACGAGCAAAGCAGCTCTGCGGAAAAGAGTCGAGACACTGACTTTGGCAGGAGGACCACGCCACTGCCACCGAGAGGCTAAGAGATTCCGGAAGTGCTCGTTGCTCAAAAGAGTCCGGAGGAAAACATGGTGGGAGGGAGGAAAAAGCGTTCCGGGAGGAAAAAAAATAATGACGCCCCAGGGGCGGAGCTTTTTGGGTGGGGCTCCACCCCCTATCCCAGCACGGCCGCCGCCTCTGTAGTGAAACGTGGCATCAACAATTTCTACCTTCCTAAAAATCTCATCTCCAGGAGAGCGACCCCAAATTCACCAGGACCAGTTTTTGCCCTGGTCCTAACTCAGGGTGTTTAATACTTTATAAAGTGTCTCCACAAACTCCCAGATTATGTGCATAAAACACAGCCAGAAAGCACAGATACAAGTATGTCACATACATCATTCTGACAATTCTCATGTTCTCAAAGAATATGAGACAACTGTCACTTCGGCCTCAGAAACAAACTGTCGTTACTAAAGTACACATAGACAGAGACTGCACACAATTATTCTCTCAATAAATATTTACTGAGCTCCTACTATGTGTCAGACATTAGGGATAAAATTGGTGAGCTAAAATTTAGCTGGGTGTGGTGGTGCACACCTGTGTAGTCCTAACTATTCTGAAGGCTAAAGCAGGAGGATGGCTTGAGCCTAGGCATTCCAGACTGTGGTGAGCTATGATCATGCCACTGCACTTCAGCCTGGGCAACAGACTAAGACCCTATCTCTTAAAAAATAAATAAATAAACGCCAAAAAAAAAAAAATACTAAAAACAATTGGTGAGCTGAAAAAACACAGGGTCCCTGCTCTCATAGAGAATACAGTCTAGAGGGGAAGATAGACAATTTAAAAAATCTTACAAATAGGGCCAGGTGCAGTGGCTCATGACTGTAATCGCAGCAATTTGGGAGGCGGAGGCAAGAGGATCACTGGAGCCCAGGAGTCTGAGGCTGTAGTGAACTATGATCATGCCACTGCACTCCAGTCTGGGGAAAAGAGCGAGACCTTGTCTTAAAAAAAAAAAAAATCTTACAAGTAAACCATACCATGCACACTGTGAGACCACATCAGAACACACAAAGCAAACATAACATCCAGCTTATACACAGAGACAGAAGATCTTCTCTTAGATCAATTCACCAGACAGACCCAAAGCTGAGAGGTCTCACTTGGTCAAGAGGAGATCTGGGTGCTCCTGGATCCTGGAACACAGAGAGTATTTGCCATCCCACTGGGCTCAAGAACGGACCTGTGTGCCAGACAGCTGCATCCTGCAGAACACCTAGCTTAAAAAGTACTCAAGACATTTTTTTAAATCATTACTTTCAAATGGTAGTGACATGGTAGGCAGAACACTCAAAAAGTATAAAAGGTACTACATTGAAAAGTAAGTTTCACGTTCTCCTCAAGCCCCATCCATTTTGAATACATTTTGGATGGATGGATGACTGGTTGGTAGTGATAGGGTTAGGGGGACACTAAACATCAGATTTATGAAGCTCTAGCTCCAAGTAAGTAACATATGCTTAAAAGATAGCATCAATTATTTTTAAAAACATAACTCAGGAGAGGAAGTATTGAAATACAGGACATATTTTTAAGGCTACTGGATCAATCCTAGCCAGGATAAAGAGAAATAAATAGACAAAGGAAATGGAATGGGTCACTTGAACAAAGTTGGTTTGGAATTCCATATTCCTCCCTCTTCTTTTTTCTTCCGTCCTGAGCCTCCCTCCTACCACCACCACCTTAGGAATTAAAATTCCATCCCCAAACACTAAATTGCAAGCTTCAGGGCCCCAGCTGTGAGAAAGTCTTCCCATTTATGGCTGCAATTATATACAAAGTACCCTGAGAAGGTTGTTCTGACATCCCTTAAATACCTTGGATCCAAATCTTCCTTAAAGGACAAAACCAAACTGTGTCCCTATGCCCATCAGGGGGCAGCAGCCACCCACAGTGCAGGATTCTGTGCTCCTCTGGGAGGACAACAATCTAGCTAATGTTTTCTACTCTCCCCATGGTTCAGACCGGGTTCCCCATCTGTCTCCCAGCCCCGCCCCCTCCTATCCATTTATATCAGGGAGGGCACATGGTTCTTCAGTGAAGAATATTTACTCATCCATCTCCCCAGGATACATGCAGCATTCTTTATTAAATAGCAGGAGTCATGGTACCTTGCATCACACCAGCAACGTGGCTTCTAGGGGAAATAAACTGCTGGCCTCCCCCTCACCCATCACTGTACAGGAGCCCAGAAAAGAAGTAAGAGAGGCCTGGGCTGTTCTCAGTGGGCCTCTCCCAGATCCCATCCCTCTGGCTCTACTCCCCCTTACAAGCCAAACCTTTTTATAATATAGTGTAGCTCTAGTTCTTAGCACTTCTCACAACTGTAATTAATTACCTGTGCTATTGTGATTAGTTATTTAATGTCTGCCTTCTCTCAAAAGACCTTTAATTTCATAAATTCGGGGCTGGTGTCCACCCTGTTTGCCTCTCTATTCCCAGCACCTAGCACATTGTAAGCATTAAAGATGTATTTTTTAGGCTGTGCACAGGGGCTCATGCCTGTAATCAGAGATGGGAGGATCACTTGAGGCTAGGAGTTCAAGACCAGCCTAGGCAACATGTCAGGACCCCATCTCTAACATAGAATAAAAAAAAAATTAGCTGGGTGTGGTGGCACAAACATGTCATCCCAGCTACTTGGGAGGCTGAGGTGGGAGGATCACTTGAACCCAGGAGTTCCAGGTTGCAATGAGCTGTGATTGCACCACTGCACTCCAGCTGGGGTGACAGAGCAAGACCCTGTCTCAAAAACGTTTTTTTTTTTTTGTAAGAAATTGAATGAATGAAGTCAAGTTTATATCTTTCAGTACTCCACAGTACCAAGATTTAGAACTGAAGGGTGTATGTGTTAGGATCTACCTGGACTCCTTCTGGGAAATCTGCTTTGGGTAAGGGATGAGGCCTGAGATAGAAAAGAAGAATCATCTCAATAAAGTCTTGGCCTCTTTTTGAAGTCAAAGGGCTGAGCTAACTCTTGCTGAGGAAAATCAGAGAAGTGTTAGAGCTGATGAACGCTGAGCTGAATTCCCTCATCCTCCTCCCCCTACCAGCCCCATTCAGAGCTTGCAGACAGAAAAGGAGTGTGCATGTGTGTGTTTATGAGAGAGGGAGGGAGAGAGAGAGAGAGAGAGAGAAGCTGGCTGGGAGTATTTGGGCTTGGACTGCTCTGTTGGAAGGTATGTGCATGAACCCAAGGACCCTTGAGGTGGGGGGAGTAAGCGAGAGAGAGCAGCTGGCAAGGATGAGTGGGAGGAAGAGATAGATGGCAGAGAAGAGCTGAGAGTGAGCAGGGGCAGATGAGAGGCAGCTGGAAGGGTAAGTGGGGAAGAAAGGGAGCAATTTCTCAGAGCAGCAAGCACTCCTTGCAAGACACAAAGCAACTCTGATGCTGGGCCCACTACAGTCACTATGACACCAGTGAGAAATGCCTGTAATTAGGAGGTTGGCAGTTTTCTGGGTCTCAGCCCAGAGTGACGATGCAGCAAGAATTTCTGAGCCAAGCTGAGCCAGGTGATGAAGGAGACAGAATCAAAACCACTCCAGGCCCATCCCTCAGCCATGCCTGCACCCGCCTTCCTCTCATTTCTCTTCCCTACTATGATTCACACTCTTCCCAAACATCGCTGACTCCCCTCCTCCATCTGAGGTCCCAGGCTCTCAACATTCCTCTAGCCAAGACAGATGTTCATCTGCAGGGAGACCAGTGCTTGAATCTTCCCTAGTGCATTGGACCTGGTCTAGCTGAGGGCCCCACCCCCTCTCGGCCTCCCTGCCTGCCTCCCTCTTGGCTCCCTGCTTCTCCAAACCCCACAAGCTGATGAGCAGAGTTGGAAGAAAAACTGCTAGATTCCTGTTTTCCACTTTGAGCCTCGTGTGTGTGCTCCTGCAGGTCTCCCTGTGATGTGCAGGGCATCTGCCAAAACACTGTCAGATTTTCATTTTCAAACCTAATCCACAACCCTGTTTTTGTGCCACTCTCAACCACTGCATTTTAGACAAATGACAAATGCATACTATAGAGTTTAGAGCCAAATGCTCCAGGCAAGGGAGGGATTAGGGAGCGCCTGGTGGCTGGATGTGTTTGTGGGTCTCTGCACTGTGAGTTCTGCTTTGGGAGCTGGCTGAGGCGGGACAGACTTTCTCCAGGGAGGATCTGCACCCATGATAGTTGAGAGTTCTTTGGAGGGGGTGGGGAGGGTGTTGTGGGTCCAATCTTCCAACCTTGAAGAGGCCCTGTTGGTGGGTGAATAACGTAATTTCCTCTTTGGGAATCCCAAACTGTGGGAACGTGGCAGGGGAGGGGGTAGTGCTGGGGGTCCCAGCTCACGCTGATCAGGCTCTTGTGCATGTGCATCAACATTTTCGTGAAGGACTTCACCACAAACTAGCCCCTAGCCAGCTGTACACCAGGACCTGAATCCAGGCTCCTAGCAACGCATGCATATTCCACTGATGACTGTAGAGTTACTGCTTCATTTCTCAAGGCCATGTTCTATCTCTGTGAAAAGCCACTTCCCAGAGAGTCACAAGGGGCTTCAAGGGGCTGTTCCCAGGACCCTCACTCATCCCAGACACAAGGCAAGACTCCCTGGTCTTGTGTGAAGGGCCCTGGGGTCTGAGGCATATCCAACCCGCCCAAAAGCTGCTTCTCTTCCACTTCCAGTGGAATCACTGCTACCGTTGCCCCATCTAACCTTTCCCAAGAAGGTCAGACAGTTCTCCTCTGAAAATATTTTATTGATAAATTAACTCTGAAAGCGTTCACCTCCCACCCAACTGCTATAAAGTCTCCTAGATGGGCTACGGACCCCTGTGGGGAAGGGTCACCTGGAGAGCAGGGAGTCTCACTCTCACAGGGGTGGGGTTCCTGGGCATGGCAGAGGTGGGTATGGGGCCTGAGGACAGCCCCTCTCACTCAGCACCAGAATGGGAAGTGGTGGTCAGGAGTGGAGCACCTTGGAGCTTTATTGCTGGTGAATGCCAAGGAGAGTGGGACCCCTGCCAGCCTAGAATTGCAGCTGAGGGTATCAATGCCCAGGGCTCCAGAGAAGGTGGCACTGACTCCCAATCAATAGAGCCTGGCTGCTGACCCACCCACCCAGGGACCCTGGATGGGGAAGGAATGGGGAGAGGTATCTGAGCCAGGCAGGATTGGGGAACGGTTACAGTGTGCAGGTCTGGGGCAGAACAGGCGCCAGAAAGGGGCATATGGCCCGTGGCAGCGAGCTGGCTGCCTCGTCACAGGTCTATGGTGTCGCTGCCCACACTCAGCTCGTCGATCTGTCGGCAGGCGTCCAGAAATTGCTCCTGCAGCAAGGCCTCCTCGGCCTGCAGCTCAGGAGCAGGCTCTGGGGAGTCGCGGGAGGGTGGGGACAGGGCCTGGTAGGATCCTGAGGCCGGGAGGCTGGGGCTGCTTCTTGAGGGCCGCGGGGGACTGAGGACGCAGACCAGAGGGCAGCGCGGGGGCCTGTCGGGGCTGGAGCATAGCAGCATGGAGGAGCTGTCTCTCGAGAGTCCGCACAGCGAGCCGGAGGAGGCACTGCTGCCTGCGGGCCAAGCCCCGGGGGAGGGGAGCTCCAGGGGCGCAGGGGAGCCAGGGGCCTTCTCCAGCCTCTCACTGGGCCCGGGCCCGGTCTTCGTTCCCAACGAGGCAGTGCGGTAAAGGCCGAGCCCAGGCAGGGCGTCCCCGAAGGCAGGGCCCTGGAAGAGGCCGGGCGCCAGCAGGGCTTCGCTGCAGAGGGCCTCCTCGATGCTGCGCCGCAGGTTGATTGGGGAGGGCGGGCGGAAGTCCACGGTGTAATCGCTGCAGGGGGAGGAGGCTGGGGACGGGGCCGGGTTGGCCGAGGCGCTTTCCAAGCCTCTGCAGCCCTGGAGTAGGAGGTCCGGGCCTGGCCCTGCCAGGGCGCACAGCTGCAACAGCTCCGCGTCGCCACGCGCGATGGCACTAGGCAGGGTTTCCTTGTCAGGGGCCCCGGCGACCCAGCCTCCGGGCAGCAGCGGGGCCGCGTGGCCCGGGGACAAGCGGAAGAGCTTGGCCCAGCAGCGCGGCGGTACGCGGGGACTGCAGAGCGCCGGGTAGAGGCCCAGCAGCGCCAACGGGAGCGCGACGCCCACCTCGCCCAGACGCAGGCCTAACTGGAACGCCCACCAGGGCCAGGGCCCTTCCAGGCCGGGTTGGCCACCGTAGCCCAGGGCGTGCAGCACCTCATAGCCTTGCAGGGCTCCGCTCAGCAGCCCGAAGGTGCCCGCCACGGGGGCCGTGCGCGCCGCGCGCCGCCAGGACTCCCGCGGGGCGAAGGGGCTGCGCGCCTGCGGGAGAAGAGTAGCGCCCTTGAATCCAGACCCTCCCAGGGGCGCTCCGGCCCGCCGCCGCCGGCCCCCCCAGCAGGAGAGCGCCAGCAGGAGCCCCGAAAGAAGGGCAGCGAGGAAGGCGTGCAGCCCGCGCGAGGCCAGCCGCAGAGGCCGCAGCGGGCGGTGCGCGGCGCTGCCGAGGGCGGCGGCGGCCGCCAGTCCCAGCCCCAGGAGCAGCAGCGCGGCCAGGCCGGCGGGGCACCGCGGCGGGCGCGGCCGGGCCAGCAGCAAGCAGGCCAGCCCCAGGCCGGCGGCCAGGCAGGGCAGCGGAAGGTCCTGCAGCAGCAGCCAGGCGAGCGCGGGCAGTCGCTCCCTGTGCCCGTAGGCGTCGTAGAACAGTGGGAAGGCCCGCGTGGTCCCAGCCGAGAGCAGCAGCAGGTCCAGCAGCGCCAGACAGGGGGCGCCGGGCGGGCAGCGCCAGGGCAAGAGGGCCAGGGCCAGCAGCGCCACCAGGGCCACCAGGCCGAAGAGTGCACCTACCCCATACACATGGGCCTCCCAGGCCACCCCCCAGCGAGCCCGGGCCTCTGCCCAGTCGGCCTCCAGGGTCAGGAAGAAGAGGGGCAGCGGGGCCGCAGGAGGCTGCCCCTCACGTTCAGGCAATCCTCCCACGCTGCAGGATTCAGGCCCACACTCTGGCTGCACCGAAGGGTTCCCAAGGCTGGCAGGAGAGGGGTCATCTGAGCCAGAGGTGGGGATGGTGGGGTCTGTGGGCAGAGAACGTTTGGCTGAGGCAGTTATGCAGCCCTCCCCTGCCCACCCCACAGCCAGTATCCTGAGTGTCAGAGAGTCCCTTAAAGTATCCAGGACTCACTTGTCTTACAAGAGACTCATCAGACCTCTTGGCCTCTCACCTTCCCTGTCCCCAAACTCCTCATCCTGAAGTTTCAGCCCTCATCCTTCCCCCTCTTCCTCTTCTGGATTCTCACCCCACCGTCCTCCTGCCCCAGACCCCAGCTTTGTTCACTTGTAATTCTACTGAAAAGAGTTTTTCTTAAGAAGTCACAGAACTTTACAATTGGGAGGAACTTTAGATGCCACCTCCAGTTCAATCTTCCCACCAGAGAGGAAGCTTTATGAGAACAAGGATTTTTGTTTGCTTTGCTCACATCTGAATATCCATGCCTAAAATGGTTTCTGTAACAAAGTTGGCACAGAACAGATATTCGTTGAATAAATGAACTTTCTTATTCTTTCAGATGAAGATACTGAGGCTCTGCTGAGAGGCAAAATGACTTGCCCAAGGTCACAAATTGGCAGAGCTGCAACTAAAATCCAGATCTGAGCCCCTTGCCAGGATTGCAAAGCCTCTTCATAATACCAGTTTGCTTATCTCTTGTTCTTCGCCCCTGACTCCCACTCCCCAACTTGGTGCCAGGAGAAGCTTCCCCTGCTCTTTTTCAACGCTCCTCTCATGACCCTAGCTCAAGGAAAAGCCTGTGCACTTGTGTGTGCACACACATGTAAACACATAAGTGCACACACACAGCGGGGGGAGGAGTAAGCCACTCCTGTCTCAGTACTCTGAGAAGAACACCACCGGCCTTCCTGCCTGCTATGCCCCAATCCTTGGCTTACCCATAGCTGTGGTCCCCATCCTGACTCAATCACAAAGCCAAGTCTAAGTCTCTTAATATATATGCCCCTTTGGTCTCCCCCCATTTTACAGAAGGTCACATTGAGATGGACTCACCTGAGTCTCAGAAGCTGCCCTTGAATTGTCCCAGGGAGGAAACAATTGGGAAGATGATAGTGGGATAAAATGCCATCTGAGTAAGTGGGCCTCTCAGGTGCTCTGGAATTTGCTAACTCAAGCCCCCAGCCCCATACTGTGCTCCAACATCTTCCCACATCCCTTGGGGAAAGGGAAGTCAGCTAAGAGAGGGCGAGGGGTGAGATCCCTAACTCTACTCTCCTAGAGCAAGAGAGGAGTTAGAAAGATTTAGACCCAAGGATTCTCCCAATGGCCAGGCAGCAAGGGAAGATGCTGGAAGCTAAACCTCTCCCTACCACCACCTAGCAGGCTTAGCAGGACTGCAGCTACAGGAAAGGATGGGGGAAGAAAGCATGGAGGTGAAGGATGGGGACAGCCTGGCAGGGATGGGGAAGTGGACAAAAGACAAATGTGGAATGTGGGGGGAGGGTATTCTGACAATCAGACTCTTGCCCCAACTGCCTGGCCACACCTCAGCTGGACAACACAGGAACACCCCAGGAACGCCCCCACTCCCAGGCAGGTCCAGCTCATGCTGGGGACATGCAAATACAGCAGTTCTGAGGACAAGGAAAAGGAGTGAGGGGGCCAGAAGACGGCTCTGGGGAGAAGGCAGGGGAGTATGGAATGGACAACGTGGGAGGGCAGAGAGGGAGCAGCCAAAAAATTAAATACACACAGTCACTGCCAACTGCAAATGACAGCATGAGACGGTTCCCTTCCATCATGTTCCTCCAATCCGAAGTGAGTGAGAACACCTACTGCATAGGACAGTATGAGGATAAGTGAGAGGATGTGGGTAAAACTCTTTGGGGTGGCTGGTGCATAATAATCCTTCAATATATGATTGTTGTCAGTGTCATTGTTACCAGCTAATGTCCATCACTGATCAATCATCAGTTTATGTGTGTGTGAGTGTGACCACTTCTGGACTCAAATGAATTTTTGATTTAACTAACTAAAGGCTGTGGTCTGTTTTAAAAGCCTTTAAGCACATCCTAAACTTGCTTAGACAGTAATTAGTCAAATGAATGAACATCAACACATTGTCTCACTTTATGAACTCTGTTTAAAGAACACCATTCTGATGGCCTAAGCACCCCTGAACACAAATTAAGATGCCAGGCCTGAACTAAATGAGGAACCACTTGGCTGGGAACAGAGAGCTTTCTGGCCAGAGATGGCATCAGTCTGGCACTGGCAGGATCAAATGCACACACTCCCTCACTCCTCATTCTCTGCTCCTTCCCCAACCCACTTCTGCAAAGGGAAGGAATTTGTTTGGTCTTTCTTTGGCCTCTGTGGGCTCTGCAGAGAGGCAGGGAGACCCTGCCTGGGAGCCCACAGTCTGCCCCAGCCTGTCACCCCTCACCATCCCTTTTGCTCACTGTACAGACAAGTGAAGCTCTCAGAGGCCAGCTCCACTTCACTGTCTTCCATCGCCGTGTCTCACCCGTGGGCCACAGGAAACCCCATCTTTCATCTCTGTCCCCAAGCACTATGGCAACTAGAGCAAATTTCAACATTCATAAGAATCCAGAAAAGAAACAACACCCAGAAAATAGGCAAAGTACAGGGCAGCTAAAGTGTCAGGAAAGGAGTTCTGAATTAGAGGCACTGATTCCTGGGGTCAGAGCATGGCCAGTGTGCCCTGCACTGGTCCAGGAATGGGTGGGGACAAGTGGCAGAAAACCCAGCTTCTGCCTTTGAAGGGCCCACTTGACCTCACCTCCTGACTCCCCGTTAAAGGCTTCCCCAGAAAGAGCCTTCAGATTCCCACCAGAAGAGACCAGAAGATAGTGATCTCTGGTCTTCCCTTCCCAGGGTCCCTCTTCTGGGCAGGCCTCCCCTATAGGGAGGTCCCACTCTGGCCCTGTGGCCCCTCTTGACCCAAGGAGAGGGAGGACATGGGATGTCATTGTGAGTAACTAGTGTGGCAGAAGCTGGCAGGGAAGGGGCAGTTCCATTCAGAGAAAAGTCAGGTCTGATTATCCCCCAGCTGCCCAGATCAAAGGGCTAGAGAGTCACATCACTCTGGATGCTGGACGCTGCAGCCCATTCAGTGGCCTGGCCCTATCCCTCTCCCCACCCCCACCTTCAGGATCATGGAGGATTGATACTCTTTGTAGGGGTGACACTCAAAATATTTAACAACTGGATGGCACAAGTGCCAGCCATTCAGAACAGATACCAGCCAGGGTGGTCAGGGAGTAAAGGGGAACACTCAGGGGACTAAGGGAAGTAGATACTGATCAACTGGCATAAAAGTCCTTCAATATGCTATGACCTGTACAGTTGTTCTGGTGTGTATGGCTAGATACGAGCTGTGTCCAAGGTGAAGGACACCTAATGCAAGGAAGGCCCAGGACTCAAAGGTTAATGGCACCTAGGTTAGAGGTGCTGGGTGCAGTGGCTCACACCCATAATCCCAGCTAACTGGGGTGGCAGAGACAAGAGGATTGCTTGAGCCCAGGAGTTTGAGAGCAGTCTAGGCAACATAGTGAGACCCTTGTTTCAAAAAAAATAAAAGAAAAAGAAGTAGGGGAGAAAGAAAGATCCTAGAGGAGACAGAGAAACTTCATTTGTCCCATAACTGCTTACTCCTTACATGCACGCTGCTGGCGTGAGCAAGGCCACTGGCCTTGTCTCCACGAGGCCTGAAGCCCTCCCAGGTTTTTCCAAGAGGAGCAGCCAGAGAGAGGCTGGGTTCCTGCAGCCATCAGTGAGGAGCAGGAGTGAGGGTAGGGCCACCAGCCTGCCCAGCTGCACTGCCTCTGATACTGTCCAGACTCATTAAACCTGCCTGGCCAGCACTGTCACTGGGGCCGACAGACTGCCAGCCAGCATCCTTCCCCTGAGGCACAGAGTCTGCCCCCCACCCCACAGTGGATCCTGCCACTGCTGCACACTGGGTTGGACAGCATGGGGAGGGATGGCAGCTCCTCACCCACTCTCTGAGGGAGGGCAGTGACTGCAGCTGGAGTGAGCCAGAGAATCGGGTGCTGGAGCAGAGACTCAGTTACGTCTGGAGCTGGAAGAAGCCAGGGGGACTAGTAGTTTCCACTGCTGAGCCTAGTGTGGGTGGTTGACAGGTTTCACAGCCACATAAACCCTTTGTGGAGCAAAGCTTGGCCTGGACGTCCCTCTCCATGGCTCCCTTGGCCTCAGCTACCAGAACCTCTCCTGGAGCACCTGTGTCCTCTGTTCTGGGGGTTATGTGGATGGGGCCAGGATTGTGTGTTTGAGAGGAAGCATCTGGAAGTATATTTGGGGTGCAGTGGGTGAAAGAAGCAAAGTTAATAGCTACCATTCAATGAGCTTCTACTTTGTGCTTAGTATCACGCCAAGAGCTTACATTATCTGGAAGATTTATAATTACTCAGCAAAATAAGTACTGTTATTAAACCCTACATATATGAGAAAATTTAGGTTCAGAGAGGTTAAATAAGCTGTCCAAGGTCACTCAGCTAGTAAGTAAGTGAATTGGGATTCAAAGCCAGGTCTCAAGATTCCGGAGCCTGTCTTTCCTCTGCACCACTAGCTTGTCTATGTGCATGTTCTGAAAGGCCCCCTTGAATGAAGGTGGCATCTGTCTGCTCAAGCTCTCCTCTTCAATCTCTTCCCAATGAGGTGCCCAGCTCTGCCCCCACATCTGACAGCATGTCATGTCAGATCAGACAGCAAAAGAGAGAGTCCAAGGTGGGCGTGGGGGCAGAGAGACAGGTCAGGCCAACTGGAGTAGAGGGTGGGGTTGACGTTGGCGCTGAGGCTGTGGGAATCACGAAGGAATTCCTGTGTCTGTCTGCCCTGATACCTCTGTCTACATCCTGCTCTGCCTGTGATTGCAAAACCCTCAGAGGACCATTACTTAACTCTATGTGGGACTCTCCCCAGCAACACTTGTTCTCAGACCATTATTAATATATATCTCCATGGTGATGATAAAGAGAATGGTGATTATTATGACAATGAAATAAAGAGGTCCCAGAACATTGATGAGTGACTAACATGTAGTAAGTGCTCAGCAAATAATTGCCAAGTTTAAATGAACTGGACACTTACCTAGTGATGTTGTTACAATCAAGGCAAAGCTTGAGGAAGCAGCTGGGTCCAGCAGGCTTGGGCTGGAGAGCTTCCTCTCCAGGGGATATGGGGGTGGGGACAGAGTTGTGCCAACGAACCCTGCAAAAGGAGCACATGGGGCTCAAATGCCACCCTACCAGCTGGCCTTGACCTCTGGAGTTTTAGAGAAAATCCTCTCTTTCCCCAGAGCTGGCCCTAAGGAAGCCACTGTCCCAAGAATTGTAGCCACATGCTAAGTTTTTGTACACCAGGAGCTAAGCTAAAAGGACCAAACTAGACTCAGTATATGGGAAAGAGAATGATTCTCCCATGGGAGCAGAAGCCCATATCCTAGGGCCTGGAAGAAGCAATGCAGATCTCCCATGAGTCAAGAAAGAATGGGAAAATTCACAATTGCAAAGATGTAGAAACAACCCAAATACCCATCAATACATGGGTGGATTAATAAAATGTAGTATATGTAGACCATGGAGTTCTACTCAGCCGTAAAAAATAATGGTGAACTAGAATCTCTTGTATTATCCTGGCTGGTGCTGGAGCCTGCTCTTCTAAGTGAAGTATCACAAGAACGGAGAAACAAGCATCATATGTACTCACCATCAAATTGGTACTAATTGATCAACACATATACATATATGGAAGTAACATTCATGGAGTTTTGGGCAGGTGGGAGGGAGGAGGAAGGGATGGGTAAATGCACATTTAATGGGTACGGTGCACACTATCTGGGATGGGCACACTTGTAGCTCTGACTCAGGCAGTACAAAGGCAAAATATGTAATATAAATGTTTGTAGCCCTGTAAAATTTTGAAATTAAAAAAGAAAGAAAGAACAGTAAGTGCTGGTTAGGCCCCTAGCACAGAGCCTGGCATGGAGAGGTATTCCACAATTCTTTATTGCAATCACATAAACACTCACCTGGAGAACCTGAAACTCCAGAGGCAGAGCTTGGGGATGCAGTTTCACCTGGGGGGCTCAGGCCTGAAAAGTTCCGGAGTGGGGACAGAGTAGTGCCAAAGAATGCTGCAAAAGAAGCCCAGGCTGAAGCTGCCTCCTACCTGCCAGGGGTGCCCAGCAGGGCTTCCCTTGGGATGGGGTGGGTACTCACCAAAGGGTCCCAGGCGCCCAGCAATCTCTGCCAGGCTGGCCCGCAGGCTGGGCAGCAGGGGCAGTGTCCGATGCCCAAGTGTTGGGGCTGCTCCTGCTCTCAGTGCCATGTCAAACTTCAGCTCCAGCTCACTCTGGTGGGGCCTAGGAGCACTGGATGGAGGTGCTGTAGCCGTCAGAGCAGTGTCCCAGGTCACAGTGCCCATTCTTGGCTGATAGGGAGCAGTGGGCCCATCAGTGGGCCCAGACAGGGGGGATGTGGACTCTGGAGGTAGGGAGGAGGCCCAGGGCATAGAGCTGCCTTCCGCGGAGCCCCACTCTGGGGGAGAGTTCCCAGGGGAGCCTATCAGCAGTTCCCAAAGGGGGTCAGTCCTCAGCCCACTGACCTCCTCTCCCCTTGGCTCTTGGCCTGGCCCAAGAGAGAGAGGCTGGGTCTCTGTGACAGGGCTCCCCCAGACAGCAGCAGGTCCCCGAAGATGGAATTTGAAGTTAAGTCCCAAGTTGAGAGAGAGCATAGAGTCCTCACTCTGAGGTGGTGGGGTCAGAGTGGTGAGAGGGGCACCTGGGACAGAGGAGGCAGGCTGGGGGCCCACAGGAACAGCAAGCAGGACCCAGCAGAACAGCCCCAGCCCCAGACAGCCATGCCCTGCCATGGCCCCACCTGGCCTCGGGTGCCCTTGGTGGGCAGTGGGCTCAGTTCTTCAGCACCTTTTGAGCACGAAAGTCCTGGAGAGAAGAGAGGCCCTATGAGCCCTGGCCACTGCCACCTTCTTCCCTTTCCTGGGACCAGATGCCCCAGAGAGAGGCTTCTGATCACAGAGAAGCAGGTGGTGGGGGCAGGATGCAGTGCTCCACCCAAGGAGAGAGACATGATGGCTCTTCTTGCAGGGTCCTTCCTGTACCTTCAGACCCCAGCACAAATCCCTGCCTTGCAGTTTCTCCTCCCCAACCTGCTGTGGGGGGAATGGGGTCTGACTGCAGCCAGTGGCCTTCATTCTTAACTGACAGCACAGGGGATGGACTTGGATTCCCAGGCTCAGATTCCTTCCCTCCTTCACTCCCTATGTTTCCCTGAGCCTTCCCTCCTCCCTGCAATATTTACTGGGGCCTAGAGAGTGCCACATACTCTGC
>VBSM01003176.1:16233270-16284467 GCA_008086735.1 Cheirogaleus medius | reverse complement strand
TGAGGTAGGCTGACGCCACAGCACTCACTCTAGCCTGGGCAACAGAGTAAGACTTTGTCTCAAAAAATAAATAAATAAATAAATAAATCAGGTTGTTCATTTTCTTACTATTGAGTTTTAATGGTTTTCAAAATATTTTTAATAACAGTCTTTTATCAGATATGCATTTTGCAAATATTTTCTCCCAGTCTTTGCTTGTCCATAGGTTACTTTTTAATCAGGGGGAAAAGGGATATTCCGATTAAATACAAATTACCCAGGTGTGTGTCTCAGCACCTGATGCACTTCTATCACCTAAGAATCCTGTGATCTTCCTGGGTCCTAGACTAGGATTTCCCTCACTCCCTCCCAGTGGCCCTGGCCCACATCTTCCCAATAGCCACTTCCCTGCTAGCCTTCCTGAGCTTAGCTGCTCTCTCTCACTCCCTCTCCGACCATGTGCCAAGGCTTTCTGCCCCTTCTCCCAAGGCAGAGGGTGAGGCTACATTCCAGGGATACTCCTGGGGCTGAGTCCTCGTAGGAGGGGACAGTGGACCAAGAACATCATGGGGCTCATTCACCGGCCACCTGAAAGTGAAGTTGGCTTGGGCCAGGGAGGCAGAGGGAGGGGATATCAGGATGGAGGTGCTGTGGCAGGAATATTGAGAAGACACAGGCCTGGAACGAAGGCTCCTCAGCCCAGCTCTGTGGGGCTACCCCCTCCCAGGCAGGTCAGAACACCTGCCCCAGCACCCACAGGTCCAGGGCCAGCAGCTGACTGCCTGCTCTCTCTAAGACAGATAAAAAAAAATGGGGTGAATGAGAAGCAGAGTTGGGGCGGGGCTTGAGAAGTAAGAGCCCTCCCTGCTCTGGTACCCATCTGCACCTTCCTCCCTTCCTGCCCCGGCTCCTGGGGCTGGGGAGCTGGACAGGCCAGCAGAGGGGCCCTCCAGCGAGTTCCTGCTTTTCATCTCTTTGTGTCTTCAGCTCCTGTGGATTAGGGGTTAGTCGGGCAAAGGTCAGGGAGGTCTGCTGCACACATTACTTTGTAATTAAAACAACAACAGTGTTTTCATCTTTTGTCAAGGGCAGCTGCTCCCAAACGTCTGCTTTGTGGGTCTCTATCCCCTCCTTTCTTCAGCCCTGGGACTTAACTCAACCTTACTGTTTCCAGTGTATCAGGTTCCTCACTTGCAGAATGGGGATAATAACAGTTCTTCCCTTGTAGGGTTACTGTGACCACTGGATATGTCAATACATACAGAGTGCTCTGAACAGTGCCTGGCATACAGAAATGCTGTGTGAGTGTTTGCCGCGATCTGTACCTGGCTGCTGTGATTCCAGGAGTGGAAAATGAGGCCACTGTGGGGGATGGAGGAGTTGGAGAAGCCTGGGTTAGTGAACAGAAGAGATTGGTGGGGACACCGGGACAGGCGGGGAGTAAGAAACAAACGGGGCTAGGAAAGGAGGGTTCCTCCTGGGGGCTGGGCTGCAAGGTGCATTCTCACTAGCAGGTAGAGGCAACAAGGCTGGTGGCTGGTAGGAGCTGTGCAACCAACCACCTGCAAGATTGATCTGTTTGCTTTGTAGGACAGAGTGGGCCCCAGGGAAAAGTGTCCTGGTTCTCATGTCACCGTGGAAAAGCACAAGACTTGCCCACTTAGAGCAGAAGCCCCCTACTCCTGCCTCTCCCACCCTGCGGCAGACCCATGGACCACCCAGACACAGGAAAAGGGAGGCTGGGGTGATAGGTGGACGGCTCAGTGCTGAGGGCCCTGATCCAAGCCCCTCCTCCCGCACGAATGCCAACACCAACAGTGGGAACAAACCTCAGCGGGGCTTTGGCTTTTGACAGCCTGAAGACTTTCCACAAGTGCCAGGAGAATGCAGCTGTTTCACACAGCAGGGGAGTAGAGACCACTGCCTGTGACCCCTCTTCTCCTGGGGCATGCCCCCCATCCCTCAGGTCCTCAGAGAACAGGGACAGGAACAGCTGAGGGGCTTGTGGCAGAGGGAGGATGACAACAGAGCTACCAGGTCAGTATGCACGAGAGGCACAGTCAGGGCATCGGTGCACAGGGGAAGACATCCTCCTTCCCCTCTGGAGCTCCAAACCGGGCCCCCAGCTCACCTCTGCAGGCCTACCCCCTCCTGCCCAACAGCTGGGAGGAACCTCATGGCAACTCTGGTCTCAGCCCTCCCCTCTATGTCCACCCCCACCCTTGTTTCCCCTGAGATGTGAGGCTTCATCGTGTAAGTGGCAGATTCCTAAATGGCAAAGTTGATGCAGGGGCCACTTGTCTCCCTCCCCTACCAGACACCTGGGCTGAGCAGGGAAGCTGAGGAAGGGGCTGGGGTAGGGGACATGCCCTGTGCCTGGGGTTGCTGGAGGAGAAGAAAGAAACCTTTCCAGATGCCCTCAGTTCCTTTTCTCTCCCCCTGTCACCTCCTCGGCCCTCTCCAGTGGGTGGGCAGTTTGTTATCTGGAGTACAGGCTGTGGGCACAAACAGCTTGTGTTCACCAAGTTTCTGCTCTATGCTCCCCCCATCCCACCATAGGTGGAGCTCCTGAGCATGTGGCCTGCAGAGGGCGCTGGGGGAACCGCTTTGTAACACCTGCCCAGGAATGAGGGCCTGGGTGAAGGGGCACACTGGAAACACGAGTGCCTGTAGCCATTAGAGCAAACTGCCCAACACACACTCCCTGTTTTACAAGGTGAAATACGCCATTCATCGAACTCCATCCCAGATTCTGAAATCCTAATCGTGTGTCTGGATCAGCCTTCCTTGGGAGCTAGGGGCGCTGTGTTCCCGTCCCGTCTTGGCAAAGCTGTGAGGACCACACCCCTTCTTCTTCCAGGCTGGGCCACTGCTGATAGGAGAGTGAAGTCATGTCTGCAGGGCAGGGGCAGGAAGGGCTGGGAGGGCGGAGACCACCATGGAGCTACAGGGCAGGCAGGAGGGTGGGAGGTAATGAGTAACCCAGAGGTGGATGTTGAGAAGCTGAGGGGAGGAGCACCCTGCTTCATCCTGGCACCCAAGCAAGGCCATGTTCTGCCCCCAAGGGACCAGTCTCTGCCAGGGAAAGGAGAGGGGGCAGCTACTCCCACCCAGGCTCTCACAGCTGGCATCAGGGGGTGAACATGATATATTGTGGGAGCTCCAAAAATATTGACTCACTGAACGAATGCAGAGAAGGAGAAAGGAACAAGGGTGGGCCTAGGTCCTCTAGGGCCTCGTACTCGAAGTGTGGTCTGTGGACCAGCAACACTGTGGGCACCACCCAGATGGTTGGTAGAAAAGCATCTGCACTCAGCAAGTGACTGCCTGCCCCACAGTCAAGTGTGAGTGGAGCTGTCTAGAGGGGAGAGCAGGGTTGCACCGCCATCCCCACCTGCGTCTCCTTATAGACATTCAGCCACCTTGGTGACCTGCTTGAACCAGCCCCAGGAGGCTCCCCTGTCCTGTGGCCAAGCCAGTCTGGGTAGATCCTTCCAGAGATGGGAGTCAGGGCAGTAGGGAACAGCCCCTCATCCCATGCCCTCTACACTGCCTTCCTGGCCTTGACCCCTGGTGCCGAGTGAACACTGGTGACAAGCAGGTTCAGAGAAGGGAGCCCAGGAAAAGGGGTGGGGGCAGCCCAGAGCAGAGTTTCTTGATCTGGGGAGGTTGAACCCCCACTGAAAATATGGTGGAAGCTCAGAAAAATGGACAGACACACAGTGCCGCATACATGGCAGTGGGGTGTGTGCATGTGTCATAGATCCTCCAGAGCCCACCTGTGTACCCCAGCCCACAAAATCCCCTCTCTCCTTCCATTCTGATGTTGCCTGCGTGCCTACTCCTCCTTGCCCCATGCCAGGGCCCCAGGGGCTAAGACACAACCTCTTCCTCAGGAGCTTGCAGGCCCATCCAAGATGCAAACCCAAGGAACACAGTGCCAAAGCAGAGGGCCAGGGGTGGGGGGGAGTTTCCCAGGAGGGAAGGTTTCATTTCCAATCTGGGAGGCGGCCTTGAGTGCGAGCTCACAGGTTTAGGAGTCAGCCAGGCTTTCCATCTGTACAGTGGGGATCCAAGCCCCCTTGACAAGGATGGCGTTAGATAATGTCGGCAATGTTTAGGGCGGAGCATGGTTCATGGTAAGTGTGCTATAGGTACACTTAGGAGGAGGCTGAATGATGGCCCTCCAAAGATGTCCACATCCTATTCTCCAGGACCTGTGACTATGTTACCTTACATGGCAAAAGGCACTTTACAGATGTGATTGGGTTAAGGGTGTTGAGATGAGGAGATTATCGAGGATTATCCAGTGAGCCCAGTGTAATCATAAGCGTCCTTATAGAGGAGGCAGGAGGCCGGGCTCGGTGGCTCACACCTGTAACCCTAGCACTCTGGGAGGCCGAGGTGGGCGGATCGATTAAGGTCAGGAGTTCGAAACCAGAGCGAGACCCCATCTCTACTAAAAATAGAAAGAAATTAATCGGCCAACTAAAAATATATAGAAAAAATTAGCCGGGCATGGTGGCGCATGCCTGTAGTCCCAGCTACTCGGGAGGCTGAGGCAGAAGGATCACTCGAGCCCAGGAGTTTGAGGTTTCTGTGAGCCAGGCTGACGCCACGGCACTCTAGCCCAGGCAACAGAGTGAGACTCTGTCTCAAAATTAATAATAATAATAATAATAATAAAAATAAAGCAGGCAGGAGTGTCTGAGTCAGATCATGTGTGAAAATGGAAGCAGGTCAGAAAGACAAAGAGATTCAAAGACATGCAGCTGGCTTTGAAGATGGAGGAAGGGGCCGCAGCCTCCAGAAGCTGGCAACATTGAGGAATGGATGCTCCCCTAGAGCTTCCAGAAGGAATGCAACCCAGAAAACCCACTTTAGACTTCTGACCTCCAGAACAGTAAGATAATACATTCCTATTGTTTTAAGCTATTAAATTTGTGGTGATTTGTTACAGCAGCAACAGGAAACTAATACACTAGGACTTGCCAGGTAGAGGCCAGAGCCTTCTGGGATGTAACTGTAGGGCAGGAGGGAGTCAAGGGAATTTTGCAGACAGGCAGGGCAAGGACTGAGCCTGTGATGAGAGGGAGGAGGGGCTGGGCTCGAGTGCTCAGCCTGTGACCTCACCGTTGGCCAGCAACAGCTGCCCCAGCACCCGGATGCCTGTCAGCCCGGGGTTATATGCCTGACTGGGCCAGAAAGGGATCCCTGTGTAGCCAGTCCTGCAGCAAGGGTGGGGTGTGGCAAAGAGAGCCGATGCCAGGGAGGGAGCCCCATCAGCCCTGGGGCTGCAGAGCACATATGCGTGGAGGGAGGAGGCTGGCAGGGCTGGCGCAGTGCCCTGTTGCCCAGGGCCCCCTGCCAGGTCCATCCTTCTTTACTATTCTCCCCTGGACAGGAAGCACTGCCTGCCCCCATCCCCTCTTCTGTCCTTCTCCATCCCAGGGCTCTCTTGACCTCCCCTGGGGCTAGAGAGTGAGGCTGCAGTCACAACCTCAGCTCAGTGCTAAAGAGCTAGGTGACCTTAGGCAAATGATCATGCCCCTCTGAGCCTGTTTTCTTCTCTGGAAATGGGGACAGTAATAGTCCCCACTTCTGGGGCTATAATAAAAGGCATGATGCATGTAAACCCAGTCTCCAGCATAGAGTAAACCCTCCAAGTGTACTGGGTCTTTGTATTACCATTGTGTACACACTGTACTGCCCACGAATACAGAATAAAGTTGATCTTCCCCTACTTGGTGCCAAGTTCCTTGAGGAAACAGGTGTCCTCTCTCTGTCTTTGCATCCTCAGCATTGCCATACTTCCAGGTGTGCACTAGGTGATGAATATGTGTTTTCTGTGTTCATTCATTCATTTAACAAGTATTTATGTGTGACACCATTTTGAAGGATAAAGACATGTGAAGGAAAACAGACACTATGCATATGAGCAGAAAGCATGTTTGTGATGTGATATGGAAAGCAGGAGGGGTGGCAGGGATGGGGAGGGGAAAGAGAGGTTTGGTCTTTTGTGTGGGGGGGTGTAGAGAGAAGATCTAACATGCTGCCCTTGAGCAGAGACCTGAAGGACACGAGGGAATGAGCTATAGGTCATGGGGTGAGTGACCTGAAGAAACTGGCCTGGAGCAGTGTTTGAGGACAGCCAGGAGGCCATTGTGACTGACTGGGACAGAATGGGTGAAGGGACAGAATGGGTGAAGGGACAGCTAGAGAAAACAAGGCCCGAGACAGTGGGGGCCAGCTCATGAAGGGCCTTGTGGGCCAAAGTGAAGACTGATTTTTACTTTGACCCCATAGAAACCAGTGGAGGGTTTTGAGCAGAGGAATACCATGCTCTGACTTATAATTTAAAAGAATCACTCTGGCCACTGTGCTGAGAAAACTAGAGGGAGGCAACAGTGGGGGCTGGGAAAATCCGAGCCCATTGCAGTAACCCAGGGGGAGAGGGTGGTGCTCTGGGCTGGCTTGGTCATGGTTGGGAAGAGCCTTGAGGAGGTGCAGGCTGAAGATACGTTATGCAGCCAGTGCCCAGAGGATTTGCTGATGGATTAAACGTGTAGTTTGGAAGAAAGAGTAGACCAAGAATATTATGTTTTCTGTATCTGAGCAACTAGAGGAATAGAATTGCTATGTTTTGAGATGGGGTAGATTTAAGGAGGACCAGGTCTGGGAGGGTGGTGGGGAGTGTGATGGTTAATTATACCTGACAACTTGGCTGGGCCACAGAGTACCCAGGTATGGATGGTTAAATATATTTCTGGGCATGTCTGTGAGGGTGTTTCTGGATGAGAATCGGTAGACTGAATAAAGCAGATTGCCCTCCCCAGTGTGAGTGGCCCTCATCCAATCAGTTGAAAGCTTGAATAGAACAAAAAAGCTGAGTAAGAGAGAATTTGCTCTCTCTGCCTGACTGTCTTATAGCTGGGACATCAGTCTTCTTTGGACTTCAGACTTACACTATCAGCTCTCCTGGTCCTCAGGCCTATAGACTCAAACTGGAACTGCATCACCGGCTCTCCTGGGTCTCCAGCTTGCCACCTGCAGGTCTTGGACTTGTCAGCCTCCATAATCATGTGAGCCAATTCTTTACAATAAGTCTTGCTCTCTCTATATGTGTGTGTGTTTAAAAATATATGTATGTAATTGGTTCTGTTTATCTGGAGAACCCAGGCTAATAATACAGGGAACCAGAAGTTCAGTGTTGATATGTTCAGTGTGAGATGTGGCATAGGCAGGAAGATGAGATCTCAAGGGAGCATAGATTAGATAATTGAACTGAATTAGAATCCTCCAGATCTGACCCTTGACCCATGTGAAGTTGGTTTTCTCTTCTGCATAGTCCCTGAAACTAAATGCTTTCCTGCATCGCCTCTCCCCAGAATAGTTCCCCACTCCAGCTTCGTGCCCGCCTTGGAGAACTCGCCTGCCCTTGGATTCAGAGGGGTCACACAATCGCCAGAATTCCTAAGCCCCCTTCCCTCCACCTCTGTGGTCCTTTGACAGAGAGAAGCCCCACCTCGAGGTCAGGGGAGACCCTGAACAGAGGTCCCTCCACTCAGGCTGGTCAAGGAAAGAACTCAGCCGGAAGGGGTTGGACTCCTTTTCGACTCTCTTCGCCCACTGCAGCTGCTGCTGGTTTCGCAGCAAGCCTGGCCGCAGCTCCCCTCACGGGGCCGTGGACACTTCACGCCCGCCAGGAGGCAGAATAGAGTGGGGCGGAGGACATCCAGGCGGACCTAGGTTCCCACCAGCTGGGGACTCGGGCAAGTCACTTGATCTCTCCGAGCCTCGTCTTCCCCATCCACGATGAAAGAATACGCATTGCTGCCAGTAGGGTCGCCGAGGATAAGACGCACCTAGCACGGCGACTGGCGCCTAGTATGATAGTAAATGGCCGCCGAAAACGAGGTCTTTTCGGCTCCTCTCCGCATCCCAGCCAGCCTCTCTCCTTTCTGAGACATTATTTTGCCCCCATTCCCCTCCTGTCCTTCAGAAGCCAAATTTTACAGTGGACCCGGGCGACCAGGCAATGGTTGCCAAGGGCGGGGCTTTCGGAAGTGCAGCCCGTTGCCTAGGAAACTGCACGACTCCGCGTTCCTCGGGTCCACAGGTCGGTGGGCGCTGGCGCCATCTGCCGGGTGCAGTGTTGCACTGCTTCCGAAGCTCCCAGACCCGGAGCCGCAGCCTGGAGCAGGGAACGCGGTTCGGCCCCATTTCTCCCCCCAACATCTCCACATAAAAGCTCTTTGCTTCTTTTGTCCCCAGATTTTCCCAGAGAACAGAGGTATGGGAGGGAGTTGGCAGCACTGTGACCCCGGGGAGGGCTGGAAGCGATGTCCTTCCCTCCACATGGAGGGAAAGAGGACAGGGAGCAAGACTCCTGGGGGAGTGGGGTCCCAGGAAGTCTCTCCCCCTAGTTGATTTTCTGAAGTCCGGAATCCGCAGCGCAGACACACGCTTTGTGTCCCACTAGCCCGCTTTCCACGGGGAGGGAGCTGTGGGGACGCAGAGGTTAAAGTTGGGGGTGGGAAAGTGACGTGTGGGTCACAGCGAGGTCCCGACTCAACATTCCCCCCTGGTGAGCCGCTCAGCTCCTGGTCTCCTAGTCCTGACTTCCCTTTTCTTCTTTGAGGAGAACCTTCCTACCCACCGTGACAGTTGTCAGAGGAACCCCTTTGAGCCTCAGTCACCCTGCCAGCAGGCAGCAGAGAGAGAAGCAGAAAGGCGCCTCCTGTGAGCGTCGGAGCGCTGCCCGAGGCAGCCCCTGCCCCTAGCCGCCCTGGGGTTAGCCTGCCCTGAAGGGTGAGGGGTGAAGTGGAATAGCTGAGGCGTGGCGTCAAGAGGCAGGAAGCTGTTGGGGTGCCGCAGAGTGGGGGTGCTTCTCTTCCTGTTAGGATCGTAAGTAGAGAAACTGAGGCACGGAGCCAGGGAAAGGTCCTGCACCTTGCGGTCCAGATGCCCCCTCTCCAACGCTAGCTGGGCTGGGGGCATAGCTGACTCAGGAGCCAGACACCCTGGCTCTCAGCCCAAAAGCTGACGTCACCAATGGGCTTAGCAGGGGGTGGAGCAAGAGACTGGAGACCAGGTCCCCTGGGTCCCCGGTCCCGCCCATCTTCCCTCCTGAGCTGAGCCGCAAGGAAGGTGCCTGAGGAGGAGGCTGGTGATTCGCGCCCCACGCAGGTGAGGGGCCCTGCCCTGAGGACAAGAGGTATGAGGAAGGGGCTGGACGCTGGGGCTGGATGAGGTTGCAGGGGGCGGGGCGTTCCCACCCTGCCACTCCCCTCTGCCCAGAGTCCCCGCCTCCAAACTCTCCCCAGCAGGGGGTGTGGTGAGGTGGGCAGAGCTGGTCCACTAACCCCTAACTATCTGAGTCTCTGTGTAAGGCTGGGGTGGGGCTCAGGGTGCTGAGGTCGGAGGGATGCTGAAAGAATAAAAAGCTCAGCGGAAGCACAGAGGGAGGAGCCCCTCACCCCTACACCCGGTGGCTGGGTCCCTCTTCCTCTCCAGACCACACTCCGGATGTGAGGAGAGGGGCTGGAGAGAGGGATCATCGAGGGCGAGGGTGCTGAGCCACACAAAGCTGGAATGCAGACCCCTCCCCTGAGGCTGGCTGCCCACTTCCTGATTGGCACTAGAGCCACAGAAGCTGAAAGGGGCCCCTCCTGGACGACTAGGTCATGCCATCTAGAGGCCCTGTTCTCAGCCCTGGAAGGGACCAGCTCCTCCTCCATGGGTCCACCAGAGGTGGCCCCATTGCCACCCACTCTCCTGCTCCATCTACCTGTACTACAGGCCTGGCGTCCCAGGGTCCCCTGGGCCCCACTGGCTGTTCCTGCTCCTGCCCTGGCTGCCCAGGCCAAGTACTTGCAGCTCTGCCTGGCCTGATGTGCTGGCCACAGACAGTGTGCTGAGCCACTTCCTGTGTAGGCTGCCCAGGTGCTGGTTGCTGCAAGGCCCTGGGTCACAGGCTGGCCACCCCCAGTGGTGCCCTTAGACTCTTTCCCTGGGTGGCTACACCTTATGAGCCGGGACCTAGGATGCCCACATTTTTGACAGTCTGCTAGTGGGCACCCTGGGCTGTATGGTGCAGGTTTAAGTGTGCTAGGGGCAGGGACTGGGCTGCACAGACCTGGCTGAACTCCAGGTGGACATGCTGTTCCGCTGAACAAGGTGTCTCTGGTCTGCGTCCCAAACATGGCTTAGGGCTGCCTCTGAATATCCACCTGATGTGGCCTTCCTACCCAGAGCATCTGTCCCTTTGTCCTGCCTGGGCCTCCCCCACTGTGGTTGAATTTGCAACCCAGCATGCTGTTGGGTCCAGACTTACGTGCATTTGCCCACCCCCATTCATCTGGGCAAGGGCATATAGGAGACAAGAAGACTAATTTGCTCAGAGCCTATAACCATGTTCTCTCACATAATCCTCACAATGAGGCATGAGATGGGGTGCTTTGGCACCTGAAATTTTCTCAGGACACATGCTTTGGACATTGTCTCAGAAATCATGTAACCGGATGTACAGATTTCCTCTAAAACACTGATTTTCAAGCTGCGTTTTTTTTTTTAATAGTACAAACTTTATTCACAAGTAAGGCTCCATAGCTGCATTATGTATCAGCACCTGGGGCTGAGTCACAATTCCACAGCCCAGACCCCATCCTACTGCAGTGAGCCTGGGCCTCTGAGCCCAGTATTAGCTCTCCAGGTGATTCTGACACACTCCAAAATTTGAGAACCACCACGCTAAAACTTCCTCTAGAGGAGCCACACTAACACTAACATACTTCAAGTAATGGGGAGGTCACTTACTTACAAGGTAGCCTTTCCTGTTGGTCAGTTCTATTGATCGATTAGGTTTAGTTCAAAAGGAAACTTCTCCCTTTGAGCCACTCACACTCTTGATTCAGAGCAACTTGGCAGTTATCTGAGAACCCTTAGACTTTTCCCGTATCAATGGCTGGTTGAGCAGCTTCCCGAATGGTTTTTGTAAACCAACATGCAAGACAAACCATGAAACATGGCCTCATTTTGGTCCATCCCCTCTCATCTGCTACCATCCCCTGGGATCTGGGCATCATCCACCCTCCCAGTTGGGCCACCTCGGACTCTTAGGTGCTCACCAAGGCCAAAGATTCCAGGGCACAAGGCCTCTGGAGACTGGCAATGACCCACTCACTTTGCCACAACTGAAGCAATTGTTGAACCAGCTCTGAACCCATGCGACAGTCCTGGCATCCAGCTCTTTCCTTCTCACCCCTGAAGCAGCGCTGAGCTGGAAAATGGTGCAGTAAAAGCTGGCCCCAGATACACTGTCCACAGATATCTGGCCTCTGACCAAGTGGCTCTCTCTGTCAGAGGGGCCTCGAGAAGGCAGATGTCAGCACAGCATGCCAACAAGGGACAGAGACTGTGGGAGCCCCTCCCTGGCAGTCATGGTAATGTTTCCAGATCTCATTTCCCACAAACTAGGATATTCTTCACCCTCTGCTCATTCCTGCCACCAGAACATTCCCAGGCCATCTTCCTTGCTTTTGCCCATTCAAGTGGTATCTGTACCTTGGTGGGACAGCTTTGTGCCCACTGCCCAACTACAACAGAGGCATAGGAAGCCAATGTGAGTGTCCCAAGACCCCTCACCTCTAGGGAGTATTCAGCAGCCCATGTGGCAGTGCTGTCCCCTCCAGCAGGGGGATTGAGGCTGGGAGGCACATCCTGAGCCACACGTGAACAGCAGGAGCTGATCTGCTCTGCCCTGTGCCCACAGGTGCGTGTCAGCAACCACAGGCCTTGGGCTCAGCGGTCAGGGCCACAGCCGCGCTGTACTTCCACCTGTGCCCGGGCTGCACTGTTCGGCATTATGAGGTTGCACTCGGTGCTGTCTGGCAGCCACGAGGCCTCAGTTGCTGGTCTTCAACAGCCACAATGACCCCCTCTGTGAGACTGCCTGGCTGCAGGAGCTTCTGGCCAGGGGGCAGCAGGCGGGAATGCCGGTATGGGCACAGGCCTGGGAGACTCCCACCATGTGACCCATCTGCACCAGCACCCCCTCGAGTACCGCAATGCCCTCATCACCTTCCTGGGGAGGCTGGGCCTGGTGCCCCCACTAGCCTGGCTCTGACAGGGCTCCAGCCACTGAGTGGTCAAGGGACAGAGACAGGACAGTGGAGGTGTTGAGACCTGCTTGATTTATTCAGATTTAATATACAATGATGCAACTGTGACCCCAAAGTGTGCAAAGTTAAAGCCTTCAACTGCAGCTGAGGAGAGGGCAGGAATGGTGCACCTGGGGATGGTGGTGAGTCGGGAATGACGGGCAGGCGGCCATTATCAGGGCAGCCTCCTCCTCAGGGCCAGGGACGGGGGAGTGGCCTGAGGAGCAGAGCCCAAGGGTAGCCTAGGGACAGGGGAAGGGGGCAGAGACCTCCCCCTGGCCTAGGTCAGGAGCCCAGAAGTGCCACATGGCTGAGGGGGCAGCAGCCCGGGAAGGGCCAGAGGCAGGGCCAGGAGAGCACCATTTCCTGGGGTGGGGGTGGGGAAGGAGGTGTCCTACAGAAGCCAGGAGGGGCCGCCTGCCCCAGGGTGGGAGCCAGGCCGGAGCAGGCTGCAGCGAGAAAGACCTGAGGCAGGCGCAGGGCCTGAGAGCCCGGGCTGGCTAGGCTCAGGGGGCTGAGGAAGGGAGAACCGAGGGCTCCCAGGGCAGCCTGGCCCAGGGAGCAGTCCTGACTCTGCAGGGGATGCCCAGGGAGGGGCCTCAGACCCCTCAGGGGCTCCCCTCCTCTCTGTAAAGGAGCTGGGGAACCCGTAGTGCAAATCTGTGGACCACTCAGTTATGGAGGGAGGCTGTGCCCGAAGGGGGACCCTGGGGTGCATCCCCTCCACCACCTCGGCCTCCGCCGCTGTCCTCAGTACAGCCGCTTCTCGTAACTGTGGGGACAAGGCAAAAGCAGGACCAAAAGTAGGTGTGTGGACCCTGCTCCCTTCCCCAAATCCCCCCACCCAGGGCCCCCAGACATGGGAGAGGACAGGGAGCTGCAGGAGCCTCGGCCTCTCAGCCACAGGGCGTGGGCAGCGAGCAGGCCCTGGGCCGCTGTCCTCCCCAGGCCAGGGCTCCCTGAAAACTGTGCAGGTCCAAAGAGAGTCATGTTCCTTTGGACCTGAGTCCAAAGGTCCATCTTAGTGGACTGTCCTCAGGGCCTGGGGTGGAGAGACAGCTCAAGAAGGCACGGCCTATCCTCACAGAGCAAGCTCCGACCAGACAACAAACCTCGGCTGCCACGTCTCCACCCTATCCCTGCACACACAGCAGCCTAGGCTCCTTGCGGTCCAGTGTAAGACAGGGCAGCCTCAAGCCTGGGGTCATGGGCTGATCTCTGCACCACAGAAGGGGATCTGTCTTTTGGCTAGATGAGAGGCCACTGCTGGCTTCCTCTACTATGGTGTTGGGCACAGGGGGCCAGGAGGGCCCAATCCCAGGGTCCATGTCCCATGACTACACCCGAGTGCCACCCCTACCCAGTGCCCATCCCCCCACAGCCCAGGTCCCACCCAGACTGCTCTACTCTATGCTTGGCCCGGGCAGCGCAGTTACTTACACGGCAGAAAGGTATAGCTATGGGAGGGTGGGGCAGAAAGAGACACAGGTTAGACGCCCGCGATGCCTGGGGAGACGAGCCTCTTGACCCGGGCGGGGCGCATGCCTGCTATGACTACTGCTGCCGACTAGCACTGCCCCCGCCCACGGTCACCAGCACTGGCCCTGGCATCTATCTCTCTGTCCTACTTCCCACCAGAAGGCTCATGCCCCTATCTTCTGCCTGCCTGTTTGGGGCCACCACCAGCAAGAGCCCAGCACCACCAGCCCCCTGCCACCAGCCACCAAGCTTCCTGAGCAAGCAAGGGCTGAGGGTCCAGCTGTGGCTAGCAGCTACACCTCCCATGTCCTGCTCCGGGAGAGGCCCGAGGGGAAGAGAAGGGCCTGCCTGCATAAATGCAAAAGGACAAGGGACAGGGTGGGCTGGGCACTGCAGGAGAGAGTGATGGATCCTGCTGCAGATGGTCCGTGGGGTCCCTGGAATCTCAGCTTGGCCTCAGAGCCCTGGCCCCACCTGCCCAACCTTGTGCCAGCAAGTGAGGGCGAGGGGTCCACCATACTTACGAGTGCAGGCCATGGACCCCACCCTCGATCTGGGCCGACATGGTCCGCTTCTCAAACTTGAGCTCTCCTGAGTACATCATGGACCTGGAAGGCAGGTAGGTGGGGCATGTCAGGGGTGCCAAGGGCCAAATAGGAGAGAGAGAGAGGAAGGAAGCAGGAGGGGGCTGGGAGCCTCCCAGGTGTCACTCTCCACCCCATCTAATCCAGCACTCACCGCAGGACACACAGGCTCCGGGCCCCGATATCCTGGCAGCCATGCTGGATGCCCGCTATGAGGTAGGGCACGAACTTCTGGATGGAGCCTTTGTCCTGGATGGAGCCTGAGACGCCCTGCGCGATCTTCACCTTATCCCCCTCGCTGTGTGGAGGGTGAGGAGACTCAGCCCCGCAGCCCAATGCTCACAGGACCCCATCCCACCTCCCACAAGCACAGGGAGAGGACAGCCACCCAGCAGAGCCCCAGGCAGCCACTCACTGGCTACAGCACACGCAAGCATGGCCTCCATCTGCCCTGTGCCTTGGTTTCCAGGACTACAACATGGGGAGTGGGCGCCCTCTGGGGGAGTTAGTGGCGCGCTGGGCCCGAGGGGTGAGGCTGATCTGCCTGGCTGGGGCTGGGGCACCTGAAGTATCGCTTCTGGCTGCTGCTGCTCTTCTCCATGGCGTCCAGCGAGCCCATGCCCCGGTACTTCTTGAGCCTCACCCCGTCTGAGAAGAAGTACTCGCCAGGGGCCTCCGTGGTGGCGGCCAGCAGGGAGCCCATCATCACTACGGCGGTCAAGGGGTCAGTGCCTCCGGCCCCACCGCCCTCCTGCTGCCCCACCTGGCTCCCAGCCCCCCACCTGCCCAAGCCCCAGCAGCGCCCCCTCACCTGTGGAGGCTCCCAGGGCCAGGGCCTTGACCACATGCCCCACAGTCTGGATGCCACCATCGGCTATGACGGGCACACCAAAGCGCCGGGCGTACTCGGCCACCTTGTACACAGCAGTGCCCTGGGGCCGGCCACAGGCCATCACTGGGGGAGGGTGGGGTATACAAGGCAGAGCAGAGTCAACACAGCACAGGGGCCAGCCCAGGGCTAGGCCAGCCCTTTCTCCTTGTGCCCTACCTCTACCCTGGGGAGGGACGGGGCTGGATGGGGTTTCTGAGGCATATTAGAGGTGTTGCCAAATAACACCAGGGCAAATGCCACTCCAGGGTCTGAGGCCACCTCACCCATAACAGCACTACAAGGGGTTCTGATTGGGGAGCAGTACTGGCCTTCAGAGTACAGCACCCCCAGACAGGTCGCCAGCCTCACCTGCCCTTGATGTTCAAGTTCCCCTTCAAGGCCTTCATTTGCAAAAACTGTTACTAGGTTACTGTTACTTATGGCCTCCTTCAGGATACTGGTTTGCATTTCTTCAAGTTTAATTGTCCAAGGTCCTCAAGTGTTAGGTTTTAAGTGGGAATTGAAAGGAACCAGGGATGGCTGCAAGGCTGGATAAACTAGGGAAGGAGCCTTTCATTTGTTTTGTCCCTACTATATCCCAAGGCTTAGCACTGCCTGACACTTAGTAGGTGCTAAATTAATATTTGCTAAATGAGTGAGAAAGGGTCCACATCTCACCACAGTGGTCAGCTAAGGTGAAGGTAGAAACTTACAATGCAGAGGCTCCAAGGGCCAAAAGGGAGAGATGTTTGGGAGGGGAAGGCCAAATGAGTCATTCAGTGTTTTTGGAGAAATGACCTTCACAGGAGGGGCCAGACACACCCCCTCAGGCCACGCCAGGACTCAACTCCTCCAGGCAGCCACCCCACCAGTCAGACACCAGCCTCCAGGGAACATCCCTCAACCACATGGTGGACATGTGTCAGGGTCCCCCTCCTCCCTCCCCATCAGGAACCCACCCCATGAAAGGGCTTTGTGATTGAGTGGAACCCCCCACACTGTCACCACATGGCAATGTGGGTGTGTATCCTTACGTGTGCAAGGACATGTTGTCTCCATGTCTTAAGTAATTGTCTTGTCCCAAATCTAATCCAAACCCTGAGCTGGCTTCCTACAAGCCCCTGTGAAAAGTTGTCACACCAGCCTAGGTGTCCTTGCGCAGAATCTGAGAAGCAGCCGGCACCTGTCAGTACCCTCACCTGCTTACACCTCCCTCCCCCAGGTGAGGCAACAGATGGGACAGAGTCCAGCACCCCGGGAGGGGCCTGGCAGAGAGAGCACTCGGCCTGCATTTGTGGAGCAAGAGGGAGGCCCTGGGGCAGGGTGGGCCCTCAGGGGTTCTAAGGGGCCAGCACTCAACCTCCTAATGACACCCACCTTCTTGGGTGATGCAGATGGAGCCGCAGCCCATGCCCACACGCAGCCCGTCCACACCCGCGTCAATCAGGTTCTTGGCCTGGGCTGCTGTCACCACTGAGGGTGGGGATGGGGCAGAGGAACAATGTGAGGATGGGGTGCCCCTGTCCTGCCCAGGGGCTTCCTGGGACCCCGGCCTAGCCCCCTGGTCCCTCTTCTATGACCAAAGCCCATCATGCTCCCTACCCTCCATGCCAGCAGCAATGCCATGACTTAGGAATACTGAGGGACAGAGAGGGGTTACACAGCAAGGGGACAAGAGCAGGAGGTGAGAGGGGACCCTGCACTCACCATTCCCCCCAATCACCTGGAGGTGGGGGTACTTCTGCTTGATGTAGTGCACCATGGCAATCTGATACACCGAGTTCCCTTGGGATGAGTCCTGTGAGAAGGGGACAGGAGAGCCAGGGCTTAGACAGCTAAGGATCCTTGCTGGGGGAGGGAGGTTCCAAGTGGACAGACCCCTAAAATTCTATGAAAACTCTTATGACAATGCTCTTTCTTATTTTTCTTTTTTTCTGAAAAGTCACTTGACAACTCTCAGCTGATTCGCAAAGGGGCCTGCTTAACACCACTCACGTCTGCCTTGGAGCAGACAGCCCTTTCCTACCCACTGGACAGACTGGCACTGTCCGCAAGGAGGCGTCCTGGGGTTGTATCCTGCTCCCACTAACTCACTAAGCAAATTAAACTACTTAACCTCTCTGAGCCTCAGTTCTTCATCTGACAACTAGGAATGGAACTGCACCTCAAGGAGCTGATACACATAAAGGTCTTAGCAAAGAGCCTGGCAAGGGGGAGGTTCTGTCACTGAACGTGAATTATAATTATTAGTGAGGGACAGTCACGAGCTTTAGTAGAGGTGAACCTGGGTCCTCATAAGCCTCTACTCTGCTGCACCCCACTCCCAGGCAGTGTCCCTACCAGCACTATGACGTCGGCGCCCGCCTGGGTAAGCAAGTCCAGGCGGTACTTGTCATCCTCGCGGGTGCCCACAGCTGCCCCGCACAACAGCTGCTTGTGGGAGTCCTTGGAGGCCAGAGGGTAGTCCCGGTTCTTCTTCAGGTCGGTGCGGGCAATGATGGCCACCAGCTCGTCACGGTCATTAACAATAGGCAGCTTCCCTGGTAAGGAATGCAGAGGTGAGATGGGTGAGCGTGGTCCATGAAGATAAAAGTGGCTCAAGCCAGAATTCCACTGAAGTATCCAAACCAGCCACTAGGTGACAGCACCCACAAGGGAAGTGCTCCTAGGGACCTGGACCCCTGCCCTGAGGAACAGGAAAGCAAAGAAACCTCCTAGCAGAACAGGTTCTTGGGGCTCTTCCCACCCTGTGGCCTGGCCATGCTGGGATGGGCAGCCCCTGAGCACTGGCAGCCTTTCACCTGCTGGGCCACAGGCCACAGAAGTCGAAAACTCCTAGCCAGGGCACAAATGTAAGGCTATCTTGCAGGGGGAACGTGTACTCTGCCCAATACAAACCCCAAAGAACTCTCCAGTATGGACCAGGGAAGCATTTCCTGCATAGCCCACAAGGCCCTAGTGAATATTATGTAAACAGCTCCAATGTCAAATAAAGTTAACTGCAGGACTTCTCAGAGCCTTTAACAAGCTAATGTGCAATTCTTTATACAAGATGGGGAATATAGAAAGCAGTGTTTCTCAGCCTTTTAAGACCACAGAGACCTTTTTCATGATAAGTATCTCACAGGACTAGTTTTTTCTTTTTTGAGACAGAGTCTCACTCTGTTGCCTGGGCTAGAGTGCCGTGTCGTCAGCCTAGCTCACAGCAACCTCAAACTCCTGGGCTCAAGCAATCCTTCTGCCTCGGCTTCCCGAGTAGCTGGGACTACAGGCACGCGCCACCATGCCCGGCTAATTTTTTCTATATATTTTTTTAGTTAGCCAATTAATTTCTTTCTATTTTTAGTAGAGACAGGGTCTCGCTCTTGCTCAGGCTGGTTTCGAACTCCTGACCTTGATCGATCTGCCTGCCTCGGCCTCCCAGAGTGCTAGGATTACAGGCATGAGCCACCGCACCCAGCCACAGGACTAGTTTTGAGAAACACACTGTGAAGAGCCTAAATTAGGGACAGGTTTCCCAAAGCCAGGAGAAGGATGTTAGGAATTGCGTTCTTGCCTGCCTGAGATTATTGAAAAACCTTCCCTAAGGCCCAGGGTGGCTGCTGGGACAACCTGCAAGGCTGGGAAGGAAGGGGGCCTAGGGTACAAAGTCAGGACTGGCGGTTGGGTTTCCTGCCTGCTCCCCAGTACCTTTCTTGCTACGCTGCAGGATCTCATTTGCCTCTTTCAATGTCACACCTGCTGGAGCCACCACCAGCTCGATCCGCGGTGTCATCACCTGTGGGGCCAGGAACATTTGCCTGCAGGTTGGCAGGTGAGAGAGAAGGAGCCAGGCCTCCCTCTGGTCCTGGTCACAGGCACCAGCCTGAGGCCCCAGGGCGAAGGGTCCTCCCTGCACCCTAGTCCCACTCTCCCTGCCCTGCAGGTACCTCACTGAGGAGGGTGGTGTGGTCCTTCTCAGCAAGGAAGTCGATGTCTCGAGAGGTGACGATGCCCACCAGCTTGCTGCCCATGGTGCCCGTCTCAGTGATGGGGATGCCGGAGAAGCCATGGCGAATCTTGGCCTCCAGCACATCCCCTACGGTGTGCGAGGGGCTCAGCACCACGGGGTCTGTGATGAAGCCCTGCTCAAACTTCTGTGGGCAGAGACAGGGGAAAGAAAAGGCTGGGAGAAACCCAGAGATGGTGTCCAGACTGGCCACAGGGGACAGAGGGATGCCCTGGCTGTGCCACAGAGAAGCCAGGATGCTCAATGGGGTGAGGGGCCGGTGAGAATGTGAGGGCTCAGCCCTGTGACCCCCCACTAAGAGGAAAGGCAGGTGGGTCCCCGCGGCAATAAGCTAGAAAATGTGGCAGCCTGCAGGGCTGGCAAGGAAGGCCGGGAGGGTCTCTTAGGTGGGGGCTGCAGGTGGCATCTTTCTGGGAGTGGGCCTAGTACTTGCCTTGACCTTCCGCACCTCATTGGCCTGGAACTCTGGGGTGCAGTTGTGGTGAATGAAACCAATGCCTCCCATCAGCTGGTGTGGAAGGGAAGTGTGGTCAGATCTGGGGCCGACCCTCCTCGCCCCTGCCCCTCAGCACAGCCCGCCCTGCTCAGTTCCCTCTGCCCTGAGGTCCCCACCCGGGCATGGGACTCACAGCCATTGCGATGGCCATGTCGGCCTCTGTCACAGTGTCCATGGGGGAGGAGATCAGTGGTGTCTTCAGCGTGACCTTCCGAGTGAGGGCTGAAGTCAGGTCCTGAGGATGGAGGCACAGTCCACGTGAAGAGTTTAGCATCCAGTGGACAAACATTCACCAAGCTCCTACATGTATCCGGCACCAGGGCAGGCCTGGGGATACGGCAGTGAACAAGGAGGATGAGGTCCCTGCTAGTCTAACGGAGCTTACGTTCTACTTGGAAAGAAAGATGACAGACACGAGACACAGGTACAAGATGATTACAGTCAGGACAAAGGCTACAAAGAAAAACAACAAGGCCAGTGACCACCAGGAAAGTGGGTGGTCAGGGAGAGCCTCTTTCCTGGGAGGTGAGAGGTGGGAGCCAGTCAAGGAACAGTGTGCGGAACTGTCATGCAGGCCGCCTCTGACGTCTATTCCTCCTGGGTGCATTTAGGAAAGAAAAAGCAGGCGAGTGGAGTGGAGGGAAAGGAAGGAGGCAGGAGGCAGGCAGGGCGGGCATATGTGGCTGTAAAGCCACGGAGAGGGGCTCAGGTTCCGTTCTGAGAGAAGAAGCCACTGGAGGGTCTCAGGCAGAGGATACACACTATCTGATTATGTTTTCAAGAGGTCACGCAGGCTTAGATGTGCAGAATGGATTCTGGGTGCCAACAGCTGCGGTGGGGGAGGCATGAGGAGCCTCCTGGCCATCCAGGAAAGTAGGTGACTAAGGGTGTGGCGCTCAAGAGTGGTTGGAATTGCAAATATACATTTAGGCGTCATCTGCCCATGAACAGTATAGAAGGCAGGTCACAGACCCCTCCCAGATTCACATCAATAGTCGTGGATCCTAGTCCCCCCACACACTCAGACACTGAATTTGGTGTATAATTTTTGAGATTCACAGGCCCCTTAAGTCCATCACTGACCCTGGTTCAGAACCCTGGCCCTGTCGTTTAGAAAACACCGCCTTCTCCTCCCTCAGCATCCATAGGAGAAGAGATACAAACTTCCTGACAGAGGCTATGGGACAGACAGACTGCACAGGCCAGGCAGGGGTCTCTTCCATCTCTCTCTTCCTAGCACCCAGCCCAGGGTCTGGCACAAAGCCAGCATGTTCAGTAAACTTTGTTAACTGAACAGCTGAACCAAGAAGGCGTCCTGGTTGTTGTCATAGAGGAAATATCCTGAATAGTAAAAATTTCCCCCTAAAAATCTGCCTGACAGCTGACCCACAGAGTTCTCTAGGCACATGAGTGATCTAGGCACACTCGGCCCTCTGGCCTCTCATGAGAATGAGACCAGAATAAATACTGATAATAACAGCAACAGAAAAGAAATGCTCTTCAAAATGTGCATGAACTCATTATAGAACCATCCAACTTTTTCTTGAAATGACCTATGCCATCATCACTACCTCCCCTTGGCTTTTATAAGTTTATCATACATTAATTGTTCATTGATTCAGCTCATTGCAGAGCCCCTCCTTAAAAGTAAGGCAGTGTTTCCTTGTATTTGACCAAAATCTAACTCCCTCACACCCTTTCACCAGTTCTGGTACACTGTGGATCCATGAACAAGGCTGCCCACTGCATTCAAAGTCTCCGTAATTTTACTGGCTTCTATCACGTCCTTGCTAGCATTTCAGACAGAATTCAATCCTTATGGTCTATACAATAAGGCAGCTACACCCAAGCCCCACTTAGGGCCTTTTCTGTAGCAGACCCCCACTCAGGACACCCCGATTCCCCACAGCTGCCTCTGCCCATCAGGCATAACACTTTGCACCACGCAGTGTCTGTGGCAACAGTAAAGGCTATGTCTACTACATTTCCAAGGAAAGTCTCCCCCACACCCCGCCCTTGGGCAAGAAGTCAGCCTCATCCACCACATGCACACCCCTTGCCCCCCTGTGAAAGGAAGAGGTACTCACCACCTCATCAGCTATGAAGTCTATGAATCCTGGGAGAATCAGGAAGTCGCTGTGAACACAGAAAAGGGAATGTTACTGGTGGGGAGGAGTGGCCCTTGGCCTGCCCTGCCAGGGGAGGAAGGACAGGGGTGGGGAAAGGCCAGAGGAGCAGGAGCTAGAGCCCTCCGATCTCTGCTGCCCCATCAGGGTGGAACCTGCCCCATACCTACCCTCCCCCTCCCCAGTGTAGACTCCAGCCCAGAGATCTAGAGTCAGAGACAGTGAAGGTCTGTGGACCTGGGCCACCAGCAAGGCAGCTGGCCCAAAATATCCATTGCCTTCAGGACTCAAAGTTTGTCTAGTGCCACACACATCAAATACAGTGCTTGCCTTTGAAAAATTCTCAATCTTGATAGGGAGAGACAAGTAAACACAGGGAAGGAACCTGAGAACAATTCGGTAGTGCAACATGGCATGAACATGACCCAGCACAGGACAAGCTGTACACCCCAGTGCCTGGGCTGCTGAGTCACACAAGGTTCAGAACAGCATGGAGAGACCCCAGGGGACTGAGCACAGAGCGTGTTCTGACATAGCAGGCACTGAGGACTCGGGTAACCAACAGATATGGCTGGGATGGGAAAGGGGAGGGAGGCCCTGCAGTTGGGACCAGGTCACGGGGGTAAAGTATGGCAGCTGCCAATACTCGGGTGGGCCATGGTCATGGCGCACCCCAGAAGTGGAGGCCTGCATGGGTGCGTCTAGGTGCAGCGCCACATCCCAGGGGCCTCAACAGGCTCAAGCTACCTGAAATCACAGCAGGTCTTGACAGACACACCCAAAAACAAATAGCCCACACTTCAGGAACACTCTGAACTGGGCTAAGCAAAGCAGCAGGCAATCCTAGTGCAGGAAGGAAAAGCTACAGGGTGGATGGGAACGGGGTCATTAATCTGCTCCAAGGCCTAGAGGAACTCCTAGGAGTTTCCCTAGAAGGCTCCAGTGAAAAATATACAAAGATATACTCTCTCCCATCACCAAAACCACAAAGAAACAAAGAATTTCAGCTGCTCCCACCCCTTGGCAGTCCTCCTTCTGTATAGCAAGGAAGCCTTTGTGGCTCACTTAGAGGCCAGAGAAGAAATGCTGGTGTCTTGAACTCTTGGCATTTTCTAGGTATTATATACCACCCTCACCTACGGGCAAGCAAGAGGAGACGCTCCTCAGGAGTGATGGGGTATCATGGCATTTAGGGAAACTGCCTGCCAAGCAGCAGTGCTCACAAGCCAGGGTAGGGATGGCAGGAGGCAGGCCAGGGATGCTCTAGGTTCGCCAGCACCCCTTCTTCGCCCAGTCCTGATGCTCTTTCCTGGCAGGGACACTGTCCTGCAGCCAGGAGGCAGAGCTAGTGCCAGGCCTTGCTGCAGCCGGCAGGACAACTGGCCTGGGGCCCACAAGAAAAGGCAAACTAAGCCAGAGGCAGACGAGTAGATCTTCATACTCCTCCAAAATCCCATATGTGGTGAGCTTGGGGGTGGCAGTCACAGAATACTGTGCAGGGAGTGGGGGCCCCAGTGCCAACCTGTGGGCAGGCAGGGTCACAAGTGGAAGGAGGGCTGGACTGGACAGTGGAAAAAAGGAGCCATCCCAACCACCCAGCTGGGCCTCTCCTGGGGGCAACACTCCAGCAGCTGGCAGAGCGGGCTCCACAGCCTCCTCTGCCCTCGTGGTGAGGCTAGGAGAGGGCGTCCTGGCCCAAGGGCTGGGGAAAGTCTCCCCAAAACGCCCACAGCTTGAGTTCCCACACGCCCCAAGGCCCCCCCACCCCATGCCCATAAGAGGAGAAAGGGGCAGGCCGAACCCAGACCTGGCCAGAAACAGGTCAGGGCACTGAGGGCCGCGATGTCGCTGTGCCACGTCCCTCTGTTCTCAGCGCGGGCCTCCTTCCTTCCCCGGCCATCCCCCAAGTCACTCTAGTGGGCCGGGGAACGCGGCGTCTGCGAGGGGGGAGCCATGTGCTCCCAGGGCCCGGGCCGGGAGATCGCGGGCTGGGGTGCGCGCACCGAGCGGGGCCTCCGCGCACCGAGCGGGGCCTCGGCCCCCCGCGCTTACTTGTAGGTGAGGCCGTCGGCGTTGGCGAAGAGCTGTTGCGCGGTGAGCCCATCCTCGGGCACGTAGCCGGTGCCGCCGCTGATCAGGTAGTCCGCCATGCTGCTGGGAGACCCCGAGACCCGACATAAACACCCGCGCGGGCCGCCCCGCTGCTGCTGCCACTGCTGCTGTCGCCGCCGCTGCTGCTGACGCCGCGCCGCGGCCACGCTGCCGCCGCGGGCCTGGCGGGCCGGGGGCGGGGGCTGCGGCAGCGGCGGGGCGGGGCGCGGCACCGCCCTCCCCTCCCGCCCCGCCCCCGGCACCTCCGCCTCCGCCCCGCGCCGCACAAAGGGCCCGGCGAGTCTGGCCCTGCAGCCGCCGCGGCGCACGCCCTGGGCCGCCTGCAGTGGCACAGCGACCCTGCGGGCCCGGGTTGGCTGGGGGCTGGGAGGTTGTTATCCAGAGGGGGAGGGGACTGAGCCAGGCCGGGACACGCCCCCTCGGCCGCTCCTCTTGGCAGCGTCCCAGGACCCCCATCAGCGCGCGCCCCGGGTTCGCCCCCAGCCTGGGCCACCCCAGGCCCCTGGGCCCCCGCCAGCTTGAGTCTCCCTTGCTCTACTCCCCACCCCCAGGGGTACCTCTAACATGGTTCTTTCTTTCCACAGTACTAATCCCTCCCTGGATCCTATCAACACCCGGACCCCTGAGAAACTGGTCTGGGCTCCCCAACACACAGGCGTTTGAGTTTGGACCCCTACGCCCACCAGGACATCATTTCTAGGGGGACGGCATTCTTAACAGTGACACTCCTTGACCTTTGGATGGCCCTGGAGCCCTCTGCAGTTTACAAAGCATTTTTCATAAATGATCACATTTGCTTTACAATCTATTAATTGCCAATTACTAGGTATCCCCCCTTGACAGATGTGAAACCTATAATTCAGGAAGGGGGGGAGGGGTACTGCTTCTGACTCCCGGCCCAATGCTTCAGTCTGACTGCCCTATCCCCAGCTCAGAAAATGGTGTACATACCAGGGGTTTTAACCCCAAAGAGGAAAGTTTGTTTCTATTTGGGAGGGGGTGGTCTGATGGTAAGGTGAGGGGAGGAGAACAGATCTGGCCTAGACAAGTGAGGATGTATAGAAATGAGGACAGAGGCTAGGGAACTTTTGAAAAATCCCCAAAGCAGAAGTTTGGTGGCCCTGGGTGCCCAGCAAGACCTGGATTTCTACATGGGACAGTAAGATTAGGCAGCAAACTGATTCACGTGGGGAAGGGTGGGAAGGTAAGAGGCAGACCCTTCCCTCTTACATGCCAGAACTGCCAGTATTCCCCCTTCACCAAAAACTAGAGAGTGGGTCCCCCCACCCAAACTCACAGCCTCCTCCCTGTGTCCTCTGGTACCACAGCTTACTTCTTGGTGAGGTGAGAGAATAGGCGGAGCAGGGACAGAGTCCTCTCCTTGGCCTGGTGGCTGTCTGTGGCCCTGGGAGGCTGGGTTTGTTTACCTCTCAGCAGTGTGGTGACAGCCAGGCCCAGGGGAGGCTTGGCCTCCAAGCCACAGGGCTCCCTGGGATGCCCAGCCTCCCCCCGACGATGCCCCCGGGACCCTGCCAGGAAAACACAGACTATTCCATCTGTGTGCAGAGGGGAGGCTTCCCACAGAGCTCAGGCCATAAGGCTGGTGTGGCAGAGAGTGTTAAAGACTCACAGATGTCCTCTTTACCCTTACTATGCAGGACAAGGACATCACATCCCTCCCCACCAGTGGAGCCCAAAGGAGTGTTCTTGATGGGGGCCCCTGGCATTGGAAGGGAGTGGGGGCTGGGGCTGGCTTGCCAGGATGCCTGGGAAGAACCTCTGAACCTTCAGCATTCATAGACCTGCCCAGGGAGCCAAGGCCATAGGAGGAAAGGCAGAGAGTACCCTGAGGTGCACCAACACTAGGACCTTTCACTGGCCGCCTGGAACAGAGTAGTGAGGCCTTGGCCATTCAGGACTGCCCAGGGCACCTTTCTTGCCAGAGAAAGACAGGGCTATCATGCCTATTGCAGGCACAGAGCAGAGGCTGCTCCAATGGTCTCTCTGGGTCTCTAAGGGACCTGCTCTGGATCACTACCCCCTACAGCATGCGTCAGGAATGCCTAGGTTACTATTCAGGGTTCTGCCAGGGCTGGGGCTCAGGAGCAGAGCTAGGTTCTGCCATTTCAGGTGACCTTAATGTAACATATGCCCCAGCCTAGAACTCTAGGACCCAGGGGAGGCGACTTCCAGGCTGAGTATGGGATGGGTCACCTTCCCAGTGATTGCAGACTCCACAACCCCACTCCCCTTCTCTTGCTCCCCCACCCCTCTTTCTTTGACCTGTGTCAGCGCTCCTCATTACTCTAAGCTGCTGGGCTCAGCCCTGAGTTAGGCTGTCCTTTTCCAGAGACTCTATTAATCCACCTCCCCATCCCCCTACTTGCCTCCTCCCTCTTCCTGATCTTCCCCAGCTGCTTCCTCCCTGGGGAGGAGACACCAAGGCAACCAGTGGGCCTCTTCAGCCTGAGGAAGGGCTGTTGGTCCCCTGAGACTCCCCACCTAGCAGCTGTGAGGGCGGGAGGGCTGGTCTAAGCCCCTTCCTCAGGGCAGTAGGGCGATAGTGCCCAGGGCCAGGCAGGGAGCTAGAGAGAGGTCTCTATCTGGCCTGGGGCTGTTTCAAGGAACAAGATTTCAAAACACTTTTGAGAGGGAAAGAAGTAATAACAACATTAGCATTGCTGAGCTGGGACAGGGTCATGGCTTGGTCAAGTTCAAGCCAGAGAGTGGTAACACTGGACTCAAACCCAGCACTTCCCATGGAACCCTGCCCTCTTCCCACAGCTCCAGGTTGGCGAAGGCAGATGGAGGTCTAGCCAGCAGGTTTTGAATCTCATACCACCTGGCTGCGGCTCAGGCCAGGTGGTTTACACAGGCTTTTCTGAGCCTAAGTGGAGGTGTGGGGGTAGGGATGGCTCTTGCTGCAGAAGTACAATTTGGAGAAGGGATACGCTTGCAAGGCCCTGGACTGAGCTCTGAAGTGATCGATACCTTTGCAATAACTGCTCTAACCAAGGCACTGCCTCCATCCAGCCTGCAAGTGCCCCAGCCTGCTCCCTCACCCCCAGGGCCCCTCCTTATCCCCCTGGGCCCTGAGCCCCAGGAAATGAATTTCTAGGATAAGAGGAAAGATAGGGGTTGCCTAAGCCTGTGTCAATTCTAGAGAGGCCTGCCAGGACAGGAGGGGCCAGGCTTCACCTGGCAGCCTGGCTGCCCAGCAGCCCCTTAAGCCGTTAAAAGTTCTTACATAAGCAACCAGCCCCTGGGCAGAGCTGCCGGGCTAATTCCCTCAGACCACCCCCCCAAACCCAGCTGCCAGGTCACCTCCCCAAGCTGCTGAGCACCAGCAGATGGGGCAGAGAAAGAAGTCCAAATCCTCTGGACCGGAAGGACAGTGGGATTGCATTTCAAGCTGCGATGCAATCCAAAGATTAGCTGCTGTCTCCTTTTCAGCCAGTCCCCTGGGGGCCCAGCTCACTACTCCACTCTCCCTCCAGTGCCCCTCATTGCCATACAGACCCCAGCATGGGGGCCTGAGTCTTGGAGAGAGCTTGAGTGAGCTGTCACAGCAGCCTCATCTGACCTCAGTGCATGGTGAGGAGGGGACAGTGTCCTCACCTGGCCTGGCGGAGGCCACCCATCTGGACACCTACACCTGCCAGTAAGACTACTGAAGATAGTTCTAGGAGGAAACAGTTAAGGAGGAGTAAGCAAAGTCGGCCAGGGACTCCAACGAGCACTGTTTGAACCCCAGGAGTTGGAGCCACTTGGACTGAGTGCCGTCGGGTGTGTAATCGAGGTCCGATCCAGGGCTAAGATTTTAGGGAATGTTTTAACCAACTGTTCCCTCTCCCCTGCTCTCCTGTGCAACGCAGCACCGAATCCTTTGCACAGTGCCCGCCTGGATCCCCCAGCCAAAGCCCGGAGCGTGGCGTTTCAGGAAGTTAGATGTTGAGGCGGTAAGAGGAGAAGGGTTTGTGGGGCCTGCCCCTCCCCTCCAGGCAGCGCCGCGGGTTCCCGGAGCCGCCGCGCCCTCCTAGGCCGCCCGCCCCGGATGCGCCCCGCGCGCTCTGCCCTGGGCGTCACCTCTCGGGCTCGTAGCCGGCCTGCAGCAGGCGGGCGATGTACCGCTGCGCCGCCGTCTCATGTCCCGAGTGTTGCCGGACTCCGGGCTCCACAACAGCGGCGGCTCCGCCTTCCAGAAGCAGCGGCGAGAGCGGCCCCGACCCCGGTGGCAGAGCGAGCGGCCCCTCCATTTGGAGGCCGCGGCTCAGGGCGGGCGGGAGCCTCTCCGCCTGGAGGCTCCCGGCCCCGGCTGGGCAGTGAGCGCAGCCCGGTCAGGTCCCGGGCGGGGGGCGGGGCCGCGGGGCGGGGCGAGTTGCCGGGGGCGGGGCGGCCGGGTGGGGGATCCGGGAGTCGGCCAGGCTCCGCCCCTGACTCCGCGTTCTTCCCGCCCCGCTACGCGGCCGCCCGGGCTCAGCATGTCTCTCCCAACCCGGGTTCAGCAAGGGTCTGTCGGGAGACAGAGGGGGTGTGTCTCCAAGGGTGGAGCTGGAAAGGATTGATGCCTCATCCCCGCCCAAGGCTACAGCATCCTTAAGGAGAAGGACCGACCTAGTCTTGCCTTGTTGAGGAAACACCGTGCCTTGTTATGGGAGTACCCTAGAGCAAGGGAGTGGGGCAGAGCGCACAATCAACTCGAACTTGTCCATCTACTGCCTGGAAAGTGCACCTTTTCCTATTGTGTCATTGTTATCATTGTCAACAATGATTAAGCAACTAGCAAAGACGGCAAGGAAAAGTAAGAGTCCGCGCCCTCAGGTAATTTATTTGAGGAGACAGAGTGAATAGAAAATAAACAGCTGATAATTCTTATTCCATGTACAGGCGGTACTTAGACAAAGTTCGACTTAAGACTTTTGACTTTACGAGGGATTTATCCAGCTGTAGCCCCATTGTAAGTTGAGGAGTATCTGGACTTTAAAACAACATCTGTCAATCTGAGGGAACAAATGGTAAATACTACATGATTTAGGGATGCTAAGATGCATTCCAAGGAGGCACAGTTATGGGTCAGACTTTTCAGCAACTATTTCCCAAAAGAAATTGAATTTGTGCAATGGTAAGATCTTGGACTTTATCCTTTGTAGTAGTTTCCTATACATGTACACACCCACTCCCCCGAATCAGAATTAAAACATAGTTTCTCTGACTCCCAGCCACAGGTGGAATCTTGTCACAGTGAATGCCATTATAGACAAGATTTTGTATAACAAGATCATTTCCATGTCTCTGCAGATCTCCCAAAGAGACAAAGATGGACTGATCTAAATTATACACAATGATAAAGTCATTTTTCTGGTCCCAGTTTATAAAATGATCATTCCATACACAAAAAGAGCTATCACACAGGTTTATGATTGTAGACAGAAGAGGCAGTACAAAGAGACTTCAAAAAGTTCATTGAAGGCCAGGCACAGTGGCTGCTGCCTGTAATTCTAGCACTCTGGGAGGCCAAGGCCAGAGGATTGCTTGAGGCCAGGAGTTCGAGACCAGCTTGAGCAACAGTGAGACCCCTGTCTCTATAAAAAATAGAAAAATTAGCTGGGCATTGTGGTGCACACCTTTAGTCTCAGCTACTCAGGAGCCTGAGGCAGGAGGATCACTTGAGCTCAGGAGTTTGAGGTTTCAGTGAGCTATGATGGCACTACTGCATTCCAGCCCAGGTGAGAGAGTGAGACCTTGTCTCAAAAAAATAAACTTTGTTTCTCAACATCAGCTCTATCAAATGCAAGACATTTTTGTAAATGATAATACCAGCCATTTAGCCCATCCCTAAAGAAATGAGGGTCCTGGGAATTTACCCATGATAATGCAGTGAGAAAAATGGGTGCCCTTAACAGATTTTTTAAGATTAGGGAACAAAAGAAGTCCGAAGGAGCTAAATCAAGACTGTAAGGTGGATGCCTAATGATTTCCCATGGAAATGTTCACAAAATTACCTTCATTTGATGAGAGGAGTGAGCAGGAGCATTGTCGTGGTGGATAAGGACTCTCTGGTAAAGATTTCCTGGGCGTTTTTCTACTAAAGCTTTGGCTAACTTTCTCAAAAAACTCTGATAATAAGCAGATGTCATTGTTATTTGGTCCTCCAGAAAGTCAACAAGCAAAATGTCTTGAGTATCACAAAAAACTGTTGCCATGATCTTTGCTCTTGAACATTCTGCTTTTCCTTTGACTGGAACACTTCTACCTGTTGGTAGCCATCGCTTTGGGCTTTGTCTTCAGGATCATACTGGTGAAGCCATGTTTCATCTCCTGTTACACTTCTTCAAGGAAATGCTTCAGGATCTATTGTTTGAAATCTACATTGGAAGCTCTGCTATTGTCTGCAGCTGATCTGGGTGCAATGGTTCTGGCACCCACGGAGTGGAAACTTTGCTCAACTTTAATTTTTCAGTCAGAATTGTGTAAGCTGAATCAATTGAGATATCTACAGTGTTGGCTATTGTTTCTGCTGTTAATCATCAGTCCTCTTCAATTAGGGTACAAACACGGTTAATGTTTTCCTTGCAAATTGATGTGGATGGTCTGCTGCTGCAGGCTCCATCTTCAACATCATCTTGTTCCTTCTTAAAATGAGTTACCCATTTGTAAACTGCTGATTTCTTTGGAGCATTGTCCCCATAAACTTTTTCTAAAGCATGACTGATTTCACCATTCTTCCACTCAAGCTTCACCATACATTTAATGCTTGTTCTTGCTTTTAATTTTGGCAAAATTCATGTTGCTCTGGTGGCTCTTTTCAAACTGATGTCTTATCCTTCTTAGTGCCTCAGACTAAATCCTGTTCAGACATGTTATAACAAGTTAATAGTTTATTTTGTTGCAAAAAATTTTTGAAATTCATGCATGGTTTTTTCATAATATGCATTTTGCATCAACTTTAACAACAACAACAACAACAAAAAACCCTCATATATCAAGGCAGACTAGGGCTCGGTCCTGCAGTTAGATGGGCCTAGGTCCAAATAGGGGCTTCTTATTACATAATCGTCCAAGTCATAAACTCTGTCTGAGGCCCAATTTCTCATCTTTCAAATGGAGTTAATAAGGTTGCCTTGTGATTAGTGAGATACCACATGTAAGGTACATAGTGGGCTCTTAATAAAGACTAGCAATGATTATTGTAAACTAAACTAAATAAGCTGTAAGCTGTAGCTAAGTTCTGTACTTCTGACCCATAGTTAAATACAATATATAATTTCTATTACAGATTCATTCAACAAATGTTTATTGGGCACCTCCCATGTGCCAACTAGATGCTGGGAGTACAATGGTGAACAAGATGGTCCGTTGTTTTTACTGTCATGGGCTCAGTGGGACAGAGAGACAAACAGGCAATCAGAATACAATGTGAGAAGGGCTCTGACCAGGAAGGATACTTTTCCACACAGCGCAGATGCCTGGGCAGTGAACAGACAGGGCCAGGTGCTCTGAGAAAAAAATGAGTTGGGACCACTTTAAAGGCTACTGAAAGCAGGCAGAATACAGTAAATGAACACACATACATAATGGCCTAATGAGAGGGCTCGAGTAGTGACTGAGACCTGGCACTCACTATAGAGTGGCTCTGTCTTATCTCCAGAGCTTGTTGGCTACAAATGAGATTTGCTAGCAAACTATTCATTAAAACAAACATATTACAAAGAAATAACCTGAGGACCTCCGCATTTCATATGAAGGGATTTTATCTACAGATACATCTAGACCAGTGGTTCTCTATGGGACATTTGGCAATGTCTGCAGACATTTTTTATTGTCAAGACTAAGGGGAGAAAGGGTGTATTAGTAGCACCTAGTGTATAGAAGCCAGGGATGCTGCTGCACATCCTACAATGCACAGGGCAGCTCTTCAATTATCTAGCCCGAAATGTCAATGATGCTAAGACTGAGAGATCCTGGTCTAGAGGAATTATTGGAAGAAACTAGAACTCAAGCAAAACTGCTTAATCTTCCTAAAGGCATCAGAACAATGGACTGTTTCAATCTTTTGTATATGAAAGAACTATGTATCCTCACTGGGCCTCAGTTTTCTCATCTGAGAAATGAGACTATTGGATTAGATGATGTAGAAAGTCTTTTTCAGCTTGAAAAAAGTATATGAATCAAATATACTTATAGGATCATAGCTCACTGCAATCTTAAACTCCTGGGCTCAAGTGATCCTCTTGCCTCAGCCTTCTGAGTAGTTGGGACTATAGACATGTGCCACCATGCCTGGCTAATTTTTTGTAGAGACTCGAGTCTCACTGTTGCTCAGGCTGGTCTCGAACTCTTGATCTCAAGAAATCCTCCTGCCTCGGCCTCCCAAAGTGCTAGGATTACAGGCATGAAGCACCGCACCCGGTCTACTTGCACTTTTAATGCTTGAAAAGAGTGTATTGATTTGTTCAACAGATAATTATGGAGCACAGGACATGTATGACAGTGCACTAGGCAGGTGAGGACACTCAACAGAATCTAGCCAGGGAAATGAAACATTAATAGCAATAAACATAAATAACAATACAAAGTAGCAGTTCTCAACTGAGGGCAATTTTGCCCCCAGGATTTACTTGGCCATGTCTGGAGACATTTTTGGTTGTCACAACTGGAGGAGTGCTGCTGGCATCTAATGATGCTGCCGAACATCCTAAAATACACAGAGAAACCCCTACAACAAAGAATTATCCAGCTCAAAATGTCCATAGTGCTGAGGTTGAGAAATCCTGATGTAAGAATTACATGCTCACTGGGTAGTGCCAACTATGAGTGTAACAGAGGTTGAAAGAAGAGACACAACACTATCAGCTGGGGTATTCATGGATGGTTCCATAGAGAAGAAAACATTAGACTGAGTCTTGGAAGAAGCGTTAGGATCTAGGAAGGGAGGGGGCCTGGAGAGAACATTCCGAGGAGGGAACGTGGGCAAGGTGCTGAGGTGGAGCGAACTCTGAGATTTCTGGGAGCAGTGAGCAGGCCTCCCTGGATGGAGTATCACCTCCATGCCATAGCCTGTGGGTTGGGTCAGGCAGGTACTGTTATCTCCATGTGACAGATGAGGAAATCAAAGCGCAGGAAAATTGAGAGAAGGTCCTGTGATTGTCCCAGAGCTGGGGCTAGAAGCCAGTCCACCTGTTGCCCAGGCCTTGACCTTCCCCAAGTGGAATCTACCTCACCTGAGCCTTGACCCCCACCTTGTGCTGATAGCAGCCAGCAGGAGCCAAACAAAGGCTTTCTTCTCTGTCCTACTCTGGAACATCATTGTCTCTTTATTTGAAAGGACACCCTATAGGAACACACACACACACACAAACTTCTTAAATAAGAAATGGAGAGAGAAGCTGATGGGAAATGGAATCGCAGCCTCAAGAGCACAGACACACAGGGAGCATGGAACATCAGTTAGGAAGAGAAGCTGCTGACGCAATAGCAACATAACAGCTTCCGGCCACAGTCGCCATAAATGAAGAAATCAGACGTGTTCAGTATGACCAGGGCAGGGCCATGGGGAGAAACATCCCCTGGTGGAGTGAAGGGAGATCCGGGAACGTCCCACTCAGACACTCCGAGGCACAGGCTGCTGCAAATCTGAGAAGCAGGGAGCAGTCAAGGTCCCTGGGGAATTATTACACAACCTCAGTTCCTGAAAGTCTCTTTGACTGCCTGGTGTCACTCCTCTCCACTCTGCATGTAGGGACCCTGAGGTAAAACCACCTGGAGTGTGGTCAGAAGAGGGGGAAAAGGAGAATGAAGGGCAGAAGGAAAGAAAGAGGAACTACAGGTGTTTTAGGCCACAGGGGGATGGGATTTGGGGAAGGAGAGATGTGGATTGCCAGGGGCTGCCCCCACCCACGACTCCTGCTCATCGGACAGAGACGAGAGAGCCACGCAGCAGGTGGGGCCTGAGCCTGGGTCTCTCCCACCCCTGGCAGCCACCCATGTCCAAGGATGGGAGAGAGCAGGGTCCCAGACACCAGTCTGGTGACTCTTCTCCCTCACCCCTCCTTGTCCAGGCCCTGGCCTGTAGGGCTTAAATACAGTAGCCCCCCACCATCCACAGTTTCACTTTCTGCGGTTTCGGTTACCGGTGACCAACCAAGAAGGTCAATCCAAAAATATTAAATGGGAAATTCCAGGAAAAAAATGTGTGCATTTTAAATTGTGTGCCATTCTGAGTAGCATGATGAAATCTCAAGCCATCCTGTTCTATCCTGCCTGGTCGTGGATCGTCCCTTTTTCCAGCATATCCATGCTGGCTACAGGTTGCCCATTAGTTACTTAGAAGCCATCTGGGTCATCAGATCAAAAGAATATAGTATATATAGGGCTCCATTTCAGGCATCTTCTGGGGTGCTTGGAACATATCCCCCAAGGGTAAGGGGATCACGGTAGCCTGAAAGCGTGTCCTGGCTGTGTGTATTTCTGCAGCTCCTCTGAGGGGGAAGTTGGGCTCACGAAGACCTGGGGCAGCCGTGAGGGTCCCTGATCCAGGAAATATCCAGGCCAAGAGCAGCAATTCCTTCCACCCAAGCCCACAGTACCCTCTGCCCAGGATCCCCACTGAAACACCCTGCCCTGGCCCCCAGGGGTGCAGGGGGCACCAACAGCCTGTCTCTGAGGCCAGAGTGCCCACCCTCCCTCGCTTTTATTCCCAACCAGTTCCCAGCGTGGCCTCATAAGAAAAATGTAAGCAATGTGCAAGCTGCACTTTTCTCTTGCCTAGGAGTCCCTGACATTATCAGAGCCACAACAAACCCTGGCCTTCACCGCAACCCACTCCTGCCTCTTGCACAGGGCTCAAAAGCAGAGGGACGTGGGGTGCTGGTGCTGCAGTGTGGGCCCAGGGCACCGGGGCAGGCCCCAGCCTGGCCCCTGCATTGTCTGGCCTGGGAGTGGCTGCTGGGGGTATTTTTCAGTTCAAAGGGTGCCCAGAGGGCAAAGAGGGGAAGATGTTCTGGTCGGGGTTCAGGAGGGCAATGGAGCCCCAAGTTCAGAAAGAGCCCCACCCCCCTCCCTGCCTGCCTAAGCCCCTACCTCCCCCTGCCTGGTGCCAGACCACAGTGCACAAGCAGGCTGCTGTGCTTTAGAGCAGGGCAGGGGGAAGAAAGGGGGACTAGGACTTCCTTCTGGGGTGAAGGCCCATTGTTGGGGGAGGGAGGGAAGGGTACAGTCTCAGCCGCAGGAGGGATAGCCCCAGGCCCACCTCACTCCCTCAAGCCTCCCTCCACCCCAGACAATGCTCCTACTCACCTAATCAGCCCAAAGGCACATCAGGAAGTGGGACCTCCCACCCTGCTCCCAGGCCTCGAGGCCCTTGTGGTTCCAACAGCTGATGTATCTCCCTCCTGCTGCACCTACTCACGTCCTGGAGGGGACGTCCAAGGGGAATCACTTGTGCTCCTGTCTCCACCCCTCGGTCCTCAGGGCGGGTGTGAGTGGGTGCCCAGGGCTTCCTGCCTGGAGACCTGGGCCTCTTGGCTGGTCCACAGCACCACCTCTCCTCCCTCAGGTCACCTGCAGCTCAGCCCAGAGCCACCTGGGGGTGAGAAGGGAGCAGGCAACACCTCCCTTGAAGGTACAGAGGTGGGCCCGATGCCCCAGGCCAGGTGACATCTTGTTGGGAGCATAAGAAGCAGCCTTACTGTTACCCTTCCATTATATGTCCTACATGGTCTTTACCCCCATCAGGGCTGTGGGACCCCTGGCACAATCTCACCTCACCTCCCAGGCAGGCCTGAGAGGAGAATGAGACAGAAAGAGAGAGAGAGTATGTGTGTGTGAGAGAGAGACAGAGAGAAGGAAGGAGGGAGGGAGGATGCCCTAGGGCTCTCTCTCCCTTCATATGCTGAAGAAAGGAAAGAGGATGTCGTATCTGCAGTCTGGAAGCTCTGTGAGATACTGCCCTGTTTAGTTGCTAGCCAACAAAACCAAGAAAATTCTCCTAAGACTGAGAGCAGATGTAGGACGTGGTGGCCTGCAAGAGTGGGTTTCCATGGCCCTAGCATCCTGCCAGCAAGGGGAGGGTCTGGAAGGGACATCTGGGACAAGCCCACCCACGTGCCGCCGGCACACTGCCACTGTCTCCCTGAGTGCTGCACAGGAGCAGGGCCTGGCCCTCGTCCTGGCCTGGGGTGGGCGCTCGTGAGCACACGGGGCGTCTGCAGCAACTCTCTGCAGGGGACCCGCTGTGTGAGTGTGTGGGCTTCCCCTGCTCCGGGGACCCCTGGGCCTCAGCTCACCCACTTTTCTGAAGACTGTCATTAGGATAGAATATATGAAATGTGTGGCGAAATAACAAATGAAGTAAGTTACTTAAAAGTGCTTTGAAAAATGACAAGAACTACACAAACACAAGCCACGATTCTTAGTGTCTTCATGACCAAGGGGTGCTATAGAGGGCCTTACCAGATTGCCAGGGATCTGAGAGTTCGTCTAATCCAATTCTTTCATTTTGCAAGTGAGAAATGTGGGGCTCGGTGAAGTGAACTGGTTTTCCCAATGCCACACAGAGTGATTAAGCCCGAACTGGGACGCTGGGAGGCTGCCATTCACTGAGCAGCCGACTCGCACACTGCGCGGTTCTCTCCACCGCACTCACGACAATCCTAGGAAGTACGAATATGAATTTTATAGTTGAAGAAACTGGCTGAGAAAATTTTTTTCATTCACTTAAAAATTTTCAGATATAATTCACATGCTATAAAATTCATCATTTTAAAGTGTATGACTTTCAGTGGTTTTTAGCATATTCACAAGATTTACAACTATCACCACTGTCTAATTCTCATCGCCCCAAAAAAGAAACCCCACACCCATTAAGAGTCACTCGCTACTCCTCCTCCCCCCAGCCCCTGGCAGCCACTAATCTACTTTCTGTCTCTATGCATCTGTCTTTTCTGGACTTTTCATATAAATCAAACAATATGTGGCCTTTTATGTCTGGTTTTTAATGTACTTTAAATTTTTTATTTACATACAGTAAATTCACTCCTTTTAATATGCAGTTCTGAGTTTTGACAATGTATAGAGTCATGTAATGGCCAACACAGATGAGATATAAAACAGTCCCCACTACCTGACACTGCCCCTTCATAGTCAACAGTCCTGCCACCCTCCCCCCACTCGACCCTAATCCTGGCAACTCCTGATATGTTTTCTTTTCCTATAATTTGGTCTTTTCCAGAGAGTCCTAGAAGTGGAATCACACAACATAGATTTTTGAGCCTTCTCCTGTCACTTAGTGTAAGGCACCTGCAGTTCACCCGTGTTGTTTCTGTACCCGCAGGGCCTTCCTTTTCATCGCTGAGTAGTAGCTCATCATATGGCTGTACCACAGGCTGCTCGACCACTCATCAGCTGAAGGACGTGTGGGGGGTTTTCAGTTTGAGGCAGTTGGGAATAAAGCCACTATAGTATAAACATTCATATACAGGTTTGGGTGTAAACTGAAGCTTTTGTTTCACCTGGGTAAGTCGGAGTGAGACTGATGGAGCATAGGGTAAGCATATGTTTAATTTTATAAGAAACTGCTGGCTTATTTTCCAATGTAATCACACTATTTTGCACCCCCACTTTCAGTGGCTCTGCATCCTTCCCAGCATTTGGTAGGGTCAGGTGTTTTCTTTGTTTGTTTGTTTTTTGCCATTCTGATAGGTGTGGTTTTAAAATTTGCTTAAAATCATACATATTGCAAGTGGCAGAACTGATATTTAATGGTACTTTATCTGTCTCCAAAATCTATTCTCTTTCTACTACACACGGCAATCCTTAATTCATTTACTCCACCTTAACTCGGAGCACATTGCTAGGTAGCTGGTAAATATGCTCTACTAGTCGACAGCCTAAGTTATGGAGCAGTAAGAACAACAACAAAACCTAAGTCTCAGTGCTTAAAACAGCAAAGGTTTATTTCTCATGTATTCTACATGTCCACTGTGGATCAGATGGGCCCTCAAAACTCAGGCTGGTGGAGCAGCCACTATCTGGAACATTACCACTAGCTGTGGCAGAGGGGGAGAGAGCTCTGAAGGTCTCACAAAGTCAATCAAATGTTCCAGCCAGGCAGTGATCCGTCACTTCCACAAACATCCCATTGGCCATACCTGCTGTAGTCCATGTCCACAGCCAATCACGAGGGGCCAGGGGCCAGGGAGTGCAATCCTATCAAATGGCTAGAAGGCAGAGAGAAGGAAAAATTTGGTGCCCAGCTTTAATGTCTACTGTGTGCATTACAAATCACTCACTGTTGGCTATTAGGAGGCTCAGGGCAACACTAAGTGAAAAGGGGTTCTTATACAAGATTGCATTATTCTAAAGATTAATCCTGTCCAGGATGTTCAACACCCTCTTCACAGTTGCCACAGAATGCCTTGGCTGGATACAGAGGCCCCGCAACTGTACAGACAGGCCCTCCAGCTGCCCTTCTTCCTAGAGTCAGGAAGGACTCACACACCTTATAACATGGTTCCCATTACGTCTGGCAACAAATGGGCTGAAAACTCAACCCTTCTACCCCTTACTCAATTCCTTAGATTCATATTCTTATTCCAGCCACACCCTAATTCCACTTCTGGGAGTAGTAGGTGGCAGCTCACCCTGAACCTCAGGGTCATGCAACCACAGGGCAGATCATGTGGGAGGAGGCAGCGAGCTGCGGGTAAAGGCACTTCTGCATGGTCCTTCCTGAGGCCTTGGACTAGGTCTCAGAGAGTCCCTCAGCCAAAGGTTTTGGGACTAGGCAGCCAGAATGACCACGAGCTTGGCAGACAGAAGGCCTGGCTGAAATTCTCAGTTCCTCCCATATCAGCTGTGTGACCGCGGACAGACTTTCTGAGTGATTTCTTCTGGAAAATGAGGATGCAAAGCAACCTCTGTTAACTTGGTATGAGGAGGCTGGGCACGGTGGCTCATGCCTGTAATCCTAGCACTCTGGGAGGCCTAGGCGGGTGGATTGTTTGAGCTCAGGAGTTCGAGACCAGCCTGAGCAAGAGTGAGAACTCCGTCTCTACTAAAAATAGAAAGAAATTAGCTGGACAACTAAAAATATATAGAAAAAATTAGCCAGGCATGGTGACGCATGCCTGTAGTCCCAGCTACTGGGGAGGCTAAGGCAGGAGGATCGCTTGGGCCCAGGAGTTTGAGGTTGCTGTGAGCTAGGCTGACGCCACAGCACACTAGCCCGAGCAAGAGAGTGAGGCTCTGTCTCAAAAAATAAAAAATTAAAATTAAAATTAAAATTAAAAAAAACATGCTACGAGAAATAGCAGTTTGTAAATGAAGAACCTGGCACATAGTAGTCGCTTAATGAACAGTGCTATTATTGCCCTGATACCTGTAGCTAAACAGAAGAGTTGTGCATTTTCATACCGAGTCTGCAGAGAGTGAGCTCTGGGTGCCTGGAACTTGATTTCCCTTGAACTTGGGCTATGTTCAGAGTAAAAGAATGAAGTATTATTGCTAATTCAGTACAACTAGTGATTTTTCTCCTATTTCATTATTGTTATTTTCATTACATGTGCACATCTAATTTGCATGGATGGAATATAAGCCTAGTATGAATATAGATGTAATAATCAAAGTCAAAATTTTAATTAAAAAGAAGAACTCTGGCCAGGCGTGGTGGCTCACGCCTATAATCCTAGGGATCTGGGAGGCCGAGGCAGGAGGATTACTTGAGGTCAGAAGTTTAAGACCAGCCTGAGCAAAAGTGAGACCCGGTCTCTACTAAAAATAGAAAAAATTAGCCAGGTGTGGTGGTGCATGCCTGTAATCCCAGCTACTCAGGAGGCTGAGTCAGGAGGATCACTTGAGCCCAGGTGTTTGAGGTTGCATTGAGCTATGCTAACACCACTGCACTATAAGCCTGGGAGACAGAGCAAGACTCCATCTCAAAAAATAAAATAAAATAAAAATAAGAACTCTAGAGAAACTTTTTGCTAAGATCTATTGCCAAAGAACCTTAAGCAAATTCACAATTAGCTTTCATTTTTTACAATGTACAGTTTTTACATTGTGTTTCTGGCTTCAATTCCTGAGTTTTTAATTACTTTATGTATTATGGTACAGTGCCTAGTAAAAATAAATTAAATTTCTAAGCATTCACTTAAACAAATTGGCTTGGCTGTACCCAAACGCATGTTGGGCTGAGACAGGGCTGCCCCCTTCTGGGACTTTTCAGTACTGCAGTGACTCCTTATCCAGGCGGGCTCTCAGCTTTCACTCACTGGAAAGGGCCCCAGGGTGAGCCAGGGGCATCCCTTTCCCTCTTCACAACGGGGGTGAGCAGGAGTCTCCATGGCATACAGACCAACAAAGGGCAGTGGTCTTCAGTGTCCTAGGTTTTTGGAAGCCTTTCTGGGTTACTCCTTGAAGAGACCACATCTACTTCCCAACAATGCCTTACATCGGTACAGTGCTATACAATTTAAAGAACAGTCATTATTTCACAGGCCGTGAGAATCCTGTGAATTGAAACTGGACACAAATTATTATCCTCATTGCATGCGGAAGAACTTAGGTTAAGAGACAGTGACTTGCTCAAGACCACACAGCCAGTACATGTAAAAGAAATTCTAGAACCCAGGCCTTCGAGATACCTGGGTTTGCATTCTTTCTGCCTAACCATAATAAAAATATTACTTTTATTTTTAAAATATCTTATTTAATATGTATTAAGTCAGTGATTCTCAACCCTGGCTGCACAGTTAAAATCTCCTGTAGTACTTGAAAAAGTTAACTCCTCCTGCCTGGGCCCCTCACCAATCAATTACATCAGGATCTGTAATTGGGTTCCAGACGTCTGTGTTTTTATTAGCTCCCCTGGGTGTTTCTAATGTAACACATCAAGCACCATTGTGTAGGGGCTTTAGAAACACCTTCTCATTTAAGCCTCACGACAATCCCATCAGCTAAGTCTTATATTATCCACACGAACGGTGAGGAAAGCGAGGCACAGAAAAGATAAATTGATCCTGGATAGTTCCTAATACCACAATCCCCAAAGTGTTCACTAAGGTGCTCCAAGTCGCCACAGAGAATTCAAAGGGATTCCGCATGATATTCGAAAAATTTCAGGGAAACACGGCAACACTTGGCATTTGTGGGACACCACGCGAACTACTGTGCTAGTTTATCGTAGTTCACCATTTTTACAGTAGATGGCGCTACATTCCTGCCAATGACGCAATGCCTTTGCAAACCTGGATTTTTCAGCGTGAAAATCAGTGTGGACAGGGTATGAGTGTGGTGGTATTCCATCTCATTCCAAAGTTGGAGAAGTAGTACTATGCCCAATAGGCACAGCTATCCCATTAACAAGTAATTACAGTAATTTTAGAATAAAATAAAAATATTTTTTTCTTTAAATATATGTTCATTATTTTTTTTAATGGCTCAGTTGTTAGGGCATAAATACTTATTATGTTGTTTGGACCCAACTTAATTTACTTAAAAAGGTAAATTTATGGCATTTTTTGGAAAAAAAAAAGCACCTTCCTAATGCCAAGGCCACACAATAAAGGGGAAGAGGCAGGATTTAACTTTGATCAGTCTGACCCCTGAGCCCGAATGCTTATCCTTCCTCTGAACTGGGCTCAATCTGGGCTTTTCTTCTGTGTGTTATTCTAGATGCCAAACTCTAAACATTGAGTTAGGGGTCAACCTGAAAATGGTAGAGTAGACATGAATTAAATATTACTGTTGGGACTACAAATTATTAAAATGTCATTTGGCAAGTTATGTAATGTCCCCGAATCTCAGTTTCCTCATCTGTAGATGAGGATAGCAAAATCTACACCACAGGGTTGTTGTGAAGATTAAACAAGATAAATATCTGGTATAGAAAAGGTACTCAATAAGTGTTTGTTCTGTCCCTGTTTTCCCTCCTCACTTCCATGAGAGATCTGAAGACATAGGATTGCACAAGTGTCCACAGAGGTGTGAAACACACACACACACACACACACACCACACAATCTGACCATCTGTCTATGCCCAATCCTAAACCTCAAACACATTATTTATACATACATACTCTCATATACACACAATCACAGCATCTTGGCTGGTTAGATCAACACAAAATAAATGGACAGAACAATGAAGCCAATAAAATAAGCTTTCTCTTTTTTTTAGAGATGAGGTCTCACTCTGTTGCCCAGGACGGAGTGCAGTGGTGCAATCACAGCTCACTGCAGCCTTGAACTCCTGGCTTCAAGCGATCCTCCTGCCTCAGCCTCCCAAAGTGCTGGGATTACAGGTGTGAGCCATGCGCTGGGTAAAATAAGCTCTTGGACTGACTCTCCTTCCCCCACACATCCTCATCGGATAGCTACTGCTATCGAGCGACCCTCTGCCAGCCCCACAGTACTGTGCACACTCAATACGTCCTCGTCTGCCCCCTTCTCCAGTTGCCCATCGTATCCCTGTACCTTATGCCACTACACCAAAGGGATACTCAGGACCTGAAAACGTTCTCCATTCATCTCAGCACACGAACACGCCCTACCATCATCGGCTCTTAACAGCATCGGCCCCAGAACAGGTTACCACACTCTCCTGGGCGTTATTTGCAGGAGAAAGGCCCCTACACCAGCCAAGGTGCTTGAGCTTTTACCTTTAGCTATTATTTCTTTGGGCTTGAAGACTTTTATAAAACAGATTTCTCTCTACAAGAGGTAAATCTTATGTCTCACTCAGCAGGTGGGCGAACTCCAGGTCAGCTACCGAGGAGGAAGTGGAGGAAGCAGTGGTGTCCCTGACACAGTCATCCCATAAATATGTAGCGAGCATCCACTATGTGCTAGGCACAAGGGCATGGACATGAATGAGACCCAATCACTGCCCTTCAGGATTATGGTCTAATGAAGGCCCCAGGCTAGGAAACAAGTCCCCTGTGATGTGTGCTAACACGGGAAGGAAGTGTCAGTATCATGGCAGTACATAGGAGAGACTCTGAACCCAGACCCAGCAAAGACTTCCTGAAGGAAGCGACATCTAGATGAAACTTAAAGGATGAGGAGGAGTTAGGCCCATGAAAGACCATTCCAAGTAGAGAAGCAGGACAGAAGCGGAAGTCGCAGGGTGAAGAAGCCCGGCGTATGGGACTCGGGTACACCTCACAACTGTGCGAAGGGCTGAAGCATGGTTACAACCGCTTTTTGCAAGTCCAAAGTTTAGCCAAAAATGTTCATTTGACAACTATTTACTGAGCTGCCCCATGTGCAAAGACCCTTTGCTGTTGCGTGGGTTGTGTGTAAAGACACCTGCAAACCACGACAGCATGACCTTGCCTCATCTGGACACGCCTTCTTAAGACTCTAGTGATCCCAGGCTGGTGTCCTACCTAGATGGCAGGACTTGTTTGAGTCTTGGTTGTCATGTGTCCTAAGCGTGGACATGCTTTGAATTCCAGCGGCCCTGATGAAAAAGTCTCACCCTTAGATCAGGCCTGTGATAAGCCCTCAGCCGCCTGGGGCGGGGGGCAGTGGGGCGTTGGGTCAGAGGTGAAGCAGCAAAGCAATGTGGCGCTGCGCTCATTCTGAGTTTGCAGGCCTGGAGCTCTCTTGTGGGTCGCGGCGGAAACTTGAGCGCAGGGAAAGGTGGGAGAGATGATATTTGCTTCATAGCTGAAGGTTGGACCCCAGAATTCTGACCACAGCTGAGAAGGTGATTTGGCATATTCTATTTAAACCTTTGATGCCCCCAGATTGTGCAAGACAGAAGGCTGAGTAAGTGGTGTTTGAAACCCAGTCTGAACAAGTTTGCTCTGTAATTTCCAGGTGGCATGACATCAGGGTGTGACGTCCCAGGCCAGTCCTGATGCCCACATCCTTTCCCACTCCGGGCCCCTGAGTTGCCTAATACAAAACACCAACCTCACCACCTTCTTCAAATATTATTATAAACAAAATTGGTTAGAATAGAAATGGCCCCTGTCCCCAAAAAGACACTACTTCAGAGAAGTCTTTGAGCTGACTGCTCAGTCCTTTCAGTCCTTGACCTGCTTGTGACCAGGGCAAGACCTAACGCCCTTCCCAGCTTTTGGGAAAGACTCATTGCCTTCGGCCCTCCCTGCCCTGCCCAGGTTGCTGACCTCATGGGTGCAGGTGGCAGTCTAGCTGGAGAGGGACCTTTCACCTCCTTCCTGCTCACCATTTCCCTGTCGCACCACAGGTCCCTACAGTGTGCAGGTAGAAAGCTGCCACACAAAGACTGACTCCTCTCTGGCCCAGGAGAATCGGATGGGGCTCTATCACCCTAAGGGGGTTTACCGCTCCAGCCAGCTTGGGAGCCCCTGGCCATACCAGAGGCAATCCCAGACTGCGGTGTGGCCATCCGCAGGAAGGAGGGTGGAGCAGCTGCCTCCCTGAGTTCTGGGACCATCCCTTCCGGAGGCCCTTCCACCCAGAGCACAATCTATAACAGGACCTCGAAGGCACCTACAGATCCATCTGCTAAGACCTGAGAATAGAGTGGCTTCGAGGTGACAGGGAGACTGTCCCTGGCAATGGGACAGGGCAGACCTGGTATCCCAAAATCACCTGCAAACGCGACTGCCCTGCCCCTACCCAACAAGCAGGAATTCTGGTTCTTGCATCAACCCTGCCTCTCCCAGCCTCTATGTCTCAGTTGGAGGGCAAAGGTGAGAACAGACCCTTCCCGTTACCCCAGCCCTGGGCGGCTTCCGGCTGAGTCAGCCCCGCAGGGAGAGCGCCGCTGGGGCAGCTCCAGGCTCTCAGGCACTGGCCTGCTCACTTCCTCCAGGGCTGGGCAGCCCCTGCCAGGCCACCAGTGTCAGAGCTTGCCCCTGACCGTTCCTTGACCTCCCCACAAGTCAGGGCACCCGCTTAGATCTCCCAATCTCCCCTCTTTCCTGGGACAAAACGTGTCACTCAGGCATTTGCATTAGGAGTGATACTTCCCCAGCTCAGGACTTTCCTAGCAAAGCAATTACTTATTGTCAAGAGGAAGGAATTCTCTCCCATGAGGGCCCCCTTCCACTCTTAAGAAGCTTGGGGAAAGCATAACTATAAAAGAGAGTATGAGAAATAGGTAAAAAGCACAGATTCTAGCATCCTAACTTGGGCTGGAGTCCCGATTCTGATCTTTTTTGAGCTGTGTTTCCTAGATGAGTTCCTTTTCTTAGAGGCCAGTTCCCTCATTCGTACTAATAAAATGTCTAGTATTTATGAGTGCATGTTTCTTAGGATTGCTGTGAAGATTAAATGACACAAAACATGGCTCGCACCTGTAGTCTCAGCTACTCTGGAGGCTGGGGCAGGAGAATCACTCAAGCCCAGAAGTTTGAGGCCAGCCTGGACAGCATAGCAAGACCCCCCTCTCTAAAACAAACAAACAAACAAAAAACTTAAACATGGAATGCACCTGACACATAGTAGGAGCTCAGTACATGGCTTTAAAATGTGCCTTTCTTGGGACAACACTTAATTCCGGAGGGTGGGGTTTCACACAAAGGAATATATTCGTGGGTAGGCAGGTTTTGTATTGCCACCCAAATTGTGTTGAATAGACTTCAGCATGCTGCCTACCCATCACTTCTGTTTCCCTTCTGGATAAAGCAATCCTAATTAAAGGCAAACTGGGAATTGGGATGCAAATAGTGTTTCTGAAAACTCCTAAACATGACTTAATCAATCCTCTCATCCCTGCATGCGCGCGCGCACACACACACACACACACACACAAGATGTGTGTGTGCTCCCCCAGAGCCACAGGCCAGGAAGCAACCTGGATGTTTCTTTGTTCCCTTCATATAATCAAAGTTTTTGATTTAAAAAAAATCATAGAATCATAGAGTATAGATTCTTCCCTTCTTTGTCCTTGATACCCTGTCCAAACTAGTCAACTTCTGGAAGCTCCAACAATCTCAGCAGAGGCAGAAAAGATAAATAAGAGTTCACCAGATAAAGAAAGAATGGGTCATTTCAAGTCTTGAGAACAGATGAGGCTCAGAGGCTTCCCGTGCTGCGGTATTCTGTGGAACAATATGCAGCTCTGTGTGCAGGAACCAAGGTCCAAGCTGAGCCATGCGGCATAATAGCTTCGCACACTAGCTCTCGGGCTATGCTGCCTGGGTTGGAATTCCAGCTCCATCACTTCTTAGCAAGTTACTTAATTTCTGTGTGCCTTGATTCCATCTGTAAAGTAGGGTCATAATAGTACCCCCCTCCAAAGGTTGTTGGGAGGATTGAATGAGTTGATAGATGAAGAGAACTTAGAACGGTGCTGGGATATACTAAGTACTCCATAGTGTTAGATACTATTCTGAATTCATACCTAAGCACTGGAGCAGCCCACTCTTTCTTTCACCATTCACCCCCAAGTACACCTGTACAGGAAGCTTTCTTTGATTAATCTGAAATGGTGATCCTTTGCACATCACCCCATGCACTCACCTACTCTCATTTCTCTGTATCGATGCTTTTGACAAACTTACTCTCCAGCACAGGGTTGTGGATCAGTCACATCAACGTAGAGGGAAGTTTACTGCAGAAAATCAAGGAGTTGTCTTGTGACACAATGACTCAGTTTTGCTTCAACATTCGGTCCACAAATATTAATTGCACACTACTGTGTGGCAGGTACCATGTTCCACAGGGCTTCCCCTAGAGCCACATGTAGGAGAATTAGGCAGAAGGTACTTGATTGAAGGGTCTCAGAAAAACCCACCTTTATTTCGAACATCCCTCCTCCTGACTACTTGCAAGATTTAGAGCACGGATTTCCCTTCTTCAGACTCCTCTTAAAAATAATGCATTCTGATTGGGTCAAGGCTCTAAATTACCCAGAGAGGTCACACATCAGATATGTAAGAGCATAGGAATTTCATTACCTGATTAACTCATCTTTTGGATGAGTTAATACAGCACATGGATCCAGAAAAGGCTGGGGGTGGGATGCGCTGTGAATGCTGGAAATTATATGCTCCTGTATTTGTATTAACACATTTTTTTCCCCTGGGAGTTTTGTTTCAGGCAATATGGGAACTAGGTAACAGGACAATGCTCCCATACAGAACACCTAAAACACGACATTCTTGTAAATGCATAGCAGAGCTTGGGGGCTGGGGCTGGGGGGTGTGAGAAATGAAGGAAAATCTTACAGGACAAGAAACAAACATACAAAGCAAAAGAACAAAGAAAAGCCTGAAAACCAAAGTTGTTTTGAGTGGACCCAGAAGCTGTGGCTGCCTGGGGTTGCTACCTAATCTGGATAACCAAGGGCTGCCATTAAGCAGGGCCCTCAAGGCTTTGCTTTCAAGACTATACTTGCAAGGAAGAGTGAGCCAGGAGAAATCTGGCCATCTGCAAAAGGAGAGGAAAGGGAAACATGTCTCAGCCAAATTCTGGACCTGAAATAAAAGTTTCCACGGAGAATTTACAATCCCGAGCTTCAGGCCATTTGAAAACAGAATGCATAAGATGCATGGTCTGGGAAAACACAAGATGAAACATTAACAATGATTAGCAGTGGATTGTTCGTTCCTTGAAGAAGCTTTGCACAAAGCTTCTCTGGAGAAGCTGCCTCTTAACTCAGGCTATGTAGATTCTCACACAAAAAGTTTGAACAAGTAGAGCTAAAATACAAAAAATAAATAAATAAAAACATGAAAACAAGCCTACATGAGCAAATATCAGCATACCAAATAAACAGCAGCATAAGATCCTTTCCATCTTCCTATAATAGAATTATTAGGTATGTAGGAAAAAATAAGAATTTTTTTTAAAGTTTAAAGAAAAATAAAAAGAAACTGAAAATATGAGAAAGGGGCCACATGCTATTAAAAAAAGATGAGATTTTCCCCAAAACTATGGGATCAGAGTGGGAAAAAAAAAGATGAGAGAGGTTTGAAAAATAAATCAAATAGAACATCTAAAAATGAAAGCCATGATAATCAAAATAAAAAACTCAATGGGGGAAAAAAACTCAGTGGGCAAGGTAAATAGTAGATTAGATAGAATGGAAGACAGAATTAATGAACTGAAAAAACCTCTAAGGGGGCAGGGTGTGGTGGCTCATGCCTGTAATCCTAGCTCTCTGAGAGGCTGAGGCAGGAGGATCGATCGAGGTCAGGAGTTTGAGACCAACCTGAGCAAGAGCAAGACCCCTCCCTCTCTACTTAAAAAAAAGAAAATAGAAATTAGCTGGACAACTAAAATTATATAGAAAAAATTAGCTGGGCATGGTGGCACATGCCTGTAGTCCCAGATACTCGGGAGGCTGAGGCAGAAGGATCTCTTGAGCCCAGGAGTTTGAGGTTGCTGTGAGTGAGGCTGACGTCACGGCACTCTAGCCCAGGCAACAGAGTGAGACTCTGTCTCAAAAAAACCCTGTAAGATCTAAAAAATTATGCAGAATGCAGCGGAGAGGGCTGAAAACTTGGAAAATCAGAAAGAAAAATGAAGAGACATGAAGATCAAAATGAATAGGACTAACATTCATCCAATTGGAACATTGTAAGCAAAAACAGCATAGAGAGAGGCAATATTCTAATAAGTAGTGGCTGAGAATTGTCTAGAAGCAATGATGAATGACATGAAATTCTCACTTTCTATCATCTATATAAGCTAGATGACAAAGGAATAATATTTTTAAACATCTAAGAGTAAATAACTAGCGAACTAGAATTTTATACTTAGCCAAACTGGCATTTAAAATCAAGAACATTGATCCTTTTGTAGTTCATATGCATGATGGAGTTTTCACACTCACATGTGAGATGTGTCTCCCTCAAACCTTGTTACTACGTTGGCACATTACCTACCTGATGTGAAAAACAAAACAAAACAAGACAAGAACACCCATGGAATAGGAGAAAATATTTGCAAATCAAGTATCTGTCAAGGGACTTGTACTCAGAATATATTAATATAAAGAATTCTTACAGCTCAACAATAAAAAGACACATAACTCAATTTAAGAATGGGCAAAGGATTTGGATAGACATTTTTCAAAAAAAGACTTACAAATAGCCAATATGTAGATAAAAAGTTGCTCAACATCATTAGTCATTAGGGAAAACTACAATGAGATACTATTTCACAACCACTAGGATGGCTAAAATAAAAAAAAGAGAGAGAGAAAGACAATAACAAGCGTTGACAAAATGTAGAGAAATCAGAACACGTATGCATTGCTAGTAGGATTATAAAATGATGCAGCCACTTTGGAAAATAGTGGGAATTCCTCAAAGTATTAAATATAGATACACTATAACCCAGCAATTCTACTCCCATTTAGATACCCAAGAAAATTAAAAACATATGTCTACACAAAAACCTGTATACAAATATTCATATAAGCATTATCTATAATAGCCAGAGAGTGGAAACTACCCAAATGCCCATCAACTGATGAACAGATAGACAAAATGTGGTATATCCATACAATGGAATATTACTTGGGCATAAAAAGAACCGAAATTCTAATACATGCTACAACACGGATGAAACGTGAAAACATTGTGCTAGGTGAAAGAAACCAGACACATAGGCCATATATTACATTATTCATTTATATGAAAGGAATAACATTCCTTTGTAAGTAATTTTTAAATTGTACCCAAAAAAGGAATATGCCTGTGTGTGTGTGTGTGTGTGTGTGTGTTTTGTTCTCCCCACTCTGGCAGGACACACCAGAGACTGTTAGAAGTGGTTGCCTTTGGAAATGGGAAGTCCCTGGCTAGTGCAGACATGGTTGGAGAGGTTTTTTAATTATTGAGATGCAATTCACACACAATAAAAGTCACCTTTTTAAATAATATGATTGCTGATCACTAATGGTAACTGTCTTTAACTTTTTGAGGAACTAGCAAACCTTTTTCCGTAGTGGCTGCATCATTCACATTCCCACCAGTTCCAATTTCTCAGCATCCTTGTCAACACTTGTCAGCTTTTTTTTTTTTTTTAATTGCCTATGGGTCTGCAGGTCTATGGGAAGTGACATTAAGTCTTGCTTTGGTCTTACTTGCATCTATAGCGTCTGTGATTTTGTGTGGGGTTCACAATGTTGGAAAACAAAAGATTTTGCCTCTATTCCCCCATGAGAATTAGGAACCATTCATTCTAAAAAAGTTCTCCTGGGCTATTTTTCAGAACTATTGTCAATATTTCAAAAAGCCTGATGTAACTCAGACACTCCCTCTCAATGGGGTTCTTAGCACTGAAAAGTCAAGTGATGTAATCTTGACTAGAATTATTTGAATGAAGTTTAATTGTTTACAAATAGAGAAGGCACTGCCTTCGGGTTTTATCACCACCTGGTAGCACAAACCCAGCATATGGTAAATGTAGAAGTGAATGAATGAATATATATTAGTCCTTATGTGTTTACCTAAATCTCTGATTGGTAAATTTTTTTTTTTTTTGGAGACAAAATGAAGGCTGATTAAAGGAGTTGTTGGTGGGAGAAGTGTAGGAATGTTTGCCTTTGGAGAGTCCAGAGGTGTGGCCTGTCCCCAGAGTTACACCCTGGGTAATAGTGTTGGAAGACATGCTCTTCTGAGGCCTTGTTTCTTTCTGGTCCCCTGGGCCTCTGCTCCCAGCCCAGCCCTGGTCTGGCCCCAGATACCCTCAGCCCCTCGCAGCCCAGAGGACACCCACCCTTGTTAGTGTCCTGTGCACTGTCCTCTGCCCCACCCGACCCACCTTGCTCTCAGCCCCCTCCCCAAGATCCAACACAGCCTCTGGTGTCCTAAAACAAGTTAATCTGGCATATCCCTGCAAATGTGTAAATGGTGCCGATTCACATCAGAATCCTTTTCCTCCCTATTTTTCCATACCACTCCACCCCATCTGTATCAGTTACCTAGGGCTGCTGAAATAAAGCACCACAAATAGGTGATTTAAAACAACAGAAACTTATTCTTTCACAGTTCTGGAGGCTGGAAGTTTACAAACAAGCGTTGGTAGGACCATGCTCCCTCCAAAGCCTGTAGGGGAGGATCCTGCCTTGTTTTTTGTCCAACCTCTGTTAGCCTCACACATTCCTTGGCTTATGGCGGCATAATCCCTATCTCTGACTCTGTTGTCACATGTCCACCTCCCTCTGTCTCTGTATCCAAATTTTCCTCTTCTTATAAGGACACCAGTCACACTGGTTTAGGGCCCACCCTAATCCAGCTCCCCTCCCTCCATTCCTCATTTGCAAATAGACATAATACTATTTGGACTGTGTGTGCGTGGGACATTGGAAAATGGGCCCGTCCATCCAGTGCAGCCAGCAGGGCTATTTGACAGTATGTAGCAAGAGCCTAAAAAAGGCATAGCCTCGGGTTTTTACTTTTGAGCATTAATCTTTTTTTTTTTTTTTTTTTT
>VBSM01003176.1:16194491-16233170 GCA_008086735.1 Cheirogaleus medius | reverse complement strand
GAGCTATCCTCCCGCCTCGGCCTCCCAGAGTGCTAGGATTACAGGCGTAAGCCATCACGCCCGGCTTTGAGCATTAATCTTAAGGAAATAATTGGGCAAGTGTGCAAAGATGTAAGTATAAAGATATTGCAACTTTATGGCAGTATAAAGCATAAGCATTCTAAATGACTACAAAGGAGAACTGATTTGATCTTAAGAGGTTGTAATGTAACTGAATCCTTTATTCTTACCTATATTTCCTTCTCTTGGGATCATAACACTCTCGTAGATAATTAAATGAGTATTTTTATGAAACAATTGGAAATTCAAACATTGTTTGGTGATATTAGGAATCATTGTTGATATTTTAGTTGTGTAATGGTGTTGTGGCTTTGTTAAAAATGAGTCTTCAACTTTTGGAAATGCATACTGAATATCTACAGGTGATTTGATAGGCTGTATTGGATGTGCTTCAAATAATATAGGGGGGACAACATAGCAAGACACCATCTCCATAAAAAACTTTAAAAATTAGGTGGCGCATGCCTGTAGTCCTAGCTACTTGGGAAGCTGAGGCAGGAGGATAACTTGAGCCCAGGAGTTTGAGGTTACAGTGAACTATGATAGTGCCACTGCACTCCAGGCTGGGCAACAGAGTGAGACCCTGTCTCTAAAATAATATTACTACTTCTAATAATACAAGATGGAGACAGTGCTTGGACATGTGGATGGGGCAGGGCTGGCCATGGGTTAAGGGCAGCTGGGGCCTGAGGGTTTGATACGTGGAGGCTGTTTTGCTCTCTGCTTTTGTGTATGATCTAAACCCTTCATAATAAAAACCTGGACAAAGGAGGTGTCTAATTGAATTCTGTTTTGGTAGAATCTTCTAGGGATCACAACCTCTAGGGTTGTTCTATTGACACTTCTTTATTATATAATTTTTTTTAAATGTCATCTGTTTCTCTGACTTACTAGGTAGTTATCTAGGATGCAATAAGTATGAAAGTGCTTTGCAAACTCATAGCCCTGTATGCATATAAGGGATTATTAGGACTCATTAATTTTCCAAACATGTATTGCTGTGCTCTTCAGTGGAACAAGAATTAAGGTTTTGCCCTCAAAGAGTTCATAGTTTAAACTTTTCCTCAATTTAAAGTGACTTTTCTCAAAAAGGCAGTGCAGGGAGGGATACAATAAGGCCATGTGTGTAAACGAGGCTGAGTCTGGTGCTGGAAAACTCAGTTTAATTTTTTTTTAAAGTATACCAATTTCACTTTATTAGCCTAATTTAGGAATAGGATGGGGAGAATGGGGTTGAGGGCAGGTATGAGTGGAATAGCATGCAGTGTCCTATCCGAGACTGGATGTCTTCAGGCCCAGCATTACAGGAGTCCTCTTGAAGAAGTTTCCAGGTTTGACATTGACAGTTGAAAGCAAACAACCCACTGAATTGTGGTTCACTGGCTCTGCTGTCATCCACACTGCCATTACATGTCAAAATTCTACCACCAAATGTGTAGATCATATGTTTTTCTGAATCCATACACATCTGATGATCAAACACCAATTTCGGCCCTCCATCAGCAGCAGTATCCTCACTTACTAACATCCATGTGTTTGCGTCAATGTCATAATGATAGAAATCACTTTTCAGAGATTTGCTGTTCCTCACAGAGGAATCCAAATAACACCCCAACGTGTAGATTTGCCTCCGCTGAATGTCAATGCACATTTTATGACATGATCTGGCGCTAGAACCATTCTCTTTCTCAGTGTCTCTAGAGATACATGTCCACTGGTTGTCCTTCACACTGTACGCCCAGAAGTCAGCAAGATCTTGTGTTCCATCCCAGCCACCAAACAAATAAACAGTCTCTGTTTGAACATCAATAACCATCTGATGGCCTCCTCTCATTCCTGGCCGGTTATCTTCTCCATCACCTTTGGTGCTTTGGGGAAGGATTTAACTCCATTGTGGTTTATATTCCTGTTGACTGATATACTGATTGAACAAGCCATCATTTACAGCTTTTTCAATCAACTCTTCGAAAGCATCAAAATCACCCTTCAACACCCTTCAGTTATCTGTTAACATGGGATGTTCCAATGCAATCTTGGTTTTCTTTTGCAGTGATTCAAAAGCCTCTGTATAGTTGTGTTGTCTGGAGTGTTTTAGGCAAAGACGAATGGCTTCCTGTTCATGGTACTTGCTATACCAGTTGAGACAGGGCTGTACTATATCAGGATCATCAATGCCACTAAGTTCAACATACCAGATGCTAAAGATAAAGCTGGGCCCCCAGGACAAGAGTGGAACTATTTTAATGAATCGACAAGGGAACCATCTGTTCATCAATTTTGTGCTTTGAGGTGAACGTTTCTTTGTTATAATCATTCTTTAAGCCACTAGACAATAGCTCTGTCATATTTTCTTCATTCATTCCACCAAAGACTTTAAATTTCTTCAAATTGCAGACATGAGTTTTCTCATATTTTCCAAATGGGATATTCTGAACTATAGCAGGCATTTTAAGCTTCAGAATCAAGTACTGGGGAGGATAGTTGCTCTCTAAAGACCATCTTGAAGACTGGTCATTTGGTTTATCCACTAAAATGTTTCTTATGTTAATCCCCATGTTGTCAAGTACGGCGTGAGTTATGCATCCAGGAGTTTAGGAAGAGTCAGGAGGATGGAATGCTTGGGTGACCCCAAAACGTGGCTCAGAGAGTCTGGATATTTCACTCATCTGCCCCTCGGGGAGGCCCCCCCCCACTAGCTAGCGGAGGGAGCTCCGTGTTTGCCTCCCGCCCTTCGCTATGGAGGATCAGGTTCCTCCCCTCCTCCCCCTCTAGCTCCACCACCCCTGCCTTCTTGCATGACCAAAACTCAGTTTAATTTGATCAGTCAGATCATTGAGGGTGGGGATAGGGCAGGGACCCCATCTGTCTTGTTCATTGCTGCATCCTTGGCACCCAGCATAAAAACAATAATAATATTAATAGTAGTGATAATAATAATAAAATATAACTAACATTTGTTGAGCACTTCAGTGCCAAATACTTTACCTACATAATCTCATTTCATCTTCTAAACAATCTTATGGGATGAGCATTGTCATCTACACTGAGAGAAAACTGATGGGAACACTGAACTCAGGAAGATTAAGTAACTTAACCAATGTCACCCAGTCGGTAAGTGTGGAGCTGGGCTTGAACCCAGGTCCATTTGTCCTGCAAGCTGCTGCTCTTAACCAGGATGCTTGAAACACCAACTTGAAAAATCCAGTCCTCCTGGTGGGTCTCTTCTTGTAGGGACAGTGAGGACAGCAGGGTGGAGGAGCTTGGTGACACTTGCCTCCGCAATCCCATAGCCAGCTCCGCTAGCTCTGATTCTACAGCTTAAGCTACTTCCTGTTGTCTTTTGGGTCCCGAAGTGGACATTTATACAAAGGAAAGAAAACACTCACTGACCAATCAGCACAAGACCTGGAAGGATTATTTTTCACTGTAATTTAATAAATGGAAGTTAATTAATATGTGTTCATATGCCAATTTTGTATGTATTTTACTAATTTTGAATTATTATAACTGTAGATATCATAAGGTATATTTTTATTCATTTTGAAATTTTATTACATACAATGAGTCATATATAAGTTTAAGTGATTTAAGTGATAAGGCCCAGAGCCTTATCACCTAAGGGCAGGCTGATACTATCAAGCTTTCCAGACCTGTAAGTTAAATAATTATAAGGTAGGAGAGAGAAAGATTCCTAAAGGCACAAGTTCAGTCTCCAAAATGCTTTGCCTGGTGCTTCCTGGTAGTTGACATTTAACAAATAGTTGTTGAATAAATGACTGTAAAAAAGAGGAAAATGATCATAAACAAAATTAAAAGCAAATAGGTAGGGAAATATTCTCATACATACCTTAGGGAAGGGCTCAACTCCTAAATATATCAAGAACTTGGAAAACTGATATGAAAAACATGAAATCTTTAATAAAAAAATGACAGTGCTAAATACGGAATGAATGAATGGTTGGGTGGAGGCTGCTGGTGAGATGCCTTTCCTGGAACTTAGCACATTAACTTTGCAAGAGAGTATCAGGAACCACCTAGGGACAAGTGAATGTCAGGTACTTGAAGGGGGACTTTGTTAGAAAATGCAAAAGGACTCAGCTGCAGAGCTGGGTTAAGCCTTTTTAAGATGAGCTGGAGGGCAGGAGAGGGATGGCTACCTGGCCTGACAGGATAGTCAGATGTCCCAAGTTGAGGAAAGTAGACAGAAAAATCAAGAAGTATACACTGGTGAACTCCCTGCTTTGGAAGCAGAAATATGGCTTTGCTGGGAAGGGGTTGGAGGGTAAGCCCACCCTTTGGGGAGGAAATCCAATTCTGTGAGTAGACAGCAGTCTGGTAAGAGAGTTGGAGGAGCAAGAGATGGAGAAGGAGGAGGAAGGCAATGTCCTCCCCAAAGCAGGGCCAGCTCTCTGTCCTGCCCTGATGGGTCAGGGTGACCCAGCCTTAGAAGTAGGGTTAAGTTGAAACCTGGGCTCTGACGATGGCAGCAACTTCTCAGTCGTGTCTGACACATGAAAATGTCTTTTCCTTGGTCCACCAGGTGAGGTGACTCTGGAGCGTAGCAACTTCAGGACTGGTTACTGCACTTGGTTACTGGCCTTTGACCTGTCTCTAGACCTTGGAATGAATTTGACTTTACACCCTTCCCTCTAGGGGCCTCATAAATGAAGCCTCATCCTCAGGCGTCAAGGTGACTTTTCACAGTGCACCGCCATCGTGGGAAGGGTATGCTGGACTTTGGGAGTGGAGGCTGGGGGGACTTCCTTCCTTTCTTGGCTTGGAAAAAGAAGGGGAGCTTAGGCAGCCCATGTCTGCTGTTTCCTGGGTGATTCACTAATCCAACCAAAGAACCCAAACTTCCTGCAGTGATGAGGCAGCACATGGGCTCAGGTACACAAAGCCGCCAACAGTCACATGCTCCTTGACTCAGACACCTGCACCAGAAGGCTATGAAAGCTCAGGCCCAGGCCCCAGAGTCACACAGGCAATGAAAACATCAACAGGCCTGGAGCCACTGACAGGTGCAAAGATTCCTAGTGTATACACACCTGTTGTCAGGTACACACATCTGTCCTAATTTACAACTCAGAACCCCCTGGGCTGTACACATCCCATTACGCACTAAGCTCATCATTTAGGGTAAAGCCCCTTTTTTTTTTTTTTTTTTTTTTTTTTAGAGACGGGGTCTCGCTCTTGGTCAGGCTGGTTTCGAACTCCTGACCTTGAGCTATCCACCCGCCTCGGCCTCCCAGAGTGCTAGGATTACAGGCGTGAGCCACCGCGCCCGGCCGGTAAAGCCCCTTTTTAAGCAAGTCAAGGCTCCTCATTTCTTTGCTGTGAGAGGAGATTCTGCACATCCCTCTCATCCTCCTTGTCCTTGACTTCTCCCTGTTGTGCAGAGAAAGAAGAGGCAGGGGACAAGAATGAATGTATTCCAGAAAACTGAGGAAGGGAGGCTGCAAGGACTCCACAGAAGCACTTCGTTGTGGTTGTAGAATCTAATGGGCTAGAGGGAATGTTAAAGCCATTATCGAGCTCAGTCAGTTTTGCTTTCAGCATGAGGATCCTGAGGCTACAGAAGAGAAGAGATTTGCCCAGTGCTCCAGGTCAGGTGGTGGTGCCAGAGCCTGGTGACCAGGTGGGACTGGCAGGTTCAGTCTAGCTGAAGGGTTTCATCAGCTCAGGGTGTTTATTGATCTCTAGTGGTGTGAGCAATAAGAGATTGACCAACAGATAACAACTGTGTCTGGTCTGTACAAGGCATAGACTAAGGATATTTTTTATACACACACACACACACATATATATATATATATATTTGAGACAGAGTCTCACTGTGTCACCCCAGCTAGAGTGCAGTGGCGTCATCACAGCTCACTGCAACCTCAAACTCCTGGTATGATTCAAGCGACTGTCCTGCCTCAAGCTCCTGAGTAGCTGGGACTACAGGCATGCACCACTATACCCAGCTAATTTTTCTATTTTTAGTAGAGATGGGGGTCTCCCTCTTGCTCAGGCTGGTCTCAAACTCCTGACCTCAAGCAATCCTTCCACCTTGACATCCCAAAATGCTAGGATTACAGGCGTGAGCCACCATGCCCAGCCAAGATAATATATTTTTAAATCTTCAAATAACCCTCTCAAAGTAATCACAATCTAACAGAGGAGCAGAATAAACAAGTGGTGTAGTCTATAGTCCCAGGTACTCAGGAAGCTGAGGCAGGAGCATCACTTGAGCCCGGGGTTCGAGTACAGCCTGGACAACATAGCAAGACCCATCTCTTTAAAAAAGTAAAATGTTTGTAATAATTTTTAAGAATAATACAAGAGGTTATCTAGACAGAACGTGCTCATCAACTGAGAGGCATAAATGTTGAATGCTATGACATCAGCAAGTGATACCCCAACATGCAAAAGAACCAGGGATGGGGACCTGGGGAAGTTTCCAGGGCAAAATGGGAGAGTTGAGAGCTGAGACACCAAGTGGTTTTAGCTGCCTTTCAGGATCCGTCAGGGTAGGGGCAGAGGGAACATGGTGAGGACAGAGCTTAGGAAGGAGAGGTCCGTCATCATTGCTGGGAAGGGAGGGATTCTGACTGGACAGCCTTTTTCTCTGGTCCTCTAGTTATAGCCAAAGCAGGAGGGGTCAACTGGGAAAAGGAAAAGAAGGTGGAGGTTTCCTCACAGGCTGGTTGTCCTCTTCTCCTCTTTACCCCTCTGCTGGCAGCAGCCACTATCCTTGGCTGGGATAAGAGGCAGCAGGACGGCCCCTTGCCCTGCACTAGCTGACTTGCAGCAGAGCCATGGAGCTAGTCAGCTGGCAGCAGAAATGTCTGGGTACCTGTGTTTGGGGGAGAGGTGCCAGCCGGCGAGGCAGAGGGAGAATGTGCCCATGTGCATGCACACATGTCAGTGTAGGGCATGTGTGTGTGGCCACGCACAGAAGAGTGGGAAGCAGCTGTCGTAATTATGAATGAAAACAGTACAGAAACTAGGAGAAACCCCACTGCCTTCCCACCCCTTGATCCCAGCCTCCACCTCCCTGCCAGGATAGCAAGACATTTGCCACCTCCAGTAGCTCCCGCAGCCACTCTCCAAGCAGCACAGAGCCCATTCCAGGCCTGGCCCATTTGCAGCTGGCCTGGGCTCTCCCACGCCCAGGGAGCCCACTGTGACCACCAAGACGAGATGACAGCAAGGAGGACGGTCCCCCCTAGGTTCTAACATTCAATAGTTTTATGATTCCATGAAGGAAGTAGACAGCAAAGTGTCAACACACAGATTTATCCTAAATTGCTGGATGGACATAACCTAGAGGGCAGCCCAGAATGCGTGAACTCTCTTAAATACATGTTTCCAGTGAGTTTCCTGTTTGATTCTCATTATTAATACCTACACAAGACAGTGCTGTTCACAAGCCTTTATTGAGATGAGGAAATAGAGACTTCTTCGTCCCAAATCTTTCCTAAGCTCTTTCATTAACATGCTTTTTCATTGAATTTTTTCTTTTCTTCTTATAAAACATGCTTATAGTAGAAAATTCGAAATTCAGGAAACCATAAAACTTCCATAATCCACCTTATCCTCACGTTATTCCACAGGTCCTGGACATGCTTGCTCTAAGGTCCCCCCCCCGCCCCATCAGAAGTTACTGTACTGAGTTGAAATTGTCCAGCTGACATATGGCATATTTTGTAGATGATTGATTCAATGTTTATTGATTTCAAATTTGCCCTTAAAAAATTTTAGAAGCTAATATATTTTGTTTTGTATATTTCGACATAGGTTTGAGAGTCCTTGAAAAGCCTCTAGGCCCCAGGAACTGTACTTATTGTGAGTAATGAAAAAAAGGACCCTGCCCAGCAGGAAAAAAAAAAAGTTAATATTTAAGAGTAAATATCCTGGGCCAGGCGCGGTGGCTCACGCCTGTAATCCTAGCACTCTGGAAGGCCGAGGCGATCGTTTGAGCTCAGGAGTTCGAGACCAGCCTGAGCAACAGCAAGACCCCATCTCTACTAAAAATAGAAAGAAATTAGCTGGACAACTAAAAATATATAGAAAAAATTAGCCGGGCATGGTGGCGCATGCCTGTGGTCCCGGCTACTCAGGAAGCTGAGGCAGGAGGATCGCTTGAGCCCAGGAGTTTGAGGTTGCTGTGAGCTAGGCTGATGTCATGGCACTCTAGCCCAGGCAACAGAGCAAGACTCTGTCTCAAAAAAAAAAAAAAAAGAGTAAATACCCTGTCAGTCTCTCTATATATATACATTTAAGGTGGATACCTTATAGGGCCCATATAGTTTGGGATGCTGTTTTTTTCCCACTCTGCATTGTTCATCCAATATTTCCCAAATGGAGCCCAAGAGCTGAGAGGCCTGTAGTATCAGAGCCAGTCCCCCAACCCACGCTGAGACCTCTCAGTGCATGTGCTGGACCCACACTCCTCTGATCTAGAAAGGCTTGGAGAGAGATAACTCGTGTCCCTCAGACATGTGTTTCACAGATGACAAAACTGATGCCTGCAGAAGTGACTGGCCCCAGGTGGGTGGTTAGTTCGTGCCAGAATCAGACTCAGAATTGAGGCTGCTGGCTCGGGCTGGGGGTAAAGAAGCCGCTGCCTATGTTGGGTGCCCTCTGCCCATCTTTCAGGGCTGGACTCAACTCTCATGGGGCACTTTTCTGTGGAGTACCCACTGCCAGGCCCTCCCACTCCACTCCCACCTCCAGCTGCTCTGAGCTCTTAACACAATTTCCCCATCCAAATTCCCTTGTTTGTTTTCCCTTCATTGCATAACTGTTGTTGTCACAGTGTTGCTCAAGCAATAAATTTATAAAATGTTAGTTAAGCTTTAATTATTTTCTCTGATAGTAAAGTTAACAGATGCACATGGGAGAATACTGGGGGGGGGGAGAAAAAAAGAGTTCATCATCATATCACCCCGAGATGATCATTGTTGCATAACAAGTGTCAATAAATAGAATTTGTCATTGAGCAGCTATTCTATTCTTTTTTTTAAAAAATTATAAAATATATGAGATATATAAAAATGATTTATTCATTGAGCATCTGCTATACACCAGGCACAGTTCTGGGTTTAGGTACATAGTAATTGACAAAACAGTCCAAGTCCTTGTTCTCGAGGAGCTACATTCTAGTGGAGAAAGACAGATAATCAACAAACAAATAAAAACTAGGTTTGGTGGTGTTGAGCACTATGAAGAAAAAATGAAACAAAGTAAGGGAGATGGAGAGGATGGTGAATGTTGCTGTATAATAAGATGATTAGGAAAGCCTCCCTGAGAAATGACATTTGACCAGGGTCCAGAGGAAGTGAGAGAGTGAGCCATTCATCCATCCATTCACTCACCAACTATTTACTGAACGTGTTTCAGACATTCAGTACACAGCTGTGAATAAGAGAGACATTCCACTCTAGGTCACTGGTCCGCCTTTTCATTGCAGACACCGTGGCAGGAGGATCGTTTGAGCCCAGAAGTTTGAGGTTGCAGTGAGCTATGATCATGCCACTGCACTTCAGCCTGGGCAATATAGTGAGACCCTGTCTCAAAAAAAGAAAATAAAACAGAGTTTCATTTTCTCCACATCCTCATCAACACTTGTTCTTTTCTGGTTTTGTGTGTTTATTTTTTCATTTTATTGTAGCCATCCTAGTCAGTGGGAGGTGGTATCTCACTGTGTACAGTTTATTTTGTGTTTATTTTAACACAAACTATAGCATACTATACACACAGTTAACTTTTATTACTTAATATACTGTGGAGATCATGTCAGTAAACACAGAACTACTTATTCTTTTTTGCTGACTTTATGGTAATCCACTTTATGAATGTACCATAACTTACTTAACCAGTTCCCTGTTGATGAGCTGTTTTTCCAGTCTTTTGTTATTAAAAACGCTGCTACAAAGACTACCTCTACATACTCTATTCTCTGCACATAGGAGTTTGTCTGTAAGGATAATACGTAAAAGTGAAACTCCGAGATAAAGGGCATGTGCATGCTTTTATTTTTATGGATATTGCCAAATTGATTTCCATACAGAGTGTACCTATTTAAAATCACCAGCAATGTAGGGATGTGTTCTTTAAATGGACACTGAATCATAAGATCAAAGTTGTGAAAATAGTGTGTTCTTAGTATGGTACTCCTGCGTGGGCAGACTTTAGAGTCACTTATTTTTAGGAGCTTTGGAGCGAGGGCAGCTCATTAAGAGCTTTCCTTGGTTAGCAGTTCCAGAGGAGGTAGAACGTGAAAAGGGTTTGTCTTGGGGCCCTTATGCACCTTTCCTTGGCAGAACAATGAATACTCACAGAAGATACTGGGTAAGATAATCATTTATTCCTTCATTCAAAAAATATTTATTGAAAGCCTACTATGTTGGGGATGGAATGAAAATCAAATAATTTAGTCTTAGTGCTTAAAAAATAAAAAAGAAATAATCAAATCAGAGCAGACACTCCTTTCATTGATGTTTTCAGATTTTTCAAGGGAACAAACATGAACACGACTAATGGTAAGTAACACTGTGGGAGGGCAATGTGTATCATGCCACTGGAGCCTGTAACAAGGGTCTGAGGGTTAGCAAAGGGTTGCCAGGGGAAATATGTTTGACTTGAGATATGAAGGATGAGTAAAAGACTAGGTGAAGGGAAGTCTATTTTTCCTTTGGTGGAAAAAGCATGGTTGACAAACGAAGAAGGGCCTGTAGTCCTACCTCATAGTGTTATGAGAATTAAGTTAAATAATACATGTAATGTATTTAGCAAAATGCTTGGTACACGTCAGTTACTTGATGAATGATTATTCTGTTTCTACTCTTTCTTTTTTTACTAACCATGGTGAATGTTAAAATTCCAGTTCCCCAAGCAAAGTATTTCCACTCTCGTTATGTTTTTGTTTTTATTTATTTATTTTTTTTTGAGACAGAGTCTCCCTCTGTTACCCTGGCTAGAGTGCTGTGGTGTCAGCCTAGCTCACAGCAACCTCAAACTCCTAGGCTCAAGCAATCCTCCCGCCTCAGCCTCCCGAGTAGCTGTGACTACAGGCACGCATCACCATGCCCGGCTAATTTTTTCTATACATTTTTAGTTGTCCAGCTAATGTCTTTCTATTTTTAGTAGAGACGATGTCTTGCTCTTGCTCAGGCTAGTCATGAACTCCCTCGGTATGTTCTTACTTTGTATTTCTCTATAGTTCTCTCTCTTCTTCCATTTCTGAGTTCCTAAGCATGGCAGTACATTGATCACAGTCTACCTTAGGAGCTAATTAGATTAACAACTACCACTTATTTTGCCCTTAATATATACTAAACACTTTATATCCATTATTTAATTTAATCTTCATAATGATCTTAGTAGGTAAGAACTATTATTACTCCCATTTTATAAATGAAAAAACTGAAGCAAGCACAGCCCAAGGACAATAGCTAGCAAACTACAGAGCAGAATGCAAACTCAAGTCTGACTAATTTCTAATCACTGCCCTATACTGCCGTGGTTGGTAGTTACATTTTTTTTTTTGGAGACAGAGTCTCGCTCTGTTGCCCGGGCTAGAATGCCATGCATCAGCCTAGCTCATAGCAACCTCAAACTCCTGGGCTCAAGAGATCCTACTGCCTCAGCTTCCTGAATAGCTGGGACTACAGGCAGGCACCACCATGCCCAGCTAATTTTTTCTATATATTTTTAGTTGTTCAGCTAATTTCTTTCTATTCTTAGTAGAGACAGGGGTATCGCTCTTGCTCAGGCTGGTCTCGAACTCCTGACCTCAAGTGATCCTCCCGCCTTGGCCTCCCAGAGTGCTAGGATTACGGGCGTGAGCCACCACTCCGGCCTTAGTTATCTTTTTTAGGTCTTATTTATCTAACCAGGTGACAAACTTATTTAGGACAAGAAGGTGGCTTTATACCCTTTAGTCAAATAATAGCTACTATTTACTGAGTCTCTACTATGTGACACACATTTTACCTGCATTATTTCTAATCCTCACAAGAACCTCTGTTTTATATATTACTTTCCTCAGTTTACAGATAAGGGAACTAAGGCTCAAAGGGGTTAATTAACTTGGCCAAGGCGGTGGAGACAGGACTAAAATCCTGATATATGTACACCCAGTACCTACCACTTGTAGTTAGTAGAGGAGAAAGCACAGGCTACACTAACCCAAAACCTGCTTATCTGCACCTGGCATAACCTTTAGACAATGGCAGTGAACATGGGGAAGAAAAATGTTCCTTCCAGTGTGTGAAAATATAAATTTAGCTCACAATAAGTAGAGCCCAAGGTGGTCATTGCGGAATTCCTGCACTCATTCATCCAGCACAGGCTCCTAATGAGCAAAGTCCCCCACTGGGAGTTTTGTAATCCACGATACAGATGTTTTCTATGTGCCAGGCACTGTTTTAAGTGCTTTATATGGAATAACTCATTTCATATCCAGATAAGGGCTGTTATTATCCCATGTAACAGCTAAGAAAACCAAAAGCACAAGAAGGTTAAAGGCTTCACCCAAGGCCCCCCAACACGCAAATGGTGGCGTTTGGGACACCTGGCAGTGTGCTCTCAGAGCTTGAGAGTCACAGGATCAAGCACAAAAACAGACGAAACTCTGATATAATGAAAGACCATAAACTGCTGCGGGCTGAGCAGGAAAATTGGTTTCCAAGTGCCTGCCTGCCAGCACACCTCCCCACCCCCTCCTTCCCGACCGGCTGCAACGAGCGGCTGAGTAGGAGAAAGGTCGCGGGGCGGGGGCGGGATTTGGCTCCTCCCGTCTCGTACGTTCAGTCCCTTACACAGAGCCCGCTGAGCTCGCAGAGCTGTGGGATCGCCCGGTTCTCACCCATCCAGCCCCTGCACTTGACCCGGGCACACGGAACGGCCAACCCTAAAAGCCACCGACAGCCTTCCCATCACGTGAATGACGTTCCTCTCCATTCCTAGGTCTCCCCAGAATTCTATTTTCTGAGATTCCCCATTGCGCTGGCTCTAATTGCCTGGGTTGGGGAGGGTGGGTGGTGCCTAGTAAGGCAGCCCAGCTCCAAAATCTGAGCATTAGGCTGGACTGTGTCCTCCTAGCTCTTCAGGTCAAGCCGAAAACACCCCTGGAGATCATCTAGTGGCCAATGCCCTCAGTTTAGATAAGGAAACTCAAGCCCAGTGAATACAAAGTGACCTGCCCACATGCAGTTAGGAGCCCACACCACTGTCAAGAATATTTCTCATTTTCTTAGATAACATGACAAACTCTCATACAAAAGCAGAGCTTACTGTGATGCAGAAGGGCCTCACCATTCCAGAGATATATATGCAAATTAAACCTCGGGATTTGGAACGGAGGGTGGCGTCTGGAATCCTGGTATCTCCCAGAAGTGAAACAAAATCTGCTCTTCAGTCCGTGAAATGGAGAAAACAGGGGGAGGGACAGTGGTATGGCGCCCTCTGACAATCGCGCGTTGTTGAGATACCCGGTGGAGAACCCATCCCTCGCGGCTGGGACTTCATCCGATGCGAAGGCCCTTGGACTGGGGTCACCTCAGGTGTCTTCCCCCACCTTGGGGCTTGAGGGGTGTAAATGTGCTGACTCCTTCACATGTTTCCTACATCAGGGGAAGACAGTGGCAGTTAACACACACGCCTAGTCCCACTCCGGACCGCAGTGACTCAGAACCGTGTGCTTTCGGACACAGCTCTGCCCGCGCGCAACCTCGGACAGTCCCCCGACCCGTCGCGGTCGGGGCCGCGGACGTGCGTCCCGGCTGGTGCGGGCGGGCAGAGTGCGCGTGCGCGCGCCTCCGGGGGCGGGGCCGCGGCTATAAGCAGGCGCCCGCGGGCGGCCCTGCGGTCTTCGCTTTGGTCTTCCCAGGGCGCTGTCGGTCCGGCTCCCGCGCTGCTGCTCGTTGGCCGACTTTCTTCCCGACTCCTGCACGACCTCCTGCGACAGAGAGCGAGCCACTCCTGGCTCTTCCTCCTCGAGGTGAGAGGCCCTGTGGGCTTCCCCGGACTGAGATCCGATTCCCCTGCTTCTCGCCCTCATCCCCCCGGATTTGTGGTGGGAAGGCCGCCTGGAGTTCCTAGGCTGCGGCTGCGCTGCCGGGAGCCTCCCTCCTGGTCCCCACCTCCACCCGGGTTCCCCGGCCAGCCGCCCTATCCCTAGTTTTCTCCTAGGGCTGCCCTAACTAGGATCCACGTGGCCCTTTCAACCCATGCTCACCTGTGGCGGGTTAGGCGTCCCTGCATGTCCTCCCAAAGTATCTCCTTCCTACCACAGCGTGTTGCGTGGTAACTACCCTATGTGGGCAGCGTTTATGGCTTCAAGGTTTGCCATGTGGCCCTACTACCTTCCAGAGTGCCTAACATATTGCAATTATTTAGGGTATATTTGTTGAATAAATGAACTTCATGGATTTGACCCTCAAATACTTATTTTGACTTTTGAAATGTTAAATCTGACTGTGGTGTGGAGGAGACTTCAAGGCAGCTTGCTTTCTCTAGGGCATGTTCTTATATTCCCTTCTTTCCCCCACGAAAGGACCCGGCCTATACTTGAGGAAGGTTAGTGGTACCTGCTCTGTGGCACAGGGATTGTGCATTGCACCTGGCAGAAACAAAGTCTTCAAGAGAAGTACAAGTTTTAAGAAGTACTCTTGAATTAGTCCAAGAAGCAAGACTGGCTCCGAAGCCATGGGGTTTGTAGTGTAAATATATTTGGAAATTCTGCTATGGAAGAACATCCACTGGTCCCTGTCTCCCGGGCTGGCTGAGCCTCTCCTTAGCTCTCTGGGGAGACAGAAGGGTCAGGGCTGGATGTATGCATATCTCCAAAGTGATAGATTAATCCTTTCCTCTTTCCTCAGGATCCGGAAGCCCTCTGGAAGCAGAAGACAACTCTACTGCTCTGCAAAGGAGTGGGGTCCTTTCAGCCATGAGGCACCTGTTGAACCTCTACCTCTTGGGTGTGGTGCTGACCCTGCTCTCAATCTTCGTTAGACTGATGGAGTCCCTGGGGAGCTTACTGAAGAGCCCATCACCTGGGAGCTCCTGGATCACTAGAAGTCAGTTGGCCAACCCAGAGCCCCGCCAGGGCCTTCCAGACCATCTAGTCAGAGGAGCGGGATAAAGACCTCCCTTGCGCTGGCCATGCCTTAGAACACTGACCCAAACATGTGCAGCCAGGTGTCCCGTTTCCTAGCAGGGAAACTGAACTCTTGTGTTTCCAGCGAACTAACTGTTACTGGGCCTTGCAGAACCTGTCCAGCTGGATGCTCCTCGTCCTGGAAAAAGAACCTATTTAACTCACAAGTGTGCACAGGTTACCCATGGCTGTGGGATGGAGCGATCTCACTCTTCTCTCCAGTGTCTGCTATGTGCTTTGCTGTGCTCAGCAGCGTGGCTCTGACAACTCTTAGATGGGGACTTGGGCTGCAACTTCACCTGTTGGGAAATGATGTTTTCAACCCTGTTTCCTAAACATCTGCCAAGGGTTCAGCTTCTCTTCATGAGAGCTTTATGTTTGGAAAGCAGTTGAAGGGGTGGGTAGGTTGGCTCTAGGGAGAGGGAAGGTGGCGTATTCAATGTCCTGTTCTCATTGTTTTACATTTTTAAGTCCTTCCTCTAGCATTGCTTGTGTGTTTATGTGTGTGTGTGGACTGCAGGGGTGGTGGGATGACAAAGCCTGCTCAGGACATGGGTATATGGCCACCATGTGGCTTAATTTAATTTTTCTAATGCAATAAAGTTGAGTATGTATTTCTACTGCGTGTCATGTTGACTTCTGCCCTTGAAATTAGTGGTAGGGAAGGGTCTTAATTCCTAGATCTGAGGTTTAACATCTTAAAACTTTGAGGAAGGAAAGTGCTTTAATCACTTTGTTTAAAACAGTGTCAATAGGGCCGGGGCGTGGTGGCTCACACCTGTAATCCTAGCACTCTGGGAGGCCAAGGCGGGAGGATCGCTCAAGGTCAGGAGTTTAAAACCAGCCTGAGCAACAGCGAGATCCCATCTCTACTCTAAATAGAAAGAAATTAATTGGCCAACTAAAAATATATATTAAAAAATTAGCCGGGCATGGTGGCGCATGCCTGTAGTCCCAGCTACTTGGGAGGCTGAGGCAGAAGGATCGCTTGAGCCCAGGAGTTTGAGGTTGCTGTGATCTAGGCTGACGCCATGGCACTCTAGCCCCGGCAACAAAGTGAGACTCTGTCAGAAAAACAAAAACAGTGTCAGTAAACCTCTGAACTTGAGAGCAAGAGCAGTTGGGTCTGCCCTGTATCAACCAGTTGTTTGAGCCTAGGCCAAGGGTATTACAGTCCTCCCATGACCGTCCATCTGTAAAGAAGAAAATGATCACCTCTTCCAGCCTTTCACCTTGGGTCTCTGGGAGAAAGAGGACCGTCGGTCTAGGAGGCTTTGGCTTTTTTCTTCTGTACTTGTCAATGTCTTTTCCTTATCTACCAAAATGACTGCTTGATTCTGATTATTCTCAAAGTCAGCTGATAAAATGTCCACACCTCACAGGTGAGTATTTCTACTCTTTCTCCCAGATCTAAGCAACTTGGCCTTCACTTTAAAATGGAAGGATTTTTTTTTTTCTGGTGTCCACCACTCCTCTGTCCCCTGTCCCATGTACAAACGTATTTCACTCCCCTGCCTGTGGCAATATAGCTATTTACACTGCTGTCTGGGTGTGTGCATCATTTAACGAATTTGACGTTTGCCAAAGGGAAAGAATGGAGTACAGTGTTTTCTGTTAAACCAGTTTTGCTTCCCAACTGTCCCTAAACTTTAAAAAGTGCTGCTACCTGAAAGCCAGTGGTTTAGGCATCACTTTTATGTATTGCACTGTGGTAATCATTAGTGCTATTTATTAAATATTTCAAGCTTCCCGCCTACTGGGCACATGGTAAGCTGGTCCCTTTGTGGTTAGCTGGGTTTATGTGACTCTTTCTTTGTTAGCATAGTACTACTCTCAAAAATATAGTTGGCTTTTTCTCTCTGACTTCAAGCAGTTTCATGTGCCAGTAGCTGCCCTTTTCTAAATGTATTTCTTAGATTTGATATATTTTCTTATTCTCATGCCTATCTGACTAATTTGGGGGTACTTTTGAACTTTGAATTGGAGAGGTTCACCCTAAGTCTTCCCAAAGTGGTTTGGTTTAAGTGAAGTGGTCAACTGTGTGCCACAACCTCAGTGAGGTCTTTGCACTAAGACAATTTAATACACTTGGAGGTTTCAGCAACAGAAGTGGCGGTCAAATCATTGTTTTCATATTTCTTACAAATAAGGTGACCAACTGCTGTCCCTGTTTGCCCAGAAGAGATTTCCTGGATATAGAACTTTCAGTGCCAAAACAGGGACAGTCCTGAGGAAATCAAGACAATTGGTCCCCCTACACATAAAGCTGAGTTTGAACTGGATTTTGTCACTCAAAACAGTTCTCAGTTTTATCTGTTACTTAATGAGAAGCAGTTGCTTCTGCCAGCCCTGTAAGCCCACTGATTTCAGTAGTCTCCCTAGGTCCCGTCTGCCTGCTTGCAAGCCGAACAGTTCTCTTCTGAGCTCTTCCTTCCTTGTGGTGCTTTGTCAATGGCAACCAACAGTAACCAGTTCATGCCACTAAAATTCTGTTCTCTTGACTCTCCTAGATACACAAATATACTGAATAAAGTCTCTGTCTTCTAAGTTACTGCAGGCTACAGTTCTACCAAATATTTCACAATATTTTGCATAATAGGGTTGCCCTCCTTCTAGCCTCCAGTAAGATCTTTTTTTTTTTTTTTTTTTTTTTTTTTGACATAGTCTCACTCTGTTGCCTGGGCTAGAGTGCCGTGGCATCAGCCTAGCTCACAGCAACCTCAAACTCCTGGGCTCAGGCGATCCTCCTCCCTCAGCCTCCCGAGTAGCTGGGACTACAGGCATGCGTCACCATGCCCGGCTAATTTTTTCTATATATTTTTAGTTGGCCAATTAATTTCTTTCTATTTTTACTAGAGACAAGGTCTCGCTCTTGCTCAGGCTGGTTTTAAACTCCTGACCTTGAGCGATCCTCCCGCCTTGGCCTCCCAGAGTGCTAGGATTACAGGCGTGAGCCACCACGCCCGGCCTAGTAAGAACTTTTTGTTGCCATTCATGAAAGTTATGTCACACACATTAGAGTTTTTTGTTTGTTTTTTAACAAGTAGCACCTCCCTCTAGATTCTAGTGTCTGTATCAGTCAAGGACACATTAGGTTAGGTTATGTTGCAGCAAGAACCCTAAAATCTCAGAAGCTTAAAATAATTGCCTAAGAATCCCCTCCCAGGGAGCAGAATTGGGGGCCTAAGCAAAGCATAGTCCATCCCCCAGGGAAAGGGGCCCTCACCACCTCTGCTCAGTTAGTCGGATGTCATAATCATTCGGCTGCTATGTCTCCCATTCTTCCCCTTCTCCCTATTGCATCTAGCCTGTCCCTATTCCACTGCTGTGTATTAAATGTGTGGGGACACATGGCTTATCTTTTTGGTTTATAGATCTCCAGCTCAAGCTGCATCTGAAACTGGTATAGAAACTTGTGCATCACTCAGAGATTCTTTTTTTTTTTTAGACAGAGTCTCACTCTGTTGCCCAGGCTAGAGTGCCATGGCGTCAGCCTAGCCCACAGCAACCTCAAACTCCACTCAGAGATTCTTAAATTTGGACTTGATATTGTAGCTAAATAGAATTCTTAGGTTGTTTCCATTGGGGGAGATGTAGTGAGTATATTCCACACTTACTGATGAGAAGGGTCATTAGTGATAGTCACTGGTGTTCTCCAAATATTTCTGCCCGTGCCTTCTAGGTACTTCCTGATCCTCTTGTAGTTGGGTGGGACTATGTAATTAGTTCTGGCTAATGAGCTGTGGGCAGAAGTGACTTGTGTTGATTCTAGGTCAGAGCATTTCTGTGCTGGTTCAAAAACTGACAAGGCCCTCTTTTTCCCTCTGTGCAGTGACCAGCAATGCTCCATAAGGAACTATTCCATTAGTATAGGTCGTGGAGTAGGGATGCCATGGAGCATAGCCCTCAACTTATCCCTGATGAGTGGGAAATAAACCTTTGTGTTAAACTACTGAGGGTTGGGATTTTTTGTTACTGCAGTATAACTTAGCCTATCCTGACTGATATAATGCATACAGCACCTATTAGATGCCAGGAATCAGCTAAGAGCTCATCACTACCTACCTCAGATAATGTACACAAGATATTGTACATGGTAGAAAATGTGAACAAATAATGTGTCATGGTTTTATGATAGAAATATAAAACAGTGGGTACATAAAGTTATTTGTAGGCAGGAGGGGGATATTAAGAAAAAGCTTCTTAAGGGGATCTGAATTTTTTAAAATGAGTAGGTTTGTGGGATTGCTGGCCAAGTTAGGAAAGAATTTCCAAGTAGAGGGAACAATGGGAGCAAAGGCATGGAAATGAGCCTATGCACAGCACATTTAGAAAACTACAAGTACAAATTTTAAATCTCTATTAATTATAGCTTGAGGCCCAAACTCTAGTGCCATCTAGTGGTCTCTAAGAAAGAAGGGAATACTTTATACACTAAGCTGTGTAATGCTTTCTGAATTTGGAAGGCTGTGATTCTAAAACTTAAGATAGATATCAGAATATTATGGGCTGGAAGATATGATCTGGTCTAGCACTGTCCAGTAAAATATAATGCAAGTCCCATATATTATTTATTTATTTTTTTATTTTTTGAGACAGAGTCTCACTCTGTTGCCTGGGCTAGAGTGAGTGCCGTGGCGTCAGCCTCGCTCACAGCAACCTCAAACTCCTGGGCTCAAGCGATCCTCCTGCCTCAGCCTCCCGAGTAGCTGGGACTACAGGCATGCGCCACCATGCCCGGCTAATTTTTTCTATATATTTTTAGTTGGCCAATTAATTGCTTTCTATTTATAGTAGAGATGGGGTCTCCCTGTTGCTCAGGCTGGTTCATATATAATTTAAAAATTTCTACTGGCCACATTAAAAAGTAAAAAGAAACAGAAGTTATTTTTAAAGCATATGTAAGCCAATATATTCAAAATATTATCATGTCAACATATAGTTAACATACTGTGTTATTAATGAGACATTTTAAATTCTTTTTCTGTTGTACTAAGTGTGTATTTGTATTGGTGGGCATTTTACACTTACAACATGTCTCCACTTGGATTAGTGACATTTCAAGTGCTCGATAGTCACATGTGGTAGGCTGGTAGCTATTGCATTGGACAGATCTGGCCCAATCTTTTCATTTCACTGCTGAGGAAATTGATGAGAGAAGACTAAGTGACTTAGACAGTATCACTGAGGAGATTTAACCCTAATCACTGGCAGGACCGCAGCAGGGTGTGTCTTGAGAGTTTAAAAGAACTAACTCTGCCCCTTGGCTTGCTCCTTGAATAAGTACCAAGGTGAGAGAGACTGGTAGCTGTCCAGCCGTAGTCTGGGAAGATTAACTAATACCTAATCCCTCTGCAACTTCGTACAACCTGAAGAACAAGTCCTCAGATGAAAGCTTCTTGTCCTGTTACAAGATAGGAGATAGCAGAGAAAGGGGACAAGTTGGTGCTTGTATAATGTATAATGTATAATGGTATACTAATAAATGTTTAACAACCAGCTCTCCTAGGGGAAAAACCATTATATATATATTTAATATATGTTATGTATGCATACATATAAGTATATATGTTTTCTCTGAATAAATTTTACTGTTATAAGTGTGTATGGTGCACTTAGACAATAAATAACAATAAAATATACAATACTCTTTATTGTAGATTTCATGAGGCCAATGGATTCTCACAGAAAGCTTTTGTTGATTTTTGTCAAACTCTTGTTTTCCTAGCCAACCTGTGATTGCAACTGACAAACAAGTGTAGTTCTGACATGAAGATTGGTTAATATTTTCATTTACATTAATGAGCAAGACAAAAATGAAATAACAAAGTTGTATGTTGGAATTTTATTCATCTGTCAATGACATGAGCAACTTCTTTGCAAAATTAGATAATAATCTTCAAATACTGGAAGAAAATTTCCTCAGATTTTTTCTGTGCCCACACACAGTATAATAGCTACAGACACACTTTCAAGTTTAATCTGCATCATTAACATTTTCTCTGTCATTTAATCTCCAGTCATCCTCAAACGATGGCCTGCAGGCCCCATGTGGGTATTTTTGCCCGTTTGTTTTTTTACTTCAAAATAAGAGATGTGCAGTGTGCATAGAAATTTGTTCATAGTTTTTTTTAAACTATAGTCCGGCCCTCCAACAGTCTGAGGGACAGTGAACTGGCCCCCTGTTTAAAAAGTTTGAGGACCCCTGAATTCTAGACAATCAACAAAACAATCAAGCAAGCCCTAATTTGCAGCATCTGCCGATTCCCACAGTGTAAATAACTCCCAACATATCAGTCCTGCAGAGATGAAGAGGAAAAAAAAAGTAATAATAAAAAAATAACTCCCAACAGGGCTGATGTTTCCAGCTAGCTGCCACCAAAAGGTTCCTGAACACACGCTGTGCAGACACAGGGTAGCACACCATTATACACTGTTTCTACCATGTAGATACAATAGATACAAATAAGCTCAAGAATGTGAAGTAATAAGAAGTAGTAAAATAATTAAGAAATTAATTTATTACCTTTGTTTTTGATATGTTATTTCACTGTAAGTTCATAGCATTTAAATTTTTATAACGGTTGTGTTTGACAACTGGCTTGTAAAATTCCTGAAACATTAACAACCAGCTCTCATGACGTGTTTGGAGCCGGCTGCAGGGTACCACTGTGCTACTCCCTCCTCCTTTGCCCACTGTTTCCAAATAAATAAGTCATTTGGTTTTGTTAACAGCCTGGTGTTTAAAAATAAAATTCTTCTTTTATCTCATGAGATGATGTAGGGAAGAGAAATACCCATTCCCCTGCCCTGAGACTCCTCTGGGCAGGTCAGGGCCTGACTTTAGGTGAGCAAGTCACTCTTACAGAGGTAGTTTTGTGAGAGGCTTCGCTGTGAGGGGAGAGGATTAGAGCCCATGTGCTCCCTGAGAGCCTTCCTTACCATCTAGCCAGCTCACTGCTGCCTTGGTACAACTGGAGAGGGCCATTTTTCCCATCTGGGGTAAGACAGAACAATTGAAAAGTGGGATAGGCTACATTACTGCTGGTTTGTAACTGGTAGAAACAGGGAGAAAAGAGCCCTGCGCATCCTCTCTCCTCCCTCTCCTCTTCTATTTTTCCTTTCCTGCTGTTAGCCATCACATTCCTTGATGTCATTCCTGCCATTGTGAGCTGACAGGCCTCTCAGCCCCGGGGGACGGCCCACAAGTAAGGAGGGGAGGAGGAGCTGGGGTGGGGGGTGGGCAGTGGTCACACCAACATCAACAGCTTGGAGCTGGGCTGGGTCTGTGTGAGGCCCCAGAGATGTTCCCCAGCCCTTTTTCTCCAAAAACCAATGAATAAAATCAGGGGCCTCGCACCTGAGGTCAGGGAGCCAGGCCCTGGAGTGGAACTTGGGGTGGAAGATGGTCTTCTTTGTCAACTGCTTCATTCTCCAGAATTCAACTTGTTCTCCGACTCGGTGGTATTTGAAAGCTACTTTATCCAGGTACCCTTGTGCACCTCAAGGCCAGCTGTCTTTGCCTTTCCAAAACCTGTTCCTAGGGGTTGGTAAGGAAATGCTGTGGCTTTTGAAAGCCCTGGGGAGGTCAAAGAAGCCACCAAGGCTAGAGAGCACCAGAGGGCCTTGGCCCCACGTTCACCTCTGTTTATGCCTACAGCATGATAGTGCTCCCTGCAGGTCATATGCTTTAAGGAAATAGATTTATACCTTATAAAAGGGATTAATTAGAGCTCAGTCTCCAAATTGGGTGGTTACAAGGAGTGTAGGTAGAAATCCTGCTCTGGGATGGTCTAGAAACAACTTTATTTGAAAGCAAAGTCACTGGGGTAAATCAGCCTTGCCTAGCTCCTACCATCCCCCAAAGGGGCAGTGATATGACCAGTGGAAATGAGCATTTGTGGCCTGGGATGGAGCTGCTGGGAGTGGGGGGGGGGTCGTTTTCATATGTGTGAAATATTCCCCAGGTGCTGCCTGCCTCCCTCTAGCAGTCTAGCCTGAATCCATGCACCTGTGCTCCTTTGCAGGCGCGGCATAACCTGTTAATCATCCAGCAAGCACATACTAAACACCTATGTGCAGGGCAGGAGGTGCAAAGAAAGATCAGAAAGTGTCCCTGGCCAGAAAGCTTATGAGTTTGGTTTGTCTGGTATAAAATGGTAACTGTCTAAGCAAGCTGTATGTCAGATAGTTTGGACCAGCTGATCCCCAAGACATGAGTACAGAGAGCGGGTGCTGGGACATTCAGAACATTCTCTCTGGACTTTAGCAGCTGAAGGCTTTCCAGAAGGGTCGTAAGCCATTCTTTGAGACATTGCTGAGATGCTGGAAAGTGGAAGACTTGGGGGCCAGGGCAAGGATATCCCAGACAGAGGGGACTTCAAAGTACTTGGTACAGAAAGGTAGGGGGGCTGGAATGCAGAGAGATGTCTGCAGACAGGAATTCATTCAAATGGAGTGGAAAAGCAGTGAGGAGTTGTAGGAGAGAGGTGGGAACAATTCAAGGTGGATCTTGGGCTTAATTTGGCAAATCTCCACAGAGCAGTGAGCTACTGTCTAATGGAGCCCCCAGATTTTCGAGAGCTGTGTCCACGGCTCCTGGTGTTCCGTGGTCCCTGTGTTGCCTCCCCTGGCAGCGGAGGAGGGTGCATAATCAGTAATTGGGTGGTTGACTGGCAAACCTGGAGGCACAGTCATTCCTAACACATTCTTGGTGAAGAAGGAGCAGTAACATGAGAAATACAGACTTGGATCCAATTTCTAGTCATTTCTATTTGGGTGTAATGTTTTGGCAGCAGGTTTGTTCTCTTAATATGTTCTCTTTGGCCTAATGTTAAAGCTGTCTGGATTCTCTGAATGGATATTAAGTGACCTAGGCAGCGGGAAACACAGAGCTTGCCAGGGAGAGGCGGACTCACAGCAGAGTTCAAAGTTTGCTGGAGATGATGCAGCCCCCATGGTCACAGTTGTAGTCACAGTGTGGTCATGCAGCTTCCTCTCTCCCCTCCTCCATATCATCGTCACTGTCATCACCTCAAACCAGCGTCACCCACAAACATTCACTGAGCACTTTCTCTCAATGTGTGCAATCCTCTATGTTTTGTAGGGAATATTAATTTCATTCCACAACATGGGCTCCAAGAAATGTCACTTTTTTTTAAATCAAAATTTACTTTTCTTGGAGCACCCTCTGGGCAGGTTGATAGGAAATTCAATTTCAATCATTCCTGGGGCACTTCCCTGTCCCCACTTCCACCAGGGGCTGTGCAGTGGTACCGATGGGCTCAGAAAGTCTAGAACCTTGGGAAAAGGCCCTCTGGCCTTGAGAACGTAGGGGTCTCTCCTCATCTGTTCCTTACCCTGGTCCCTGTGGCTCCTTGTGATGACAAGCTCTGGTGATTTCCTGCCAGCCTTGGACAGTGAGGTGGGGGGTGTCTTAGCCAAGACACTGGGCCCAGTACCCGGGCAGCCAGTCTCCCCGCCCTGCCCCAGCTCACAGGTGCTTCAAGAGAACAGTCCTTACTCCACTCAAGACTCAGCGACAAGATATGGACCCTCTCTCATCCTGGGGGAAGTACCTCAACCTTCCTCAACTTGGGCTGTCTGGATCTTCCCCATTCAGTAGCTCTTTCCTCACTTTCCTCCCCTTCTGGAACTTTCTTCACATAATCTCCTGTCTTGGCCATTAGAAACCAGTGCTGGCTTCTCCTACCCAAGGATGAGGGAATAAAGATTTCAGGGCCCCCCAGCTTTTTCTTACTAGTGCATCTTTTCACAATTAGATGAAACAGAGGTCACCAAGAAATGCAACACAGAGTGCCTGTTGTCAATGAGCTTAAAGCCTATCTGGGGAGACAAACAAAGAGGATCAATAGCAGGTTGGGGTCCAGCCCAGTGTGCTGCACACCTGTCACCAACATGAGGGCCCCTTTCTAGCACCTGTGTCCTTTTACCCCTTGTCTCCTGCTCCTTCCTGACCTGTATACCTGGGGCTGATTTCTAGGTCACTGAGCCCGGGAACTGGATGGATGTCTGTGAAGGGTCTACCACCATGATCCTTGGGGTGACCTCCTCAGTGCCCTCCCTACCACTCCCCAACGTCCTCCTGATGGCCAATGTCACCTGGCCCCGGAGTCGGTTTTCCACCCAGAGCACACCTGGTCATGCTCCTGTCATCACACTCCGCAGGTAAAGAAAAGCTTGAGGGAGGGGTCGGAAGGGGTAAGACGATTGGCTGGCATATGCATGGTATTAATATGACAGCTGGGTTTTAGATCAAAAGAAGGCACAATGTTCTTTAGTGTATAAACAATGCAGAATTCATTCATTCGTTCCTTTAACAAATGCTTATTTAATATCTCTATGTACCAAGCACTGTGCTTCATGCTGGGATAGAGCAGTACACAATCCCTGTGTCAAGCCTAGTTTTTGAGGATCTTGGCTTTTGTGTACTTTTTTTTCACGTAGAACTGATAGACTAAGAAGCTTTTGTGTGCTTTTATTTTGTCAATATAGATGTAGGGAGTTTCCAGAGAAATAGTGGGGATATAAAGTCAAATAGGACTTTGAGGTGTTAAGACTGAGAAACAATATTGCACAAATGGAAGACACCCATCCTTCTTCCCCCTTCCACATGGTGAATCAGGACACAGGGAGAAGGAGGCCTAGAAATGGAGGCGGGACGCCACAGTTCCAGTTCCTGCTTAGTAAGATCTAAACTTCGGCAAATTGCTTGGTTCTCTGAGCCTCAGCTTCAAAATTTGTAAAGTAGAACTAATAATACTTATCTTTTCTTCATGAAATGGTTGTGTGAGAATTACAAGAGGTATTATACATCAGTATCAGCCATTGTTACTGAAGTGGGCAAATTCTTTAATAACTGAGGTCTTGGAAACAAGAGAGTCAGTCTTAGAACACGAGCTTTCTCCTTTTGCCATCCCCCGATCAGAGGTGGGAGGCCAAGCTCCAGGTAGGCACCCATAAGGTTGATTAAAGTCACAGGCTCTGCTATGGGAATTTCCTGATTATGCCCAGGATTCTCCCCCTGAAGTACGTGGAGCTACGAATCTGTGACCGGCTCCAACGCATCCTGAGGGTTAGGACAGTGACGGAAAAGATCTACTACCTGAAGCTCCATGAAAAACACCCAGAGGCCGTCTTTCAATTCTGGATGCGCCTGGTGAAAATTCTGCAGAAAGGCCTGTCCATCACCACCAAAGACCCAAGAATCCAATTCACTCACTGCCTGGTGCCCAAGATGTCCAGCAACTGCACGGAGACAACAGTAAGTGGGGCCCTGCCACCAAGATCAGTCAAGAAATACATACATACATGTATATGTATGGGTGCATGCATATATATATATAAATATATATTTCTGAATGCTGCTTTTCCACTTTAGATTATATCATATACACCTTTCCATATCTTTAAAAGTTCTTTGTAAACAGCATTTTGATAATTTCATACTACTCAGTTGTATGAATTAAAATTAAAATCATCCCCTAACATTAGACATTTAAAGTTGTTTTAAATTTTGTATTACTATAAATAATGCTAAAACAAGCATGTGTATGTATCACCCACATTTCTGATTACTTTCTCAGCTAGGTTTTTAGAAGTAGAAATCAAAGGGCATGGACATTTTCAAGGCACTTGACACATATTGCCAGACTATTTCCATAAAGTGCACACCAAATTAGCTCTCACCAATAATATGTGTCTGTGTCCCTGTATCCTATCACAATTGAGTAGTATAAGTTTTAATAAATTTTCTAATATGACAGGTAAAAAGTGACATTTTTTTTTATTTCCCCAGTCAGGATACTCAATCAAAACATCTCTGATTTTCAATGAATTTGAACATTGTTACATATATGTGTGTGTATATATATATATATATATTTTTTTTTTTGTCGTCGTGTTCTTTGGCCATCTTTCTATTGACAATCTTGTGTTTTTCTAAATTGATTTGTAAAATAAAGCTTTTTTATACATCAAGATTTTTGACCCTTTAATTACAAGTTTTTATAAATATTTCCTCAAGGATTTGCTCCTCCCCTTCAGTTTATTTAGGGTGTTTTTTGGCCTTTAGAGGACCTGCCTTATGTGAAAGCACAAGGAGGGGAGCTTGATAGATTGGATTGCCTCACACCTTCAGATTTCAGAATCTAGATGCTTTTCTTCTCTCATTTAAGTTGTATGCTTTAGATTTGTTATTATTGACTTTGAAAAGTTCAGCTGTTTCCTTAGCCCAGCTGCTCTGATTCTGAACGTCCAGATCTTGTTATCTGGACAGAGTAGCCACTGCAGCCCCTGGAGAGAGGGTGTGGTCCTGCCGGGGCGGGGGGTGTCCCAATTTTTGGTCTGATGATTCTGGGGCTTACTGCTTAACGCAGGCTCCCAGGGCCGGGCTGTGGAACTCGAGTGCAAGCCCACGAGTTCCTTCAAAGTCCTGCCCAAGGAGGCCGAGAACTCTCAGTGAGCAGACCTAGCCCTCTGACTCTGAATTTCTCCATCCAGCCTGAAAGCAGCCTCCCGTCATCCTCCCAGCCCAGCGAGACCCTCATGCTGCTGGCGGCCGAGCAGACCAGTGACAGCTTCTCACAATTCTCATCAAGGCCCCAGCTCACAGCAGACAGGTGCGTCCTCCACGGGGTTGGCTCTGGCGTCCTTTTCCCCAGGATGAAGTCATGGGGTCAGTGACACCCTGCCAACCTATCTCAGTTCCTTCTTTTTATTCTAGGTAGTCACGTGTTTGACTTTTTCTGTTAACTTTATTGTAAGCCTGTCTTTGAAAAAAAAAAAGGGGTCCGTGATCTGAGTATTCATTCCCTAGGCAAATGGCAGTGTTTCCTAATGACAAGTGCTCAGTAAAAGGAATGAGTGATGAGTGTATTAATTCAAATAAGTGTAAGCGGCCCAAGCAGGTTCGTGGCGTTAGCTACTGTCTCCCACCCCAGCCCACAAGCTACCTTGCATAAGACCCTGGTGCTGTGCCTCACCTGCCTCTTCTGTAAAATGGACAGAGAAGACAAGACCACAAAGGGGACACTGCCACTAGCTCCAAAGTATTATTCATTTGCTAACCAATTGCGTTAGACTATTTCTGTAACAAGGGACAGAAACCTAAAGCAAGGTAGTGCAACCAACACACTGAACAAGTACGACTTGCAAGGGGTCATCAAATGCAAATTTATTTTTGTCCTCCCTTTGTAATTTTTCAGTGGGAGAAATTTTCTTCTTGCCCCTGGATAAAAGCTGGTTCTCTGGGCTGACCCCATAGCATGTGGGTCCCCTCTTAGACATAAAAGGTGCTTTTGTCCCTTCCAATTATAAAAGTAGCCTCAATTCTGAAGTTAAAATGTCTAGTGCCTGAAAATTACCAAGACTCTGAACTTATCACACCTTATCCCTTGCCCTCAGCTCGGTCCCCTGTCAAGACAGCCTCTCTTAGTGGGGGACTGTGTTGTCACTCTCCTTCTCTTTCTGTTTCCTGATGTTTAAAGCTGACTTTTTCTCTTAGGAGCTTTCTTGCATTCTTTGAAGTCCCCTCCCTGGCCACTCAGGTGCAACTCTGGTGATGCTGTGACACCTCCCTTTTATCTGGCCACCACCTCCCTTGGGCCCTGCCTCTGCAGGGGTCCATACCACCCAGGCACTAGCTGTCAGAGTCCCCTCTCCCTGTAAGGAATCTTCCTGGGTAGGCCTTACAGTGGCTCCAGGGTGGTCTCTCTCTCTCTCTCTCTCTGTCTCTCTCTCTGTCTCTCGAATAGTCCACATCCTGTCCTCAAGAAATGTCCTCTCTACTTCGGTCCGCCACTGGAGAGGAAGGCCATTTTTCCTGAACACAGAAGCAACTCTTCTTCACTGCACCAGCAGAGAAACCCACTGTCCCCTCTCTCCTGCCCTCCATGTTCCTGGGCAGGAGTTGTGTCCCCATCTGCTGGGTCTCCCAGAGCTCAGGGGCCACAGCTCCAGCTCTCTGGGTAGCCCCAGGAAGGCCCTTTCTTTCAGCTTGAGGAGAAGGAGACAGCAGCTCTTTACAAAGGAGTCTCTCCATGTGTGACAACCTCAGCCCTTGGTTACCGAGGTTGGCAATCCCTCGGGCAGCCCCAGCTCATACTCACTTCTCTCGTCTTGAACTTTTGGTCCCTGAGATTTCACCTTTGAGTCATAACACACGTTAGGTTCTCAACACATTGAAGCAATGCTTAAGGTCTGGAGAGTTGTGTACTCCCCTTCATAGGACAGCTCTTAGCTCCAGTTCCTCCTCCTCGTCCTCTCTCTTCAGGTCGCTCTTAGATACATCATTCCGTATGTCCATATTGTCACTGCCTTTCATTTCCATATTTCTATTTATGTTCAAGGCACTCATGCTGGAAAAGACATTATTTAAACAAATGGTTTTAAAGTTAGATTTTAACAATGTTTTCTTTTTCTTCTATTGCTTTCAATGACCCCAAAATTTCTGGGCTCCAACAGAAGCATCGACACCGCCATTGAAATAGACAGTTCCATCAGGGACAAGACACCCTTGCCAGTGGTATCTTCAGTCAATTTGAAAGTACCCATGAGAGCCACCTTGAGCCACAGCCTCTGGGAACAAGAGGACCCGGATGAGCACTTCCTGCACGTTCCTGTAGCCAGTTCCCTAGGAGAGCACTTTTTGGGACCCTGACACCTAGCCAAACAGAGTGATCTTCCCTGGCACCCATGCACTTGCTACCACCTCTTACCCTGCTGTTTTCCCCCTGCAGGCTGAGTGGCCCTGGGAGAGGTAAGATGGTGTTTATAACAAGGTGCTTCTGTGCTTCCACCAATAAACCTCCAAGCGAGTCCCTAATTGTTGTAGGTTGTACCATGGGAACAGGAGCTCATTCATGGGGAAAATAAGTGGGGAAAAAGTTACTATCTGCTCAATGGGAACCACAAAGCAGCCAAGCAAAGCCAAGAAAGCCACTCCGGAGGAAAGGGCCTCTGGGGAGAGACCAACTTCCTCTTTCACAGGGGAGGGGGAAACAGAGGCATCTTGTGTACTGGGGATGGGGAAGGAGCTTTGGCCAACCTTTAGACAAGGACAGGGTATTTACTCAGAAAATACCAAACAAGATTCGATAAATATTTATCAAGCTCCTGCTAGGGGCCAGACACATGCTTGGTGCTCAGTATATTAGAGAGGACAAGACAGATGGACAAGTTACCTGCCTTTAGGGAGAGCATGGGAGAAATACCAAGCCCTATTTTGGGGATGTGGGATGGCCATTAAGGTTGACATGTTATTTCAGCCACCTAGGCTGCAAGTAAAGGCTGGAGGACACGCTCTTCCTTGGCTTGTGCCCTGTGGGCTGTGGAGAGAAAACAGGATTGCCCTCCTTGTATGTGCTCAGCTGGGCTGGTAAATCCTGGCTGGATTGGGCCAGAAAAGACATCTGAGCTGAGAGGCTGTCGAATGTTTGTGGGTTTCTTCCTGTACCCAGTAAAAATAAAAAAACAAACCAAATTTCCTTTCAACATATTACAATCAAATAAGCTGAGTATGGTTGATGCTGGTGAGGGACATCTGGAAGCTGGACTTAGAAGAGATTAGTGAGAAGAGTGACCATTCTTCCCAACTTATGCCTGTAGTCCTAGTGTTATTATTAACATATACCCATTTAGCTCTCAGAACTGTCCCTGTATGAATGGCAAATCATATGGCCACCCTACTAATGTAATGCATTTATGAACATTTAAAGGATTTCCACCCCCACTTCTATTGCCTTGGTTTGAGCCTCCATCAGCTCTCACCTAGACTATTGTGCAAGCCCAGCAGGTCTCCCTGACTCCATCTGGCCTCAATCTCCCAAGTGTCAGGGACTACAAGTATATACCACTTTGTCCAGCTTTCGTTTTCTATACCCATTGCACTCATGACCCTTGTCCTTATCGATGGAGTTATTCTATGCTACTGTCGTGCCCTGTGTGTGCCAAGTGTGATACCATTTCTCACACCATCGTAGTTATTTCTTTATGTACCTGTCTCCTTGGTGGAACTAGGAATTCTTTGAGAACAGATACCATTTTATAACAGAGTTCTTTGGTTACCAATGAGAGAGGCTCACTCTAATTTACACTGAAAGGAATTCATTGGAAGGATGTGGGTTGGCTCACAGAATCAAAGGGCAACTGAAGAGCCTGTCTCGGGATGCACTGACACCAGAACAGCCCCAGGAATACAGGTAGGGTGGCTAATCGACCATCTCATGGAACGCTGCAGCGGGCTGGGTGGCTTCCCCAAAGGAAACTGAGGGTGTTACACAAGAACAAATAGGGGAGTGGATGTCTAGTGGCTGATAATGACGAATGTCCAACAAAGTATGATTCTTTGCTGTCTCCTGGGAGAGGCACTTGGCATGAGTCTCTAGCGTCTCTACACGTCCTTGCTAAGTCTGCCAAATTCCAAGACCTAGATGATCTCTGATTCTGAGCCATTTCTGTAGCTAGTCACATAGGCAATTAAGTAGGTCTAGGTGACTAAGCATGACTACCTTATGACTACTTGCTCTCCAGAAGAAGGGACTGGTTTGGTTATTGTTTGCTGTAAAGGGCCCTGGGCCCTCGTCCCTGGGTGCTTCAGCCATAGCGAGGTCCATGGCATGCACGGGGCTCCTCTGGCCATCGTGTTGCCTGGGACTGGGCAAGCGGTACTGCCATCATGATGTTCCTGCTCTTTGCTGTGCCGCTAGTAATGGACTGTCTTGCTTTGGTCACCTATGTGATTGTAGTAAGTCAACCTGCTTGCTTAGTCATTGTTTTAAAGTATTGTTACTCCTTTCCATCTCTGTGATACCTGGATCCTTCTCTGACACTGTTACGCATACACTCTTATTTTGTAATTTTTTTCACTATTAAAAATAATCTCGGCCGGGCGGGGTGGCTCACGCCTGTAATCCTAATACTCTGGGAGGCCAAGGAGGGAGGATCGTTTGAGCTCAGGAGTTGGAGACCAGCCTGAGCAAGAGCAAGACCCTGTCTCTACTCAAAAAATAGAAAGAAATTAGCTAGACAACTAAAAATATATATAAAAAATTAGCCAGGCATGGTGGCGCATGCCTGTAGTCCCAGCTACTTGGGAGGCTGAGGCAGGAGGATCGCTCGAGCCCAGGATTTTGAGGTTGCTGTGAGCTAGGCTGATGCCACGGCACTCAGCCTGGGCAACAGAGTGAGACTCTGTCTCAAAAAAAAAAAAAAAAAGAAAGAAAGAAATGAAGCCAATTCAGAGAAAGGAAAACATGGACCCAGGAAAGGAATGGGTTCGATGTAGGAAAGATGTGAAGGGAATATCCAGGATGTTGGTGAAGAGGGAGCCCGAGCAACAGCAGAGCAGCGGCCCTGGGGCGCTCAGCTCTTACGGCAGCAGGAGCCAGGCCTCTGCTAAACACGTCTCTGCAGAGGCCACACTGGTGGGACCCCTGACGTGTCTGAACGCACTGAGAGGAGACTCACATGTATGGCAGAGTTTAGGGGTGTGTTAGGGATAGGGCTATAAAACCAAGCAAACAAAAAAGTGATATAACTATGAACTCCAGGGGGAAAAGATTGTACAAAAAAGAAATATAAGTATGTACTATATCTGTGACTATTCATAATATTGCAAACAATGAACGTAGACTTAATGAAAGGTAACAAAAACTGTATTTGGAGGGTAGGTGAGGGGCAAGCATGCGGGGGGAAGGGGTAGGAGGGAAGGAGGGTGAACTTTAAATCCTCCTCTTCCGTAGTTGGACACTGCTCCTTTCGTGGTAGGTTCCTCTCGTGGACTCTTTCCGGGTCCCAGTAACCACTCCCTCCCCTCACCTGTCCCAAGTTGCACGTCATGCGAAGGGGTGCTGCTCATCTCCATGCAGGTGTGGCAGTGGGGACAGCATCCTGCCCAGGCCACTCTGCTGTGAGACAGAAGCTTATCGCTTCTCTTGCGGTTCTGGCAGATTCTCCATGGCTGGTTCCTTCAGCTTCAGTTGGCATCAAGAGCCCCCAATAGTCTTCTAATAAATTCACTTTGGCTCAGGTTGGCCACTTCTATGTGGACAATCAAGTGGATGTCGTGTAGGCAAACATGCCAAACGTATGTGTCTCATTCATGTGTGTATCCTCCAGCGCCAGCTTGTCCTCCAGCATCTGTTTATTGTGAAATAAACCCACGTCTGCCACAGCCAGCTCTGGCTGCCCCACTCTCTTCCTCCCCGGAAACAAAGGAAGAAACTACAACCTTTGCCAAACGGGCTTATCCCTGAAATTGATTTCTCAGAGACTATTTCTCAGATGAAAATAGCACCATAGGAGGGATTGCTAAAGCTTTTAATGACCAATAAAATACTATTTAAAAGAGAAAAGAGGCAGAACATTGTTATCCAGAGTCAATTAAAATCCACCAGGACATGGCATTTGCAAAAACAATCCCCAGAACAATGTAAAAATGCATCTTAAAGTTCCTGAGGTGGAATTCAGGGAAAAGAGAAAATGCCCTCAGGGAATAATACCATTTAATAATATGTGATGGAAATTAGATCAAAGCTTTACAAATGCCCTTGGAAGTCTTGAGAACAAGAATAAACATGGAGTTCATTAGAACTCTGCTGGTGGTGACGAGGCAGCCCGCAGGGGAAGCAGAGACGCTAGGAGCGCAGGGAATACCTAAACCTGCACCCCAGGGCTCCTGGGGATTCACTAATGAACTCTCAGAGCCACACACAGGCCATTGATTTAGAAAAAACAAAACACTAGAGGCCAGTCTCAGAAATCCAAGACCATGCTTTCACAAATGGTTTCAACCACTGAGAGTGGTAACGCTTCACAAAAAATGAATATTTAGAGTTACTAAGGCTAAAGCCACTTACAGGAATATAATTCCAATGGAAATGACCAGAGGTACAGCAATCTAGAGATTCTGAGAGAAGGCAGTTCTGGTTTTTGCTGTCTCTGATTTCTGTCTGACTTAGAATAAATCAGTTTTTTTCTCCATGGGGGATATGGATAATGCTTTTTAGTAAACTATCACCAAAAATTTTTCATTATGATGTTAATAATTGCCATAGTGATCAGAAACACACCATGTATCCATGACATGCAAATAAATATTCATAGATGGCTTATTCTATTTTATAACCTGCCTCAAGTCTCCAATTAAGCACATTGCTTGGGACAGAGAAGGAAAGGAATGTCTGTCACAGCCATCTCTCCCTCCCTGCCATTCAAGGGCCATATCTAGATGCAAAAAGAATGTGGTAGGGGATTGTCATACACACATATCAGGACATTCCATTTATAAATGGTTGGCATTTTTTATAGTGTCTCCATATCTACAATCTAATGAGATTCCCATCATTGTATAAAATAGCTGTTATTATTAACTATACTTCACAGATGAGAGAAGTAAAGCCCAGATTAATAAGCCCTTTGAGTGCAGACGTGAGCTCTGGGCAGCTGTGATTCTCAGAGTGCAGCAGGCAATGAGGCGATGGCCTCTCCTCTTAGGGGTCTGCCCCACTGTGCCCATTGCTCTCGCTGTCATCATTGAGACCCCGGGTTGCAGGCTTAGCCCAGCCCAGCTCCTAAGCCAGCGAACCCAAGGAAAGGGTGTACCATGGGTGTTCAACCTTCGGCAGGTGCAGTCTGAGATGAGGCATGTTCCTGTGGTGGCTCGTGGATGTCCTGACCTTCCCTACCCCTCACCAAGTTGAGATCCTGCACGATCTCATTTACAACTGCTCTAGACCCTAACTCATCAGTAAGCCAAAGGTCTCCCCGCCACTTGCACTTTAGTACACACAGACTTTTCCAGGAATGTAACCATCATGTAAATCTGGATAAGATGGTACTTTGTTTTGTTTGGCACTTGAACAAAAGTTGTTCACAGTTTGGAAAATCATGACAAAGCTAGTCATAGTACAGTAAAACCTATTTAATAAGTAGATACAAATGCCCTACCCAACCCTGATTTTACTCGGGATTCACTCTGAGTGGGGCTTGGAAGGAAGGGCAAAGCCATCAGGGAAAGGCAGGCAACCAGCCTTGGAGGTGGAGGGCCACTCCTTTGGGTCCCAAGACCCCAGTTTTTCCCACGGCCACGTAAGCAGAGCAGAAGCGGCCACAAGGTGGCGCCACGTCGCCGCCGGGACCCAAGGGACTGGCTCCGCCTCTCCCAGCCCCTTGGCGCGGCAGGTGGCCCCATTCATAAACTTCACGGTAAGGCCGCCCCACCCTGACTGGCTATTTTGAATCCCATTTATCAATCTGTAGTGGAGCTTTACTGTTTTTGAGTAGCCAATTCAATACTCCTTTACGGGTCTATTTTTGCCACTACTGCATACTGGGTTCAAGCTTCTGATTATATTTCATAACTTCGCACGGAGTCGCAAACAGATATTTACATATTGGCATATATATTATCTTATATTTTTCTTTTTATGTTACAGTTGGGGCAGCATATCAATTTTTTTAAACATATGCATAGATAGGGTATAATCACTATGAATTTTATTTCAGGCTGGTGAAAGGGTGTGACAAAATATTTGCCAAAGAAAGAGGACTTAGGTCTGACAGTGTTGAGAACCAGTATACTGGAGTACTGACCTTCTCAGGACTTCTCTGTTGGCTTTGGTGACTGGGTCCTTATCGCCAGTCTCTGCTGGGCCCTTAGTTCGGATGAGGGATCCTGCCAACATTCCTCTCCCGTGCATGGGACCAGGTTCCAACACCCCCCCATTCTACAGCCCCTGCTCCAGCCAGTGCTTATTGGGATGGTAAGCAGTACCGTGGTGCCAACTGGGGGTTGGGGGGAAGGTTTGACTAAACAGGAGCAGCACAAGGGAATTCACAGGGGTGACCCTATGTTGGTGGTTACATGACTCTGCATTTGTCAAAACCCATAGAAATGTTTGCCACTGAGAGTGAGTTTCAGTGTATGCAAAGGGAGAGAGTAAACAAAAGCAGAATGTCAGGGGAACCCGGAGTGGAATGCAGACTATGACAAATGAATCTGTGTCACAATTGAATGGCACAACTCCACTGAAGGGGGTGGAGAAGAAGGGAGCTGACCTAAGAGACTTTGGGAAACTGTGATTAGCTAAAGGACAAAGGAAGTGCAGGAACACTGTACTTTAGTCTAAATTTGTTTCTCACAGGGTATGGGTTAGTAGTTCTGAAACTCCATTACATTTATATTATGGTTGAACAAATAAGGAAACATATTGTGGGTGATGAGAGCTGGCTTTCTCACTGCCAAGAGAAAAGTTCAATATACATAAATGAAATCATACACTATGTAGCTTTCTGTCTTCTTTCACTTAGCTCTGTCGTTGCATGAACCAATAGTTTGTTCCTTTTTTGTTGCTGAATGGTATTCCATTGTGTGGATGTCATGCTGCTTATCAATTTACCTGTTGAGGGACATCTGGGTTGTTCTCAGTCTGGGGTGACAAACCTGCTATAAACATTCACATTCATAAACGTGCATGGATTTTAGTTTCTCTGTGTCCTCAGTACCTGCCCCCACCCTCAAAACTGGAACAGTTTCTTGGCCTTTCCTTTTCTTTCATATTCTCAACAGTTTGAGACAGTACAGGCTTTACATGTTCACCTGGGCCTGTCGGATGCGTCCTCACCATCAGACTTGGGTCATGTTTTGCTGGCAGGAATACCATGGGAATGGTGCTATGCTATTCTCAGAGCATCACACCAGAGGGTCTGATTTTGTTGTCTGCCGGATTTTTCTACCATAACATCACCATTTCTGTCTCTATAATTCAGCAGGATTTTCTGGGAAGCTATTTCAGGAATGCATCGATACCTAGTTCCTCAGCAAACCTCTATTCACCAGCCTTGGCCTCTATTGAAAGCTCCTGCCTGAATCAGCCACGACTAATGGTGCCAAATGGTGATTTTCTTTTTCCGGTATCCCTTCTACAATTAATAGTTGGCATTCTACTGTAAGGAAGAGTGCTCTCTCTCTCTTTCTCTCTCTCTCTCATCAGTATGACTCATGGGTTTATTCAAGGATTTGTAATTTATTACTGTTGTTATTTGCTTTGATACTCAAACTGCCCCAGATTTGGCCAGTGGGAGCCCCTCCAGGCTGGCTTCTGCGTTCTTTGGCCTTGTCCCCTTCATTATTTGAGCACCTCCTTCCTTGCTGGCAAGCCGGAGGTTCCACTCTTACATTGTACTTTTTTTGCCCCAACTTTGGAATCAGCCATTTCTCCAAGGAATCCTGGTTCCTTCTAGTGGAAGATGGTATTTAGAGAACCAGTCTGGGCATGCGGAATGCCCTTGTGCTGTGGTGTCCCTGCTTCTAGGCCCTCTCAATGGACAGATTTAGGGAAAAAAAGACACCCATATAGATTCATATATACACACACATTTATACACTCCTGCATCTCTAACTATCTCAGAGTTTTTTCTAGCTTTCCCAAACTTTCCATGTTTTTAAGTCCTTTCTCTAATAGTGAGAAACCTGGTTACCATTATCTTCGATATATTTACTTCTTTGTTCAACATAACCAATCTCCCAACCACACTGGCTGACTCTGTCACCTGCTACCTCCCCCGACTGAGCAAGCCCTCTGCCTTTGGGAACCTCTCTGATCTACCTCATCTCCATCCCCGGCATCCTGTGTTCCCGGGGTCTGGCGGGCACACCACTGCCTCCTGCCCCCTTGCTGCCACGCAGCAGGCAGTGGGGCGGCTCCGCATCAAACTCTGGGAAGGGAAAATGCAAAGGGCTCCAAGAGTTTTGAAGGCTGTGAACTGTGATATTTACAGATACTCTTCTGTAGCCCGAAGGTACGGGCTGATGAGGACTCAGTGGGGCTGTCTCTAGCCTTGGTCGGAGAACATGGGCTATGCTCTCTTGAAAGTTTTTTTTTTAAACATTTTATTGAGGTATGATTGATATGTTAAAAGCTGTACACATTTAATGTATACAAATTGGTGAGTTTGGGGGTAAGTATACACCTATAAAACCATCCCTATCATCAAGGTCATAGACATATCCACCACCTCTTAAAGTTTTCTCTTGCCCTCTTATTATAATTATTCATAACAATAATATTATGTGTGTGTATGAGTGTGTGGTAAGAGCACTCAACATAACATCTACCCTCTAAGCAAATTCTAACTATACAAGACAGCATTATTAGCACTATGCTGTACAGTAGCTTTCCAGAGCTTGTTTGTCTTGCATAACTGGAACTTTGTATGTACCCTTTGACCGTCATCTGCCCATTGTCCCCTCCCCTCACTCCCTGGAAACCACTATTCTACTCTCTGCTCTTATGAGTTGGACTATTTTAGATTCTACATACAGGTGACATCATATAGCATTTGTCTTTTTGTGCCTGGCTTATTTCATTTAGCACAATGTCCTCCAGGTCCATGCATGTTGTTGCCAATGGCAGGATTTCCTTCTTTTTTTTTTTTTTTTTTTTTTT
>VBSM01003176.1:16170853-16194253 GCA_008086735.1 Cheirogaleus medius | reverse complement strand
TTTTTTTTTTTTTTAGTAAAGACGAGGTCTCGTTGTTGCTCAGGCTGGTCTCAAACTCCTGAGCTCAAACGATCCGCCCACCTCAACACCCCCAAAGTGCTAGGATAGCAGGTGTGAGCCACCATGCCCAGCCAAGATGTCCTCTTTTCTACTTCGGGGTGCATCCTATCCTCACAGGGTAATCTTTCTGTCAACTTGGGCTGACAATCTCCAAAATAGTGAGCCCAGCTGAGTTTCTCTGCCTCTGCTGAGACAGTGCTGTGATTTATAGGGACTTCTACTCTTGAGGTTTGTCTTGGATTGTTTGAGCTGATTACTCCCTCCTTCAAACTGCCTCTCTCCAATTTGGTGGTGGGAGGTGCAGGTAATTTGTGAGAACACGCACAATTTATTAACTAGCCTTTTTTCTCTATTACCAGGCCATCCCCAGACTTTATGTTCTCCCTTCCCTTTGGCCGCCTGAGTCAACTTCTTTGTCAGGTTGTCAATAGATACTCTTTTGTTATTAAAAAGGTTATCATGTACTTAATGTGTATGTCAGCGGGAGTAGTTCTGTGACACGGCTTCTTCACAGAGGCAGCTAATTGTCCACCGATATCCCTCATCCTTAAATAATAAATAATTCCCCAGTTTCTAGGTGGGGTCATGGCCACCCAGCTAAAAGCTACATTTCCCAGTTTCTCTTGTATCTGGGTGTGGCCATGTGCCTGAATTCCGACCAATGGGAGGTGAGCAACAGTGATTATGCCATTTCCAGGTCATGCCCTTAAAAAGGCATAACTCTGTGCTCCCCTTTCTTTTCCCCCTTCTCACTGGCCAGGATGCCAACATGATTGCAGGAGCTGGAGCAGCCACCTTGGGACGCAGGGATGGAAGCCACCTGTGGAGGATGGCAGAGACACTGTACCAGCTCTGGACTGCCTGCCTTTGAACTATTATGTAAGAGAAAATCAAAATTCTATTTTGTTTAAGTCACAAAAGTTTCGAGGTCTTTGACTACCTGGACTATATCCTAAGTAGCACAGCCTCGTGCCACCACCTTTACCCAGAAGCCTGTACCTCCTCTTTATTTATATATATTTATGCTTCTTATTTCAAATTTTATGTTTTATGCCCAGATTTTAAAAAATTAAACTGTTAGCTAGTGATTCAACTAATTTTTTTCAAAGAACCAGCTTATGGAGTTATTTATTTTAGTGTGCTTATTATTTTAAGATTATTTTTGCTACCTTTACATTTGAATGAATTTTAAACCATTTATAGAATTATGAGGTCATGTCCTTTTCTCCTCAACATTCTTTCTACATTGTTCCATTGCCTTATGCCATCTAAAATTGCTGGGGAAAAGTCTGAGGCCAGTCTCATTTTACTCCCCATAGTAGATTGTCTGCTTCTCCTACCTGGAAGTTTGTAGTAGGATGCTTTCTTTAGAGCTATTCTGGTCTCAATGATTTCTTAACTCAGTTTCCCTATAATAGAGTAAATTCTGTTCTTATGCCAAATTGGGTCTTTTAAGTTTCAGAAATGACTCTGTTCTTTTGTTTTTGACTACTTTTTGGAGTTCCATCTTTTCCTTTGTCATCAGGGATTCTATCTGTATGTTGGCTCAACATAACTGTCCTACGGTCTATGGTTTCTCTCCAGTCACCTCATCTCTCTACCCAGCTTCATTGTGTGATATTCACGTCATCTTTATCTTACGATAGTCTCACACCTATCGCCCACATCGCTGACTCAGCTTTCCGTTCTGTCAACTCCACTTCTTGTGACTTCCAGATATTTAGTGGGGTTTTCTTCTGTTTCTTTCTTTACTCTTTCCAGTCCTCTTTTCATCTTATCTTGGTTTCTCTAATTTTTATTTCACAGGGTCCATATTTAATTTCCTTAAGAGTACAGAGAGGATTCTTGTCAAATATTTTCTTCCTGGAATCATTTCACTCCAATATGAAGTCATTATACATATTTTCCTCCTGACAGTCTTTGGGAGAGGAAGTAGTATCTTACATAGATCCCATGGTATATCTTTACTGAAAATAGTGACTAGTTTTAAAAAAAGTGTTTGCCTTGACCAGCCTGGGCAACATAGTGAGACCCCCATCTCTAGAAAAAAAATTCAAAAATTAACTGGATGTGGGGGTGTACATCCGTAGTCCCAGCTACTCGAGAGGCTGAGACAGGAGAATCCCTTGAGCCCAGGAGTTCAAGGCTGGAGTTCAAGGCTGCAGTGAACCATTGCACTCCAGCCTGGGTGACAGAGTGAGAAAAAGAGAGAAAGAGAGAAAGAGAGAAAGAGAGAAAGAAAGAAAGAAAGAAAGAAAGAAAGGGAGGGAGGGAGGGAGGAAGGAAGGAAGGAAGAAAGAAGTGGAGAGGAGAGAAAGGAAAGAGAAAAGAAAAAGAAAAAATGGCCAGGTGCTGTGGCTCACACCTATAATCCTAGCACTTTGGGAGGCCAAGGCTGAAGGATTGCTTGAGGTCAGGAGTTCAAGATCAGCCTAAGCAAGAGTAAGACTCCAGTCTCTACCAAAAATTGAAAAATTAGCTGGGTGTGGTAGCACATGCCTATAGTCCCAACTACTTGGAAGGCTGAGGCAGGAGGATCACTTGAGCCCAGGAGTTTGAGGTTGCTGTGAGCTAGGTTGATGCCACGGCACTCTAGCTGGGGCAACAGAGCAAGACTTTGTCTAAAAAAAAAGAAAGAAAAAGAAAAATATTTACCTTCAATATAAAAACCCGTTAGATATAACTTCTATTTTACAGAAAATTAGTGGCTTATAGAATTAAGCTAAACATCACCACAAGGATGCAAACAGACACATCTAGAAGGTGGAACATTCTGTAGGACAACTCAATTGCTTTCACTTATCAGGGTCCTAAAAAAGGGACTATACTAGATTAAAATAAACTAAGGAGAAATGTGTGGTCCTAGATTGGGTATGGGTTTATATAAACCAGCTGTAATAATAATTTGAGTAAATTGGAGAAATTATAATATGGCCTGGAAATTAGATGAGATAAGATGAAAATATACTGAAATACAAAAGCAGAGGGTGTTAACTAAATGAAACAGATTATTAAAAAGTGATAAAACAACTTTCGAATATGATATTTGGTTTTATACACACACACACAGTTGTTATAGCGGTGTTCTCTAGGTGGTTGTTTTTTAACTTGTTTGTATTTCCTAATGTTCAACAAAGCATATGCACTGCTTATGTAAAAATAGAGTATTTTAAATAGTGACATAGATTTAAATGGGACAGACTTAGCATGAAGATAATAACGTTTAAGCTTCAGAGCCTCTAATTCCAGGTGGGCCTTACAAGGCTCTAGGAAGACCTCTAGCAATTTTGTATCATACTTTTGTGGAGGCTTTATTTTATTTTTAAAGGTCTAGCACCTTTTTATTGTGGTAATATATATAATATAAAATGTAGCATTTTAACAATTTTAAATGTATAGTTTAGTGGTATTAAGTACATTCATGTTGTTGTGCAACCATCACCACCATCCATCTCCAGAACTTTTTCATCTTCCAAACTGAAACTCTGTACCCATTAAACAGTAACTCCCCGTTCCTCCCCCCACTCAGTCTTCTTATTTTTAAGGGTTTCCAAAATTCTATAAGTTTCAAGTTCCTCAAAACCTGGGACCAGCCCCACCTTACAACCAGATATCCTGGTAACTCCTGTGCAAGCTTTGAAATGACCCCTTGCACTAAGGATAAAGTGGCTTTATCCTCAAACCAAAGGACAGTCAATATAGTTGAGGAGATTGTCAACAAAGTTCTCATCACTAAATGTGCAAAAAGCAGTGATTGTGGCAGCATCAATATCACTGAATGCACAAGGATTCCTCCCAGAGATTGTACCTAACACTTGCGTTTACATCTCTTTTGCCAGAACATAGTCACATGGCCTTACCTAGCTGCAAGGTGGCAGGCCAGCAAATATAATCTTTCTTCCAGAAAAGCTTGTGCCCAACTGAAAATCAGGTATTTCATTACTAAAGGATTGGAGAGAATAGATATTGGGCTAGACAACTAAGCATCTGTCGTATCGTTTTTAAAAAGATTCAATGTGCTGATTTCTGAGGTTTGGTGGGGGCAGGGAGGAAGGGGTAGACATCTTAAAGCACCATTTGTACAATTGCTTAGCATCTTGTTTAGAGCCCAAAACTTTCCTGCTCACAGTTAGCTTTCCAGACTGGGTGCTCAAGCCTTCTTCCACTGAGGGTTCACGAATAGCACAGAAGTAGACTTAACATACCTGTATGGAAAAGAGAAAAAGTCCTCTTCCCAATTGACTTTGGGATATAGCAATGGCCAGATATATCCAAACCACATATCTAAACCAATAAGCTTTATTGTTGTGGTTAAGCCTTGACTATGAAAAGCAACAAATCTGTTTATTAATTACCATCACTTTTATACTGTGTGTCCCTTTCCAGGCTGTTTATAGGGAAATGCAAACCACAGGATGTGGTCTCTGACCCTATTCTTAGAGAATGTGACCCTGGAGGACATTCTCCCCAAGTAGTAAACAAAAGAAAATGTGGAAAGTGAGCTCAGAAGTTGCTTCACAGACTGGGGAGCTGTAACAGGTGCTCGAGCAGCGGCATGATCTAAACGACCAGGTGTGAGGGCCCACGGAACCAGATGAGAAAGGTCCTGGTGCGTCAGCCCTCTCCCTGACTTGACAATGAGATGCAAAAATCAACTCCCAGCTTGACCTTTGTGCATAATGGTTGTCAAACTGTTCTTCTAAATTTGTCACATTTGTCTTTGATGGTTAATACTTTATATAAGTAAAGTCTGGAATTTTGTCCAAATTAGAATACAATTTCTCCCGGAAATGGGCTTGGACAGTGGTCAGCCTGCTTGGATCTTTGCCCTTGATTGAGCTACCTGAAGATTTGGGCTCTTTCTTCCTCTGGCTCAAGGGTGAGGGCTGCTGTCACTCTGAGAGGGCATGGCTTGCTGATCCGAGCAGAGCTGCTCATCAGGGTTCTACTCCTCCCAGCTGGCGCCCTCACAAGGCCAGCCTCTGGGTAAGAAACTAATTACTTCTCCTGCTCCTTCTGTTTGACCTCCTACAGGAAATAAACCCTGCAAAAGGAAGCAGACCGCAGTAGCAGAGCACAGAGCAGGCAACAACTGTTTCCATAAGCAGAGAAGGCTACCGCAGACCCACCAGGGTGTTGGGGGGCCGGCCTCATGCAAAGCTCAGGAAGGCTGGGTTTCCCATGAACAGGCAGTCCTGGAAGTCATTTGGGGTAGGTTGCATTCAGAGTAAGGGAGGGTTGAAAGGCAGGGAGGGCATTTTCCTCTTAGTGGCAGAGGAACTTCCTGACAGCCGTCCTTCTTTGCTGTCTGCCTGGCTCGCTGCTTTCTCAGCAAGTTCTGGGAGAGCTATGTTCTGGGGTCCCAACAAGGCCTGGGGAATGTCAGGGCATGAATAAGGCATAAAAGCACTCTGGAGGAAAAGGGAGGCTCCTCTGCATTTCCCTTTCCTGAAGGCCTGCGCTGGTTTTTCATGATGTCATCCATTCATCATTGTGAGCTGACTGGTGGTCCCAGGGCTTGGCCAGCTGCCCAAGGCCAGGAGGGAAGAGAGAGATCCCAGGACAAATGTGCAGCAGGCCCCTGAGCATGTGTAGAAATGTCATCAATTCCACATAGAAACACTTGGTGGAAATCGAAGAAGACAGTAAAAGTCACAAGATCCTATCCAACCTTCCCTTCCCTGAATGCCTGGGAAGAATTCAGGGGCCTCTTGCCGGTGGATAGGGAACAGAACCCTGGAGTGAGCTTGGGTGTGGAGGAGGGACTGCTCTGCCAGCTGCTTCATTCTCCAGAATTCAACCTGTTTCCTGACTCCGTGGTGTTTGAAAGCAACTTTGTCCAGGTATGCTTGGGTAGCTCAGAATAGCATTTCTTGATTCTTCTAAATCTGTTCCCAAATGTGACCAAGAGAGTTCATCCATGAAACTAGAGTGGAGTGAGAATTGAGGCCAGGAGAAGTCATCGGACCTGGAATGCAAGGCTACCTCATTTACCTGTGCTTTGCAGAGCCGCAGACAGGGCTACTCCTGCACACAGTGGTCACCTGGGGAGAGAGGTCGGGCATTCTCTGCTCTGAGCAGAGGATTTGGTATTCAAATCCCCAGTCTTCTTCATCCCCCAGGCTGTCACCCAAAGCAGATGAACAAAAGGCAGTGAAATGAGATGCCTTTTAAGGATTAGGAACAGAAATACTGATTAGTGAAAAAACAGGTCCTCAAGATCCAGAGATATCTGGGCTCAGATTCCGGTCCTCTGCTTTCTCCTTGGGGAAGCATCATTGTGCAAGTCACCAGAGTATCCTGAATCGTTTCCTCTATTGTAAAAGGGTTGGACTGACCTGAGAATTGAATGCAAATACAGCAAGCAAAGTACCTAGTCTAACAGGCACCCAGTGCATTTTTGTTTCCTTGCCTGGGCTCTCTCTCCTCAGGCCAGATGGAACCCAGAACAAACAAAACTTTGAAGTTGGAAGGGACCTTCCTGTTCAGAGAAGGTGCAGGAAATAATAGGACCCCTCAGAGAAGGGCTAAGAGGAAAAATTTTCCAAAGGAAGGCCAGGTAACAGTCCAGGGAGGATTTATAGGAATATAATAGATACCAGAGAACTCCTGGGTTATAGTTCTTGTCAGCAATTGTTAATAGTAGGTCATTTAAATGCTATTGCAGTTGTTTAACCAATACAGGTTAAAACAGTGGTTCTCAACAAGCAGCGATTTTTGTCTCTCACTGCCAAGGGACATTTGGCAATGTCTGGAGATATTTTTGGTTGTCACAATTTGGATTGGGGGTGGGGGGTGCTACTAGCATCTAGTGTGTAGAGGCCAAGGATGCTGCTAAACATTCTACAATGAGTAGGACAGCACCCCTGACACCACCAACCAACAAAAAATATCCAGCCCAAAACGTTAACAGTGCCGAGGTTGAGAATCCCTGGCTAAAACATACTGCTGCTTTTGCTAAATGCTCAGGCTGTGCCTGGGGGCTGCATTGCAGGTCAAAAGGGGCAGGAATTGGATAGACATCTACAAGGCCTCCAACACCATGGCCCTTGGGGTGACCTCCTCTGTGCCCTGCCTGCCCCTTCCCAACATCCTCCTCATGGCCAGCGTCAAATGGCACCAGGGGCAGAGCCAGACATGGAACAGACCATCTACAGCCCCAAACATCATCCTGAAGAGGTAAGCAACAAAGACGGGAATGGAGGACATGAGTGAAGGGCAGACGCAAAGTGGAGGCTGCTTGGTGACTAAGATCAGGGTGGAGAGAAAGCAGAGAAGTCAGCAGTGACATTAATTGTTGTAATCAACCGTAATCCGAGACAGGTGGTATGCTGGAAGGACAGAGGTCAAGTGGCTGAGGGAGGTGTCACATGGACAGGAGTGAGGGGTCAGTCTACATGCCCACTGTCCTTCTTGCTGCACTCACCCCACTGAACTCAGGAAAGCTCTTGGCATTTGGCTGAGTGGCAAGGAGGCATGGAGCTCTGGTAGATGGAGCATGGGTTGAGAGGGGCAGATTGGTTCTAGTCCTTCGTATGCAACTGACTGCACTCAATTTTTGAGTCACAAGTCACTTGCTGCACCTCAGTTTTTCTATTGGTAAAGTGAATGGGACTCTCAGTTAGAACTCTGATGTATAATGACATCATGCTTGTCTGGGTTGAAATAGCCATTTTTGATGTTTGAGCCTCTTTGGGTTTTTGTTTGTTTTGGGGGATTTTTTTTTGAGACAGAGTCTCAGTGTGTTGCCCGGGCTAGAGTGCTGTGGCGTCAGCCCAGCTCACAGCAACCTCAAAGTCCTGGGCTCAAGCGATCCTCCTGCCTCAGCCTCCCGAGTAGCTGGGACTACAGGCATGTGCCACCATGCCCAGCTAATTTTTTCTGTATATTTTTAGTTGTCCAATTAATTTCTTTCTATTTTTAGTAGAGACAGGGTCTCGCTGTTGCTCAGGCTGGTTTTGAACTCCTGACCTTGAGCGATCCACCCGCCTTGGCCTCCCAAAGTGCTAGGAATACAGGTGTGAGCCACCATGCCTGGCCTGAGCCTCTTTGAATAATCTGTAGTATGTAGTATGTATATCAAGAATCTCTAGATATTCCCAGAAGTCCAGGAAAACCCTTCATTTCTCCCAGCTACCTTAGTGATGAACCTCTTCATTATGTTCTTAGTGTACCTCTAGCAAGGACAGCCCAGTCCCAGCTAGTATCAAATCCAAAGCCAGCTCCTTAGACCTTAGCTCCTTTGGGAAGAGTAATTGAGGCATTAAGGTCAATGAATGGACAAGCTGGACAGTGGGGCCAGCTCCCTTGGTGCTATCAAGAAGGAAATTGCAAAACCCTGACTCCAGCCACCTTACTCCTACGCTGCCTCTCGCAATAGGGTCCAGGAATTACCAGCATGAGAATCATGCCAGGACCATACCCCAGACCTACTAAATCTGAATCTATGAGGGTGTATTCAGGTGTCTGCATGTTAAACAACCTTCCCAGGTATATCTGATCTCCTCAGTGTTTCAGCACCACTGTGCTAAGCGCCCTTTCTTCTATGTCCAAAGCTTCAGTCCTAAAGGAGACATTCCTTGTTTTAATGAAGATAGGGTCGGATCAGAAGCAATGGGGTTGTCAATGTGTGTCTTCCCTGGTGGCTTCAGGATTCTCCCATTGAAGTTTGTGGAGCTCCAGGTCTGTGACCGTCTTCAGCGCATCCTGCGGTTGAGGACAGTCACTGAGAAGATCTATTACCTAAAGCTCCACCCCAACCATCCTGCAACTGTCTTCCACTTCTGGATCCGACTGGTTCAAATTCTGCAGAAAGGTCTCTCCATCACCACCAAAGACCCTAGGATTCTTGTCTCTCACTGCCTGGTACCCAAGAACTACTGCAGCCCCTCTGGAGACTCCAAGGTAAGGGAGCACCATTGCCAGCTTTCAGCCAAGGCCAGAACCGAGAGGTAGACCTTACACCAGCTGGTATGTGAGCACCCTATGAAGGTGATCTCAGCCTTATGCCTTTTCTAAACAGCTTTATTGAGGTATCATTTACAATCATAAAATTTACCCATTGTATGTGTATAGTTCAACACTTTCAGTAAACATATAGAATTGTGCAACCATCACTACAATCCAGTTTTAGCACATTTCCATCTCCCTAAAAAATTCCCTCTTGCCTATTTGCAGTCATTCTCTGTTCCTACTCCCAGCTCTAGGCAACCCTTCATCTATTTTCACCTCTATAAATTCATCTTTTTTAGATATTTCATATAAATGGAATCCTATCATACAACAAATAGTCTTTTGTGTCTGGCTTAGCATAATGTTTTTCAGGTTCATTCACATTGTAGCATGGGGCCCACTCCAGGGCAGAGGCACAGCTATCAGTAGTTTGTTCTTTTCAGCTGCTGAATAGTATCCCTTTATGTAGATTTACCACATTTTTTGTATCCATTCAGTGGTTGATGGACATTTGGATTGTTTCCAGTTTAGGGCTATTATGAATAATGCTGCCATGAACATTTGTGTACAGGTTTTTATAGACATATGTTTTCATTTGTCTTGGGTAGATTCCAAGGAATGAAATTTCCAGGTTATGTGGTAAGTTTATGTTTAACTTTTAAAGAAACTGGCAAACTGTTTTCCAAAGTGGCTGTATCATTTTACATTCTCACCAGCAGTTTCTCCACATCCTTACCAATACTGGTATTGTCTATCTTATTTATTGTAACCATTCTAGGAGGTGTGTAGTGGTTTTAATTTGGATATCTGTGTGCTGGTGGTTGCTATAAGAAAATAATTGGGGTATCTGTAATGACTAATGATGAAGAACTTTTCATGGGCTTATTCATTGTTTGTATATCTTTTTTGGTCATATGTCTATTCAAATCTTTTGTCCATTTTTAAATTCAGTTTTGTCTTATTGCTTTGTAAAAATTCTTTGTGTATTTTGGATACAAGTCCTTTATCAGGTTTATGGCTTGCAAATATGTTCTCCCTGTCGGTGAATTTTCATTTTCTTAATGATGTCTTTTGAGGAAAAAAAATTAATTTTGGTAAAGTGTAATTTATCAACTTTTTCTTTTATGGATCAGGTTTTTGGTGCATATCTAAGAATTCTTTGTTCAACTTAAAGTCACAAAGATTTTATCCCATATTTTCTTCTAGGAGTTTTGTAGATTTAGTTCTTACATTTATGTCTATGATCCATTTTGAGTTAATATGTATACATGGAATGAGGGAAGGGTCTAAGTAGTAGACTATTCTTTTCCTGTTAACTTGTCTTGGCACCTTTGTCAAAAATCAATTGATCATAAATGTAAGAATTTATCTCTGAATTCTCAGTTCTGTTCTGTTGATGTATTTGCCTATTCTTGTGCCAATACCACAATGTCTTGATTAATGTAGCTTTATATTAAGTTTTGAAAATGGGTGGTATAAGTCTTCCAATTTTGTTCTTTTTCAAATTGTTTTGGCTATTCTAGATCTTTTGCATTTCCATAAATTTTAGGATCAGTTTGTCAATTTCTGCAAAAAAAAAGCCTGCTAGAATTTTGATGAGCAAATGTTAAATTTACATATCAAGTTGGGGGAGAAGTGCCATTTTGACAATGTTGAGTCTTCCAATATATGGAGATGGAATTTTTTTCCCATTTCTTTCAATCTTTTTTAATTTCTCTTTTTATTTTTATTTATTTTTTTTTTTTTGAGGAAGAGTCTCACTTTGTTGCCCAGGCTAGAGTGCCATGGCGTCAGCCTAGCTCACAGCAACCTCAAACTCCTGGGCTCAAGCAATCCTTCTGCCTCAGCCTCCCAAGTAGCTGGGACTACAGGCATGAGCCACCATGCCCAGCTAATTTTTTTCTATATATATTCTAGCTGTCCAAATAACTTCTTTCTATTTTTGGTAGAGACGGGGTCTCCTTCTTGCTCAGGCTGGTCTTGAACTCCTGAGCTCAAACGATCCACCCGCCTTGGCCTCCCAAAGTGCTAGGATTACAGGCGTGTTTAATTTCTCTTAAATTAAAAGAAATGTTTTTAATTTTCAGTATTGAACATTTAACAAAAATGTTTTATAGTTTTCAGTAAACAAGTTCTGTACTTCTTTTGTTAAATGTATTCCTAAATATTTTATTGTTGTTGATGCTATTGTAAACGGAATTATGTTTTCTAAATTTTACTTTTGGATTATTCATTGATAGTATATAGAAATACAATTGTTTTTTGTATATTAATCTTGTTTATTAGTTATAGTAGTTTTTGTGGATTCCTTGGGATTTTCTACATAGATACATACATGCCTCTGCAAATAAAGACAGTTTTGCTTCTTTATTTCCAATCTGGATCAATTTGTTTATTTGTTGCTTTATTTCATTAGCTAGAACCTCCACTATAATGTTTGACAGAAGAGGCAAAACAGACATCCTTGCCATTTCCCAATCATAGGGAAAAAACAAATAGTCCTTTGCTATTAAATATGATGCTAATTATGGAATATTTTTAGATGCCCTTTATGAGGTTAAGGAAGTTCCCTTTATTCCTAGATTACTGAAGTTATTCTTTTTCTTTTTTTTTTTTTTGTATCATGAATGAGTATTGGATTTTGTTAAATCCTTTTCCTGTATATATTAAGATGACCATGTGGTTTGTCCTTTATTCTGTTAAAATAATATATTACATTAATTACTTTTATGATGTTAAACCACCCTTGTGTTCCTGCAATAAATTCTTCTTGGTCATGGTGTCTATAATTTTTTTTTATATGTTACTGGATTCATTTGCTAGCATTTTGTTAAGGAATTTTCCATCTATGTTTATGAGAGATATTGATCCATAATTTTCTTGTGACATCTTTGTGATACCTTGGCTTTGATATCAAGTTAGTATTAGCCTAATTGAACCAGTTGGGAAATGTTCCCTTCTCCTCAATTTTCTGAAAGAGTTTGTGAAGAATTTTGATTATTTGTTCCTTAAGTATTTGATAAAATTAACTGATGAAGCCACCTGGGCCATTTTGTCCAAGTTCTTTGAGCATGATGAGCATAAGCCTGACTTGAGCTACAATATAAACTCCATGAAGGCAAGGATTTTTATCTGTCCTCTTCACTGCTATATCCCCATTACCAGGCACATGGTTGGCATTCAGTAGATACTGAATGAATGAATGAATGAATGAGGACAGCATGCACAAGTGAAGTACCTTTGGGATATCACAGTCAACAGGAAAGAAATTAATTTTACCCAGGTGTAAAAAGCAGCTCAATATAGGATTTTTCTTAGACAAATTAATTTTTAAAACATTCATTAAATTCCTATAATAAATATATGATTCCCCTACATTTAAGTATAAAACCATGTAGCATAAACTTTATTAAGTTTATATTAATAGGCTAATAATAAATTATATTAAGGTATATTAACAGGAATAGGTTATCTACTAAATTATGTCAAAATTATACAATGGTGATACATCTTTAAGGCACCGAAGGATATTTATACCAATACAGGCAGTGTAAACAAACAGTTATGGCCTCAGAAATGCCTCTATGAGCAGCTGGTATGGCTGCACAATGGAAGAATTTGAGTTCTAACAATTTAGAATCTGGACTATGATATTAGGACTATGCAGAGACCCTTAGGCCTTAACCACCTGGTTTTGTTTTGTTTTGTTTTTTCTCCATATAGTTAGTACAGAAGAAACCCCAAGCCTCCCAGCCCAGTGAGAGCCTCATTCGGCTAATGGCCAAGGGGGAGAGCGAGGCTCTCTCTCAGATTTTTGCCGACTTGCACCAGCAGAACCAGTTCAGGTACATGACTTAAATCAGGCCAGCCTCTGACATTCCTTCGTGCACCCAGATGGTCTGGGCGGTGAGATCCAGAAACCAAGTATCTTGCTTAATGAGCACAGGGAGGGGGCATGGAAAGCTGCCACTCAGTACCCAGTCTTTTTTTTTTTTTTTTTTTTTGTGGCATTGTAGCTCACTGTAACCTCACACAGCAAGCATAGTAGGCTTGACTCCAGAGGAGGAATTTCATAAATAGTAAATAGTAAATCTCCAATGGTGAGAATAAGTTATTAACACAGGTGGAAAAGTAAACCCTAATTTCTAAAAACTAACTTCTAATCCAATTCCTAGTCCTACAGAGAAATATCCAAAATATTGTTTAAAACATTATCTACTTATTGAATTCACTGATCCACTCACCTCATCCCTGCTTGGACTTTATGGAGCTTTTAAATATATAGTCTGTTCTGGAAAGCTCCACGGTACAGACCTATCCTCCCCATGCCTAAGTAAATGTGCGTATATGTATAGATGACTTAGCCTTGAGTCTTAAGACTGGTTAGTATGAGACAGACAGCAGTTGAGAGCACTTAGACCAGAGGGTACCACACCCAGAGTACCAGTCCCAGGTGAAGTAGGACCCAGGGTCCTAGTGCATGTTATTTGTGGTTTAATAGAAAAGGGAGAAGAGAAATAAATTAGTAAATGTCACCAGGAGAGAAAAATGAGGTGTCAGGGAGGAGATTTTTGTCACTACAGGAACCATTTGGACCAGCAGCCCAGAGGCAGAGCAAACCCCCTTTCTTTCTAAGTGCTGGTAATAAACCAAAACCAGTAGGGCTCAGAGGAAGCAATCTCTTATAGTGGTCAAGAACTCATGTAGACCTGGGCCCAAGTCACTGTTCCAACTGCACCCTTGAGCATATTGCTTAACTTTTCTAGGCCTCAGTTTTTAGATCTGTAAAATGGAAATAATAATGACCACTTTATCCAGATATTGTCAAGATTAAATGATCTCATATGCATCAAATACTTAGCACGCTGCTCAGCAGATTTAGAGACAAATACAAGTAAACTCTCAATAAATGTTAACTTGTAGTATTGACTCCAACTCGGGCTGGAGCTAGAAAAGTATTAGCATAAGAAAAAGTCCTATCTGTTGCCCAGTGTAAAGGACATATACTGGAGATTGTCACTCTATAGATCCCACAGAGATCTATAATTAAGGAACTTCTGGACAAGATGTCACATTGCTGAGCTAGAGGGCACTAGACTCTAATAGAGCAAGATATTTTGAAGCAACTTCTTGATTGTCTCAAAATACTAAATCACTGATTTTTAAATCAATATTTAAAGGACAGCTTCTATTTCTATCTCACTGGCCACAACTCAAGTCACCTGGCCACACCCAGCTGCAAGGGAGGCTGGGAAATGTACTCTCCATTCTGCATAGCCATGTGCCCAACACAAAATCAGCTGCTTTGCCCCAGAGGGAGAAAGGAAGAAGTGTTGCTGGGGGCCTCCTGGCAATCTCCGGCACCAACAGCTTTTAATATTTCCTGAAGGTCAGAGGAGGCTAAGACCTGAAGGAGAAATAGGCAACACACAGATAAAAGGGTGGCAATGGGCTGGACACTTTAAGGGAACAAGCAGGTGCAAGTCTGAGGCTTTCCCCCAAGCAACCAGCTCAGGTGAAGACCAGCAGGGAGAGTAGGTGGTGGTGGAGGAGAATAAGTAGGAGTGGGCAGGGGCTGCACCAGGCAGGGCCTGGGAAGCCATGCAAAGGAATTTAGACTTTAAGTGTCATGGGAGCCTTAGCAGCATGTTAAACAGGGAAGTGATGTGACCCAATTTACATTTTGAAAAGGTCATGTTAGCGGTTGCTGTGACAGTTAATTTGAGGAAGAGAGAAGAGACGTGGCGAGACCAGCTAGGGAGCTATGGCAACCTAGTCTGGGCTGTCATGTACAAAGCGGATTGGAAGAATACAAGAAACAGGGCAGGGGGAATTAATTTTTACTTCACTGTTATCTCAGTTGCTTTGTACAGACGTTTTAGTTCCTTTAGTTTCCCAAAACCAAGGCCTGGGTGGTCATTTTTCTCCTCATTCAGGCACATTCTAGTCTGGTTGCAATTATTATCAGTTTTTGCACATTGGGCAACAGCATGCAACTTAACAGCAAATAAAATAAATGGCTGAGATACAAGACTGAACAGATGCAGTCACCGCCCTCCCCTCCGCAGCGGAATCAGCTCCCACCTTGGACTCTGCTCTCACCTCCCACCCCCTTCCCTCTCCCCCTTCCCTACCTTTCTTCTGGAACTTTGATATGTGTCACAGCCATCCAGCATAGCCACAGCTGGCCTTTTCATGTTTATATCCGTCTCCAAAGCTTTGGTATCAAGAAAAATATAACTAGGAACAAGATTTGAAACACGAATTTAATACTCTTTTCCTTTACTTTCCACCTTCATCTCCTTGATCCTGAAATGGCTGGAGTTTCAGGAGCAACAAAAAGATGGAGACCAACAAGGACTGCTCAGGTAAGGGAGGGCACAGAGCGCCGTGAGAGCTTTCTGCTCTGTGGACGCAAGAATAAGATCCGCTCAAGTTCCCCATCCTGACTTTCCTGGCACTTCCAGGACTGCCATCGTCTCCCATGCCTTAGTTTGAATTCCTCGAGGCTCTCTGGCCACCCTAGTCCCTTTGCCACCAAGTCTTAACAATTGCTCTCTTTGCAATGGTTCTTATATTCTTTACTTCATTTCTACCCCCACAGACGCTATCCTAACCTAGTCCTTTCTCACCTCAAGCCTGCAGCAATTTTCCACTAGTTCATTCATCCATTTCTTCATTCAAAAGCAAGCACTGAGCACCTTGCAAGTGCCAATCACTGTTGTAGGCTTTGGGGTCACCATGTCAAAAGACACCACATCCCCTTCAAGGAGTTTACAATTTGGTGGGGTCAGATGGGGAAATCCCCAAATTACAAAACCTCTCCTTCCAGGCAGCATTCAAAGCGCATGCCTGGGGTGCCCATGCGGCACAAAGGAGGAGATGGTGGTCCCTTGCTTCTCCCAGGAAGCTGGCCCGGGAGGCATAGGTGTGAGCTGAGCCTCAGAGGGTGAGTACAGGTGAGCTGGCTGAAGCAGATGAGAGAGGGCATTCCAGGAAGAAGAGACAGGGTCTGCGTGACACATTCTGGAAACAGCAGCCCATTCCCTGTTTCCAGGTTCTAGCCCAAATCTACTCCATTTGGCATGCATGGTCCTGCACAGACTACCTGTTTCACCCATTTCACCTGATCACTCACTGCTCTAACAGGAGCCCTCTGCCTCGCCATCTTCTGCAGCCCAAACCTGCTCCAACAGACCTTAGCTAAGCTTCCCCAAACCTCCTTTGTCCGCGCTCCGCCCCCTTCCCCCGCGCTCCGCCCCCTTCCCCCAGGCACCACTCTAAATCTCACCTACCCTTCTAAATCCTCCCCCTCACAAATCCCTCCTGCCCAGACTAATCTCTCCTTGCTCATAACCTCTCTTACATTATTCCCTAGTTGTTTCACAGGTTTAAGGCATATTTCTTCAATGAATACTAAGTTCACTTATCCACAGCGGCAAGCAGAGGGCCGGGAACACAATGAGAGTTCACCAAATATCTATATACCATGCCACTAATAAATTATTTCTCCACATCAGCTCAGGAAGCAGTCAGAACATCATGTTATAAGATATTTAGAAATTTCCAGGAGGTTGTAGATCCTAGGGGAACTCTGCTAACTTTCATCCAAACAAGGGATTACAAACTCATATATCTAGAGGTGGTAATAAAATTCTGGGTGACATGGATATAAGAAATAGTTAACTTTTCTCTAAATTCTATTATAAATAAAACAACCCATGGCAGCTGACACTTGGTTTCAGCATTGAGTTCAGCATTAGGAGACAATAGGAAGTGGTGGGGACAGTGGCAACAAGAAAGTGAAGGTTTCAATTAAGGCTTCAATTAATTGTCGCCATACTGGAACCCAGGCCTGCTGTTGCCAGATACTCTGATTTTGCAAGATAATCCAAAAATCCAGATTTTTATGTAACAGACCCCCACCCCATAAAAAATGAAAGTGAATTATAGGCTAACGGTGGGCAAAGAAAACATACCTGCAGAACACATTCAGGCACATTCATCCTGGAGGCTCCCCAGCTCTGGTGAGCAGAGTGGCAGTTGCCCTACATTTTCTCCAAGTCTAGGAATGCTTTCTCATGCTATGCAACTGATGACACAGTGGTGATTCATTTCTGTTTCCACACATTCATTCAAACACACACACATATAAACATACACATTCAAAACATACCCCATGAGGTTAGGCTTGAGGAAAACAGAAATAAAAATATTCCAAACTTATTTCTGGCACTTAAGAGAAGAGCTAGAATTTCAGGGTCACAGAATATCTGACATCATGGGAGCCACCCAAGATGTTCCCAGGCTGATTTCAATTAACCATCCTGGGATAGCCTCTGGACCCTCTATTCTCACTGGGCCAGGTAGCATACCCTCTCAGTTTGGAAAGGAGTGTTACACTCCAGCCTCATGGAACTTTTGGATACAAAAAGAGAGAGAGCTACAGTGGAAAAACCAGCAGCCCAAAGCTTACCTGTGTGGCTGAACCTTTCAACTCCCCACCAGCAGGTAGAGTGGCCTATTACTGAAGTGTTTCCCAGACTTTAATATGCAAACCACTTCTGTGGATCTTGTTAAAATGCAGATTCTAATTCCTTAGGTTAGGGTGGGCTTGGGACTGTGCACATCTAACATGCTCCCAGGTGTTGCCAAAGCTGTTGGGCTGGGGGCCACCCTTTGAGTAGCCGGGGCCAAGTGGACAAAGAACAGGCTCTGGCTTAAGACCTTCTGAGTTCAAAGCCATTGCCAGTTCAGCTATCTTTACCTCCTGGGGAAATCTACTCAGTTAATCTGTCCAAACCATGCTGGGTCTCTCCTTTTACTGGCACTGTGTTGCTCACATGATGTAGTGGTAAGAACGTGGGCTCTGGGGCTGAGCTGCCTAGCTTTGAATTCTGATCTTGCCTCCTCAGTATGTGACCATCAGGAAGTCACTTACCCTCTCTGGGACTCAGATTCCCCACACTTGCAATGGGGATTGTGGCAGTGCTGACCTCACAGAGTCATTGTGAGGACTGAGGGAACACGGATGCATGTCATTGTTTGGAGCAGTGCCGGGCATGTCATAAGCACCCCCCAAATGTTGGTTGTAATCTGTGAGTGCTCTGTGAACAAATAAATGCATTCCTTCTCTTGACCTAGTGAAAGATACTTCCTGCGAAGACGAAGACAGCATCCCTTGTACCCGCGACCTCAGTTGGAGGGATTCATTCACATATGGAGAGTGGGAAAGAGAGAACCCCTCTGGGCCGCAGCCACTCTCGCTCCTCAGCACTCTGGCAGCCTCCACCAGGCCACAGCTGGCCCCACCCATAGGTACAGTGATGGGATTAACCCGCTGACATCAGGGGGCAGCCCTGGAGTTCAACCTCAGGGCTGGGTCAGGTCCTGGGGTCCTGAGGGTGATTCCAGAAAGCTGTGGGGTGGGTGGGGGGACACAGGCCACAGCAACCTCAACCTTCTCTTTTCCTGCCTTTTTGTTCTCTGCCTCCAACTGGGTTGAGCAAAACCCTGAAGTGTGGCACCTTTGGAGCCCCCAGAGTTCCCACAAGTGGCTCTGAAGGGACAGACAAGAATGGACAACGCTGTCGTAGCTACAGCCACTTTCCCCTTGCCATGTGGGAGGCAGGAGGGGCCTGCTCTGGGGGGTTCCTGGGTGCTCTTCCTCCCTTTTCCTTCCCCAGAGCTCTTGGCGAGCTTGCTTTCTGCTGGGGTTGGGTGAAGAGAGCAAGAAGGAGGTAGGCTAGGAGGGCTGGGGCGAGTTGGACTTCCCTGGGGTTCCAGCCTTTTTCTGTCCATGCTCAAGGTGCACTCATCCACTCACTCATTCAGTTAATAAACATTTGTGAAGTACTTCCTATGTGCCTGTCTGACCAGAGATAGCTTCCTAAAGAAGGTAGGGGTGATGTACATTTTCTAAAGTAAAATATTACTAATAAACCACTAACTTTTATAAGATACCTGTTATTAATAGTTGACAATTTTTAAAAATTGCCAGGGTGGTGGCTCACATCTGTAATCCCAGCACCTTGGGAAACTGAGGTGAGAGCCTCACTTGAAACCAGAAGTTCAAGACCAGCCTGAGCAACATAGCAAGACCCCATCTCTAATAAAAAAAAAAAAATTTTTTTAATTAACATAAGCATGTGCCCATAAAAAAGCTTTTTAGGTAAATTATATTCTATCAAATATTTTTCTCTCCTACACTCACAGGCAATTCCATTTGAGCCGCCCTTTCATGCAGGGGAGAATCTATGCAGACCCGAAAACACCACTCTGCAGTATTCAGCTCGAGGGGTTCAGTGGCTGGAGGGGCGGAAAAAGCTGCAACTAAGGGAAAACTGGAATCATCTCACGGTGACATCAGAGCCTTTTCCTCATTCAGCTGTGCATAATTTCATGCCCTCGGCACCGCACCTCAGCGCAGCCCACCTCCAACCCACAGCCAGAGCGGACCCAGGACCAAGAGATGGAAGGAGGGGTGAAAGGGAGCCGGGCCAGAGGAGAGGCAGAAGAGAGCAGAACCGAGGTGAAGAGGAAGGTGGCGGGAGGAAGTCAGAGAAGAGGAGAGACCCAAAGAGAAATGGTAACAGAAGGAAACAGAAGAGACTTGGCAGAAGAGATAAAGAGGACAAGAGAAGAAACACATCCCTGAGAGATGCCTCACCAAGTTTCTATTTATCTAATTTAAAACTTGAAAGTAAAGCCATAAATCAAAAAAAAGATATGTGTTTTCTCCTCTGCTGAGACCACTCTGGACAAGTATGAATGGCCAGACTCCTTCAATTTCCTTTTTTGCCAGTTTTTCTTGCTAACTCCTCTCTTCTGACCCTACCTTTATACCTTCTTCCTTAGCCTACTCCCTAACTTGGACTTGCTAGCCCAGCCCTGGCGTTCTGAATAGAGGTTTGGGTTTGAGCGGAGGAATGGTTCTCACAGGAGGTAGTAAGACAGGCATGTATGGTAGGGTGAATTTCTATTTTGTGTTCATACTCGCTAAGTTTGCTGTTACCGAGCCCTACAAACACCGGCTCTGTTTCTTTTATGTTTGACATCTCCTAGAAATGTTGACATACCTTTCTAGCGCTTATTAAATTAGAGATTCCAGAGAGAAGACATACAGTCTCCAAGTATAGGTAGATCAGGGAGTCACAAATTCTAGATCAACAGAATCACTAAGGAGCATCTGTCAGATGGCCTATGGATTGGCCTCTTTGTTTAAAATGTGCAACATTGGCCGGTGTGGTGGCTCACACTGGTAAGCACTTTGGGATGCAGGAGGATCGCTTGAGGCCAGGAGTTCAAAACCAGCCTGTGCAAAAAGCGAGACCCAATTTCTACTAGATAAACAAATAAAAATTTAGATGGTTGTGATGGTACAGGCTTGTAGTCCCAGCTACTCAGGAGGTGGAGGCAGGAGGATCGCTTGAGCCCAGGAGTCTGAGGCTTCAATGAGTTATGGTGACATCACTGCACTCTAGCCAGGGTGACAGAACAAGAGCCTGTCTCAAAAGAAAGGCACAATATTTCACAGTCAATGAAAACCAGTCTATGAGTATTTCAGGAAAGCTGTCCAACCTCCAATTGGGGAGATCTTTGGGGTGTTTTGCTTTGATTTAAGATGCCCCAGGAAGGTCTTTTACTTCACTGAAAAAGTTTTCAGACTGAAATGGTTGGAGGGCTTAAAAGTAGGCTCCTGGGTCACCAAGCTCCAAGAACGAGTTGTGTGCTAATTCTTCCTGTTTCAGTACGTGCATGGATGATCCTCCCTACACTCTGGTTGCTGTTCCCTGAACTCCTACCCTCCAATCATACTGTTCTCCACCCTCCTCAGCCACTGACGCCCCTGACTGTACCCTAGAGTCTGTCATTAATAACTGCACCCCACTCAGTTATTCCCACTCTCCAGCAACACCACCTCCTATCCTTTCCCCTGAGTCCAATAATCTTTGACTCACCAGTCCTGCACTCTATTGCTCCTACCAGGTTTTCACTATCCCTCACTCTCTTCATGTCCTCACTTTCTTCTCCTGTAACCTAGATTCCAAGATCAATCACTATTATTATCACTCCCTTGCATGCACCCTCAACACTTTTGTGTCTCTTTCACTTTCGTCTATTCACTTGGCTAAATCCAGCTCTCCACCAACCCCATGCTTGCACCAGCCACTGAACTTGCAAGAGAAAGTGGAGAGAACCACGTGATATACTAACCAGTCTCACTGCTAAGTCATCAACACAAGCCTCAAGAGGGTCCTTAATGTTGTCTGGAAATCATCCTACATTCCCCAAGTCTGTTTACTCTGCTGAACTGTTGTTTCACACCTTCTCTCCCTTCAAACTGCCATTGCCTCCTGGCGACTGGGCTTCCCATGTCACTGAGAACATGGCCACAGTTGAAAGAGAATTTCAGGCTCTCACCACCACATCCAGCAGTTACCTTCTTCCAGACCCACAGATTCTGGCTTCTCTCCTGTTTTGTACCAGACCCCATCCCATCTCACCTCCCCAAGGGCCTTGCTCCAGCAACTCTTCATTTTCCTACAGCATCAGTTTCATACTCCTAGCAGATCCTTCCCATCAGCAACTAACACTGTGATTTCTTCCATTTAAAAACAGAACAAAATAAAACAAAACCTGTTGGAGAAATATGATTGAGGAATTAATGAGAGGTGGCTCATAAGACCATTATTTTATTGTATGGTCCAATATTGCTATATTAAAGACAGAAACAGGAGTTTGCAGGGCTTTGCCCTGAAGGAATATGTGAACTCAATGGTTCACTTATCAGAGGCTGCTATCAAGGGAGGGCTCTCATGGCTTCAGTAGGGATGTTTTCCAGGAAGGCTTCCCTGGTATCTCAGAATCTGTGAACCTCCCTGTTTCTTGAAAGGCAAGGCAGGGTAAATATGGCCCACAGGATGGGAGCTGGAGACAATGAGTGCCCTTTGCCCAGAGACGTGCCCCTGTGGTTATAAACAACATATTTTGTAGAGATGGGCTTCCTGCTCTATCCTGACTGTCTGCCTTTAAGTCCACAATAACTAGATCAAAGAAATATAGGGTCACTATACCTCTTTTGTTATACCTTTGTTAATTGATAACTACCTCTTAAAACTTAGAAGTTAGTCCCTGAAAGACTTTTTAACTGTTTGTTCACCTAGATAGATTAGAATTTGTTAGAAGCCCTTTGAGAGGACTTTTGACCCTAACCCACTACCTGTGTAATCCTGTTCCTATAGCAACTGCATTCCCTGATATGTAAATGTGTCACTATGGCAACTGGTAATTGATGTCTGTGATTATAAAAACCTATGTGAATCTAACCATATTGCTGGATGTTCACGGGGATATGTCCAGTCTCCTGAGTACCCCCACTGTAATTATTCTGATCTTTTTATATAAAACTATAAACTATACTTTAGTCTCTGCGTATTCTTTTATTCTCTCTATTTCCTATCAATTTTCTTATCCTCTGTGGCAACCCCTATCTAAGGGACCTGGCTTCGTGGGGAGAAGCAGCTGATCTCCTTGCGGCCCTGCCTCCCCACAAAAATCTCTCTTGGCCCCTCTACCCCCCTTCCCCGCACCATTTTTCTCCATCCCCTTAAGAGTAAATTCCTTGAAAACTTCCAATTTCTTATCTCCCATTCTCTTTTAACCCACCCAGTGATTTTGCATCCTTGACCCCATTGAACCTGTCAAAGATCCCCACATTGCTAAGGCCCACAGCCAACCAGTCCTCACCCCGCTGTGAGCAGCATGCAATACATGGGATTACTCTTTTCCCCCCAAAACTCATTCTTCACTTGGCTTCTAGGGCACTCTTCTGGCTTTCCTCCTGTCTCATTGGCTTTTCTTCTCAGTTCCTTTGCTGGTTCATTCTCATCAACACCCCTCCACCATCTCTGAACATTAGAAATTTCCAGCACTCAGTCCTTGGGTCTCTTTTAATCAAAGTGCATGGCTTTCATACCACAAGTATACCACTTACTGATAGATTTATACCTCTAGTTCAGTCCACTCTGAACTCCAGAGATACATATCCAACTGCCTATTCAACATCTCCATTTGAACATCTAAAAGGCATTTCAACGTGTCCAAAACTAATTGCTCAGTGTTAGCCCACAAAACTTGCTCTCCCCAGAGACTTCTCTATCCTAGTAAATGGCAGCTCCATTTTCCTAGTTGCCCAAAACCTTGGTGTCATCCTTGACTCCTCTCTTTCTCTCCACCCCATTTCCAACCCGCCAGGAAATCCTTTTAAATTACTTTCAAAATATACTCAGAATCTGACCCTTCTCACTACTTCCACTGCTACCACCCTGGAAAACGTCACCATCATCACACACCTGGATTGTTGCAGAAGCCTTCTTTTTTTTTTTT
>VBSM01003176.1:16129465-16170753 GCA_008086735.1 Cheirogaleus medius | reverse complement strand
CGGCCTCCCAGAGTGCTAGGATTACAGGCGTGAGCCACCGCGCCCGGCCTCGCAGAAGCCTTCTAATGCGCTGCCTGCTTCTAACTGTACCCATTCAGTCTAATGAGATCCTTTAAAAATCTTCAATCATATCACTTCTCTGCTCAAAACCTTCCAAATGGCTTCCCTTCTGTATAAGTTAGGGCAATGCTACCTCTGTAAGAGATAAATTCCAATATATCAATGGCATAAAATAACTAATAGAAGTTTTACTTCTCATTTATAAGTCCAAAAATGGTGTTCCTGGTAAGTGAGTGGCTCTTTAACAGGAACCTAGGCTCCTTGTGGCTCTACCATCTTCAATACACACCCTTCCAGCCACGGGAAGGGAAAGAGCTTGGAGAATTGCACATGGCAGCTTTGCATGGCCAGTACTGGAGGTCATGTACATCCTTTCTGCCCTCCCTCCTGTGATCAGAGTTCAGTTATATGGCCACACCGCAAGGAAGACTGAGAAATGTAGTCTAGTTGGGTTCACAGGAAAAATAGGAAACAGGTTGGCAAATAGTCAATCTCTTCCATACCCTCTCACTCATAGTAAAAGCTAAAGTCCTTGCAATGGCCTAAAGGTACTACACAGTGTCACTCTCCCCCTCTCCATCCCTGCTGCCCCCTCTCTGATCTCATGTCCTCTACTCCCCTTGCTGCTATACTCCAGCCACACTGGCTTCTGGTTGCTCCTCAGACACTCCAAACATACTCCCAGCTCAGGCCCTTGCCCTTGCTCTTCCCTTTTCCTGGAAAATTCTTCACCACTTTCAGGTTCCCTCATGAGTCACTCTGTCATAAGCCCTCCCTGGCCACCCTTTCTAAGATGGCAACACCATTCCTGATAGTCCCAACACTCCCTGTTCTCCATCTCCACCTTATTTTTTCCCTTAGCACCACCTCGCATTCTATATATTTTGCTTTTTTAAAAATCTTGTTTATGGGCTGCCTCACCTACACTTACATACCAGAAAATAAGCACCATGACAGAGATTAATCTATTTTGTTCCCTGCTGTATCCCTAGTGCCTAGAACAGTGTCTTGCACACAGGAAACACTCAGGAGTGAATGCTCAGGAGTACCACATGAGCAGAGCTGGGATGCTTGGGGGAAAATGTCAGCCTTTTGAAGTTGACACCATCATGCCTGCCACAAGCAGTCCTTCAATGCTTCTCTCCGAGACAGAGTCCAGGGCTAGATGGCATTGGGTGTCACCCCTCAAGTCCTTTTCCTCTTCTACCTACCTTCTAACTCTGGGGCTCCCATGAGGCCAAATCTGCTTTTCTCTCCTCAGAAAAGCTCATCTATTCTCGTGACTCCATCAGCTGCCTCCCGGCCAAGGACTCATCTCTTAAGTATCTCCTCCAGCCTCTTGGCTCTTTTGTTTTAGATGTTCTGCCATCACCTAGATTAACTAACTCATTTAACCCTAGATTAACTTAACTCATTTCCCTTGTTCTATCGATCTAGCTCATCCTCCCAGTCTTGTCTAATTAAAACTCTTAATTTTTAAGTGGTCCCTCTTAATTTCTTTCATCCAAGTGGTCACTAAGGCCAGGACTTGTTATTTCCACTTTTAAAATCTCTCTTGTATATAAAAGTTCATTTCCATTCCCTTGTCCATTCCCTCCTTGTCCACAGGGAATCTCAGGGTTGCAGGGCTCCATCTCTGGCAAAGTCTTACTACCTGTTCAGCCTTCACTAGGACACTTCCAGTATGGGTGGCTCTGCCACTAGGCTGCAGTTCCTTGAGGGCAGGGATGATGTCCTATTTATCTTTGGGTTCACCAGCACCTAGCATTGTGCCTGAATTCAAGGAGGTATTTTTAAAACAGTTTTTGAAATAATGCCTCCTGAGGCAACCTGTTCTATTGCTAATCCCTATTAGAAGATGAAAGAGCCACTTTCAATTTTATTCCACCCCCCACATAGCCACAAGAAAGACCCACAATTCCCACTGCCTTTAACTTAGTCTCCTCAGATTGACAAGACCTTCCACCACCTACCCAAACTTACCATCCATGCTTTCCCTTCATGGCTCCCTATCCCCTACCTGGCTTGAGAATTTATCTCTCATTCTGGGCCCCACTTCTCCTTGTTCCCGTTACTCTTCTTGCTGAATAGCATTTGGAACTTCCTTAGTCCAGCCTGAGTCACATCTTCCTGTGAAGCCTGCTCTGGCTACCACCAAGGGTCACTGACACTCCTTTGTTTGAATGCCGGAAGCACTAGTTGTAAAGCTTTCATCTTGACAGTAAACTCATTTTTTGTATTTAACTCTTTCATGAGCTTATTGTTAATACTTGCCTCAACTGGATTTTAAACTATAGAGGCTTTATGTGCTTAGAACTCAGTAGATTTATATTTCATTTGTGCTGAAACTACAATAGCCTTTAATACTTGTTTTAACTTCATGATACAAAAGTGAATAAATGGATGATTTCCTGTGTTCCTCTTAAACTAGGGGCATGCAATGGGTTCCATCCATTCAGTGCGAGTAACATTATAGAGCATTTACTTTGACCTGGGCAGTAAACTCAGAGCTGCAGATTTAAAGATGAAGAGGTAGATCTCTTCCCGGGAATTTAGTCTAAGAGCAGATGGATAAAGTAGCGTTTTATAGCAAAATGTGGCAAACTGTGTTGAAGATAAAACTGTAAAGGCAAGCGAGGGAAGAATCATATTTGGTGGGGTCAGGAAAAGCTTCTATTGCTAACATCAAGACCGGAAGTTCTATTGATCTTCACAAGACTGAGAATCAGGAAAACCACTCATTCACAGCGGAGGAAGCTGCTTCATGAAAAAAAGAGATGTGAAAGGCAGGCTGTCGAGGAACAGAAATGATGGTGGTCAGAACGCAAGATATGTGAGGGGCATGTTGGCAGATGAAGCTGAAAGATACACTGGCGCCAAAGAGTAAAGAGCTTCCCGTAGATAGCACATCAGGGCAGCAGCGCTGAAGGGAAGGGAGGAATTGGGATTATTCAATACAGTTGGTGACTAATACAATCGGATCAGTTCTGCCGTGGGGGCTTGTGGGTATGAAGATAACTAGCAGGGTAAAACAAGAAGCCCTGTGGAGGCAGTCATGCGCTGTGAATGGGACGTGGCGGCCACACGGCCGCGCCCACACGCCAGCCCAAAGTAGGAGGCTAGGGCCCGCCATCCCCACAGGCCACGGGACTAGAGTTGGGCGGGAATCCGGTCCACGCAACTCGGCGCGCTCGCGGGGACGTGGCGATTTCCAGCCAATCCGTGCTACGCGATTGTGGGACCAATGGCTGCCCGGGCAAGCTCCGTCGCAGCGGCGGGTTTGCTGATGACTGGTCGAGAGGTCGCCGGCGAGGCGGATGGGGGCGGGGCTAGGGTTCACTTCCGGTTGGGCGGTGCTTGCGCGCGTGAGCATAGCTGGTGGGTGAACGGCGGCCACTGCAGGCTGGGCAGCGGGGGCTACGAGGAAAGGTAAGTACGGCGGTGTCCATCCCCTCCGCTGCCGCTACATCCTTATTTGCTTTCTTTCTGTCCCCGGGCCTTGCTTTCGGCGCGACATGAGCCTACCTCACTCGCGGCCCGTGTCTCTGCTGGCACCGGGGTCTCGGGCCTGAGCCTGCTCGAGATCCCAGGGCCCTCAGAGCGCAGCCAGGGATGGAGCCCGCCGCTCGCCTTCCCGGGCGATCCGGGAAGGGGGCTGGGTCCCATCAATCTTTGGCTCCCGGCTGTGCGTCCTGTTGGGTTCTGTTTTGCCCTTCGTCCCTGGGCCTCGCCACTCAGAGTCCGTGGGACTGAATGGTCACTTTTTGCCTCCTGAAGGTCAGAGGGCAGTTAGGTAGTGTTATTGTAACAACCCCCTGCCACCTCCCATTCACTGACCTCCTTCCTATCTGCCAGCCCCGCCCCAAGGCCAGATCCAGACAGTACGGTACATCTGCCGAGAAAGTCATGTTCACTGAATTAAATGATGTAGAAACAAGGGGGGAAAGAACGAATGAAGACACTATGTGAGATCTATAATTTTAAAAGCCGCATGTTTCGAGCTTCCATACTTGGCTACATACTTGAGTCAACGACGGAAAGTGGTTTTAAAAGCTTTATTAGGGGATTAGTTGCTTTTTTACTTTGTTTTGTGGCTTCTAGCCCCAGATCCTAGTTCTGATTTTTGGCATGCAGCGTTCAGAAGTAAACTTAGGTCCCCACAGCTGCCATGATTAAGAGTATAGTAGAGTGGCTTGCAGTTTTGAAACCTGCTTTTGCATCAGGGCAAAAGCTCCCTGGGTCTCCTGCTAAAATTTTTGGTCCTTTGACCTAAATTCATGACTGTATAAAGTCCAAGAATGGTGTCTTTTAAATTGAATTGCATTCATTTCCTGGCATGGGCCATAAAGTCAACGTTAATGAATTGAGAATAAGGTCACTTCTAGTAGTTCTAGTAGCTTATTCAACTTGGAGATAGAGAACCTTAGAATCTTTGATAAATTGTTTTTTGCCATAGAACGGAATTTGACACAAGACAAATGCATATTTGACCTCATTGAGTAGATTTAGTTAACCAAATACCAAACAATAGTCATCACTGAAGAATTTATGTGGTATAGCCCAAATGAGGGACCGGAGATAACCTATATATTGTCTTTGTGTGTCAAGAGGATGAGTTTGCCAAGGCCTAATCTGAGGTTTTACGGTGGTGATTCAGGGGTTTCCAATGGGGTTCTTTTGAGAATCACAACTCGGAGAACCATGAGCTCACAAAAATATACTGAGTACGCCTGAGTTGATGGTACTCAATATAGCTTTGAAACCAAGTCACCAGCACTCTCAATATAATCATTGTTCACTTCCATTCGTCCAGTGATGTATCAAGAGATACTTATTGGTAGCACCAGTATACATTGCACCAGTATAGGAGATCACTACATTGGTGTTAACACAGACTTTCTGTAACATGGATGTGCCAGGGATTTTGGAAGGACAGAGGTAGCCAGGGATAGCTGTTGGAAATGCTTGCAAGGCCAGGACAGAGGTAGCCAGGGATAGCTGTTGGAAATGCTTGCAAGGCCATAAGGGCCTAGATCCTCTCCCTATGAACTCTTAAATATGGATGTTGTTGATGTTGTAATTTATGTATTAGAGTTAAGACAGCTGAAATAACACTTTTGTCTGTTGCTAGCTGATAGTCAGATCCAGTAAGGGAAATTGGGGATTGGTGAGCACAAGCAAACAGGAACCACAAAATTACTGCCAAGGACCAGGGAATTAATCAAGTAAAATGTATTGGTGTCTAGAAAATATAAGACAGTGTATTGGGGACTATAGAGAGACAATAATTTATATTAGCTAAGATGTAAGCATTCTTCCAGAAATATAGAATCTACAGGGGAGCTAAGAATAACAACTTAAAGTAGCCTATGATCATTATTGAGTAGTACAAGTTTTATAAAAGTTTAGAGGAGTAGGTACAGATCACCTCCAGCTGCAGTGATCATAGTAGATAGGTCTTTTTATCTAGGATCTTAAAATTATTTATAGACATTTGGCACTGAAGGAAGATTGAGCTAAAATAACTACCAAATTCTCAACGACTTCATGAATGTTACACATGCATGGCAAAATTACAGCTAGAAACCAAAACTCTTATCCTTACATTTTGCATAGCATTCCTCTGACAATTAATTATGTATTAAAGTTTCATCAACCAAAAAGAAGCTTTTTTCTCCCAAAATTTCTAGAACTTTTTTTTTTTTTTTTTTTTACAAAAAAGTTTTGATTCTATAGCCAAAAAAATGTAAAGTTTGTACTGGGTTGCTTTGGTTGTAGAACTAATGAAGTAATAGTTTCAGTCTTACAGCTTTTCTTCTATAGCCAGATTTTGCATTTGGAATATACTCAGCAGACTTGTAAATGTATTCCTTCCATCACACAGATAATTTATTTAGAATGTATTAATGAACTAACGTAAATTTGCTCCATCAGTAGAGAAACATTAAATAAATGGTTTGTTGGTATCATAACTTTTCTCAAAGCATGCAAAATATAACATTACTTTTATGTGATAGTCCACTGGTGGTATTCGTACCAAAGTCTGTGAGTGAAGAATATCAAGCAGATAAGCAGATAACTTTCACTTCTAGATGTCATAGCCTGGGCCTTAGTATTTAAATTGCTATCAGTTTTTTCACCCCATTCCCCAACTGAAATAGACACTTAAGCAGTGAGATCCTGCTTTTACTGCATTATGGAGAAATGCCTTTTCTGCTGAATATCCATCCAGCTCAGAGAACTGGAATTTTACCACTACACCCATTTCTCCCACTTACTAACATTGAGCAATGGGTCTTTTTGGTCAACCAGAATAACCGTGGGATCACTCAATGTTAACATTCTTGAAAAGTTGGATTTAATCCAAACATCTGAATTTCCCTAAAACAATTTAAGTGTTCTGTGACTAGTGGATTTTTACTAAAAATGGGGTTTGGGGGGAAGGAGGGTAATGGTGGTAAGAATTTAGAGCTTTCAAGGAAATTTTTGCATGGTTGAAATAAACTGACTCCTAAGACTCATAGTTGTTATTAAAATCAAACTTACACCATTAATCTTTTCTCCTTATAAATTACTGGAACAATTTATGGACATAACTTTGCAGAAGACCATTATTGGTGACATACTACAGAAGGATGATAGCTACTTGGTTTTTTTGTTGTTGTAATCCTTTGGTTTCTGTATCTAACATAGTGCTGTCCAATAAAATATAATACAAGCCACATGTGGAATTTTAAATTTTCAGGTGAAAATCTAGAACAGGTGAAATTAATTTTAATATACTTTATTTAATATATAGGACAAAATACTATTTTTCAATATAAAATGTAACACTTATACCAATCTTAATTCACACTAGTCACATTTGAAGTGCTTAGTAGTCACATGTGGCTAGTGGCTGCTGTGCAGTGCAGGTCTAGACTTTTCTTTTTTTCCTGGAGACAGAGTCTCTCAGTCTGTCGCCCCAGCTGGAGTGCAGTGGCATCATCATAGCTCATGGCAATCTCAAACTCCTGGGCTCAAGCGATCCTCCCACCTCAGCCTCCCAGGTACCTGGGACTGTAGGTGAGGACCACTGCCCCTGGCTAACCTTTTTCTATTTTTAGTAGAGATGGGGGTCTCCCTCTTGCTCAGGCTAGTCTCAAACTCCTGACCTCAAGCAATCCTCTCCCACCTTGGCCTCCCAGAATGCTAGGATTACAGGTGTGAGCCACCTTGCCCAGCCTAGATTTTTTTTTTTTTAAGAAAAAATATTAGATGTTACTCTTGGTGGGGGAGGGACAGAATTTGAGAGAAAATGTATAAATCATTTGAGAAATGGGAATAGGGAGATGCATTTTTCACAACCACTGGTTTACCTTCTAGATCACGTGGAAAAGCTGTTATAGTTAAGTCCTTAATTGATACTGTATTTTTAAAAATATGTTATCCATTGATGTGTAGCTCATTGAAGGGGGTGAGGAAATGAGAAACGTCATTAGCTTTCTGTCATTTGGTTGAAAAGAGAAAGATGCTTCAGAAATGAACTGCCCTAACGTAATTCTTCAAAAATTTGTATGAAAAGTTGTTTTGTACTGTTTCTTTTCACATCTTCCCCCCTAAAACGTTCTTCGTCTTAGGGGGATAGCCTTTGTTTCTACCTGAACATTTTTACATAATATATAAATTTGAATAAATCTAGTACAGTCAGTTTTTGGTATGGTTTTTTTATTTTGTTTAAGTTTCTAATAGCCAGGAGTTGGTGTGTGTGGGCACGAAGTATATTTTTTTAAGTAGAAATTGTTTTTAAAGTGCAGATTTTGGCCGGGCGCAGTGGCTCATGCCTGTAATCCTAGCACTCTAGGAGGCCGAGGTGGGCGGATCATTTGAGCTCAGGAGTTCGAAACCAGCCTGAGCAAGAGCAAGACCCCATCTCTACTAAAAAATAGAAAGAAATTAATTGGCCAACTAAAAATACATAGAAAAAATTAGCCGGGCATGGGGGCGCATGCCTGTAGTCCCAGCTACTTGGGAGGCTGAGGCAGAAGGATCGCCTGAGCCCAGGAGTTTGAGGTTGCTGTGAGCGAGGCTGACGCCACGGCACTCTAGCCAGGGCAACAGAGTGAGACTCTGTCTCTAAATAAATAAATAAATAAATAAAGTGCAGATTTTTCATTATCCCCTGCAAAGAGGTGAAGATGACTAGGTAGGACCTTTGGCTTTGTCCAGCAGGTGGTCCTTGACTCTTTTAGGCAGTTTCATCAGTGGTAAGATAGAAAGGCAGATTTCAGGGGAACAGCAGATGGTGAGGCAGCCGGGTAGACAACTGTGTGGGTGAAGGAAAGGGAAAAGCAAGCTTGAAGGAATAGCAGAGTCTGGGAAAGACTGACTGTGGGTTGTGGAGTCCTGATAAGTATTGACTGACAGAATGGAGATGCCCATCGAGGGGTGGGGTTGGAGTTTAATTGAGACGGGGAAGGAAAGAGAATGGATAATGAGAAAGCCAAATCACTTGGCTTTTACTCTTTGGAATTCTTGTTTCCTTTAAACAAGATGTTAAGCCTTAAACATAAATGTAGTTTTCCCTCTAAATGGCAAAGTGAATCAATCTGTTACGTTTCTATGCTACATGTCTCAAAGCTTTGCACAGTATCCTTTCCAGGCCCTGATAGTGGTATAGGACTTAAGCATATTGTAATATTTGGAGTTTACAAGAGTTGTTAGGGTATTATGCTGTATTTTATCTAAGGATATAATCACTTATAAAATTTTCTAAATGTAAAGTTCCCTTTGTCATAAGGAAAGTCTTTTGTCACAGTGACTCTTGATTTTACTTGATTCTGTAAGCCTCTAACATAGATATGGTTTGGATGCATCACAAAACAACATATAATCCTGTTCCTTCTTTGTTTCTACATTTTTATTTATCTAAAGAATTATTTGTTTGTATTGTAGTTTGAGATAGAAGGTCATTTTGCCCTAAAATAAAGGTATACTCACTTTGATGTTGTATTTAAGAGAGCTACTAAATCTCCAGTTTTCTCTTTACTCTTTAACTGATTCGATCAATCCATTCAATTATTGGAAGGTCAGCTGGGGTGTTATTTGCCTAGAACAGTGTTTTACAAGTAAGATACACAAAAAGCTAATGCGCCTGAGAGTAAGCCATTTACAAAAATTAGACAACACAGCAGAGAACGGTACTAAAGTTCACTTCCACACCAGCCTCACCACCCTACCCTACCCGTCTCTTCTCCCTTGAACCTAAAGGTTACCACTGTTTACACATGAGTGTTTATCCTTCCATGCTATTTTGGTACATGTGTTATATTTTGTACACATATAAACAACCTGAAGAGATCGTTTAATTTTGCTTTGTTTTTTGCATAAATGAGATCTTGCCATTGTTTTGCAGCTTGCTTTTTTTTGTTCATTTAATATGTCTTGGTGAGTTCTCTGTTTCACTGCAGATAGATCCACCTCATTCTTTTTAACCTCTGTGTACTTTTCCATAATATAGATTTAATATAATTTACCAGTTCTCTGGTTTAGTTTTTCAATTTTTTAATCATTACAAACTATCATCATTGAATATCTTAATACAAGTATCTTTGTATACAAATTTGAGTGTTTGAATGAGATTGAATGAAACAGAATGTTGAGGAATTATCAGAAACAGAGCTAAGTTCTAACATTGGTGCAAGCAGCTTAAGGAAAGTACCACTTTCTACACCTTTCTCTGTGGGTCTTGTGGTTTTGCTTCCTCTGATGGGTTTTCGTAAGTCTTAATAACTATCTCATCATCAGTAACAGTAACTTTTTTGAGAATGAGCACTTGGGGAGTGAGCACCTCCCATTATCTCCTTGGGCTGCAGAGCTCTGCCACCACCACCCCACCCCCCACCGTGGAAAGATTGTCTTCCATGAAACTTGAGGGGTGGGGGGGTACTGGTGAAGTTCATCTGTATTTACAGCTGCTTCCCATCACCGGCATCACCATCTGAGCTCCACCTTCCTACTGCATCCCATGAAACTGTTCCCTGGTGCCAAAAAGGTTGGTGTGCCCTCCCCTACTGAGCTGCTTTCCCACTGTTTGCACACAGTGCCCTTGTGTGCCCTTTCAAAATTTGAAAGTTGTTCATGGAGACCTCAGCTGTGCCTTTGTGTAATCAGCTTTCTAGGTTGTGTTGGGATTCCTCTATTTACTTTCCTTTTACTTTTAAGGATCTTTATATAACATGCTCACCATTAACTTGTGCTAAGTATTCTTTTAGTTTATTGAATCCAAAGGGTGCTACAAATCCATACTAATACAATATAACTTCATTTAGCTACTATTTGAGGGTTATAAGAAAAATGGATGCATTGAAATATGTGTAATGTATTGGCATATTTAATTTCCTTATCCTCTAGCACAATTCATTCCATTCTCCATTCTAGTTCCCAAAACTCTTGAGGCAGGATCAGGTAGATGCAGTTTATTCATACTAAGTACCCTTTCAGGTCAGATTTCTTAAGATATTACTATGACTGTTGAGAGTTTGGTTAGAATAGTGGTTCTTAACCTGGCTGTACTTAGGGAGCCTTTTAAAAAATAGGCCTCATCCCAAGACATTCCTATTTAAATTTTAATAAATTAAAATTTATTTATTTAGTTAGAGGTAAGGTTTAGTACACTTATTTTCTAAAAACTCCCTGGGTGGTTTTAGGGTACAGTCTGGATTGAGAACCACTGAGTTAGAAGCTATGCTGAAAGAATTTTCTTATTTGTAAGATTTACATATAAAATGTTAAGTGTTTAGCTAGTTCCATTAGTGACATCCTGCAGAAGGTGAAGTCTGGTTGGTTTAATCTGCACATTAGGACAAGGTAATGCATTTAACTTTCATGTGACACAGTGTCCCTCTGTTCTGTAGCCTTGTATTAGTTTTCTAGGGCTGCTGTAACAAACTGCTATAAACTGGGTGGTTTAAAAGAATAAAAATGTGTTCTCTCTCAGTTCTGGAGGCTAAAAGTTCAAAATATATGTGTCAACAGGGCCATGCTCTCTGAAGGTTCTAGGGAAGGACTCTTCCTAGCTTCTGGTGGTGTCAGCAATCCTTGGCATTCCCTGATGTGTAGACGCATCTCTTCAATCTACCACTTTCATAACATGGCATTTTCTTCTGTGTGTCTGTGTCCAAATGTCCCTGTTTTTATAAAGACACCAATCATTGGATTTTTAGGATCCACCCTAATCCATTTTGAGCTCACTTTAACTTGATTGCATCTGCGGAGGTCCTATTTCCAGATAAGGTCACATTCACAGGTGCCAGGGATTAGGCATAAAGGGAGATGAGTAGGAGATAATATGAAATTGCAAAGACTTATTTTACCTGAAGAGGGAAAAGCATTTAGAATCCCCTGTTTTACTGATGAAAGATTAATTAAAATATGAAAGCTTGGGAAAACCATTCCTCTTGATTTTTAATTTTACAGTTTTCTCTAAGACTTTAACCTCTGTGGATAGTACTGTGGGGTATCTATACTAAACAGATTTCTATCCTGCAGCTTCTCTGCAGGTTTTTTATTTTTGTTTTTGGTCATATTTTTCAATAAAGTGTACCAGCCCTGTGCTTGTTGATTAAAATCACTTGTGACTACAGCTAAAGATCTAGAGTAGGGTCTGGGAATCTGTACTTTGAACAGTATTCCAGATGGTTCTTTATGCCCAGACAAGTTTGGGAAACACACCTTTACATAAGAATGAAGAAATTGGCCGGGTACAGTGGCTCACGCCTGTAATCCTAGCACTCTGGGAGGCCGAGGCGGGAGGATCGCTCGAGGTCAGGAGTTCGAAACCAGCCTGAGCAAGAGCGAGACCCCCATCTCTACTAAAAATAGAAAGAAATTAATTGACCAACTAAAAATATATATACAAAAAATAAGCCAGGCATGGTTGAGGTTGCTGTGAGCTAGGCTGACGCCACGGCGCTCACTCTAGCCTGGGCAACAAAGTGAGACTCTGCCTCAAAAAAAAAAAAAAAAATGAAGAAATTGTTGTTTATGACCATTTGAATGGTTTGGTCTTTGAAGGAGATTTAAGGTAGATCCAGGACATGGGAAACTTGGTGCTATCAATCAAGAAAACTGCTGAGTATTTCATTGGTTCCTAAATGCCTGAGCAGCATTTAATGCTGCAGATGTCTGGATTCAGCTTCAGAGATTCTACAACAATATGGCAAAACTTCAGGCTTCCCAATAACCAGCCAGGTTTGAAGACCAGACCACTGATGTACAAAAAGTAAAGGGTTTGGAGTCAGGATTTCAATCTAGATCCTTCACTTTTAATGCTTATGATCTTGAGCAAAAGGATTAAAGTTCTACGGTATCTTTTGAAGGGAGACAATTATAAAGTAGACATTTTAACTATAAATTTCTTATCAACCTACAATAAGATGAAGGAAACTGGTAAAAATTTCTCACCATAATTGGAGAGTCTGATCTTCCACCATATTTATTTTATGGATTAAGTAATAGTATTTGGGATAATATATCAAATTGATAATTTAACTGGGATGTGAGCTTTTGATTTCTTGTTTAGTTATTAAGTATACTGCCTCCTGGATTAATTACTTTTCATTTTCTTTAAGATCTGATTATCATGGACCTGCGACAGTTTCTTATGTGCCTGTCCCTGTGCACAGCCTTTGCCTTGAGCAAGCCCACAGAAAAGAAGGACCGTGTACATCATGAGCCTCAGCTCAGCGACAAGGTTCACAATGATGCTCAGAGTTTTGATTATGACCATGATGCCTTCTTGGGTGCTGAAGAAGCAAAGACCTTTGATCAACTGACACCGGAAGAGAGCAAGGAAAGGCTTGGGTAAGATGCCAGCTCTCAGGGGGCTAGTTAGGGTAATGACATTCTGATTTATAAATCAGCGAATGCTTTTCTTCTTTTCTGGCTCAGTCACCAGCAAAGCTATGTTCAACTACATCTTCTGAAAGCTAACCATGGAATTGCTACCACTAAAATTTAATTAAGCACCTGCTTTCATACATTTTTCCATTGAATAACAGTTTGTACCTCATTCTACAAAGCAAAATCATTTTTGCATAAAAGGACCAAGTACTACAGGACCCAGCTTGAACTGCATCATCTTAATCCTAGAAGAACATCACATGGGGCGCATCTTATCTTTGCTGCTTTTAATTTTTAAAAACTATTCATGACCTGTTTATTCATTGTTGCCCAAGCTAAGTCTTTGAGTGGCTAATAAACTGCAAATTGGCCCCTGGGTTATTTTCTATAAAGTTTATGATTTCCAAAGGTGTCCTTCACCCTCTTTGTTTTCATGGTTAGGTATTTGCTTAATTAAAAACCAAAAAGCAAAAAACCCAACCTTATCTAAAATAGGAGATTGTAACAAGTGAGAGTCTTTACGTCAGAGTGTGAGTTTCAATACCAGCTGGGCCATAATCAGGTTCTATAGCTCATGAGGCAGCTTTTTACCTAAAGAATTGATTTTGTAGCATCTCAGTTGATTATTTCTAACTAGGGGTCTGAGAATGTCATTTTTGGCTCTTCTAAAGCCTCACTTTTTAAGAAAATGCAGATCAATTTTATAAAAATTTTCTCAAGGTGCAGTTGTCTGAATTTTTTAAAGAGATTTGTGTAGGAAGTCTTACCACACATAGCAATTTCCAAAACTATTTTGCCATCATCGATAGAGCTTTGATTATAAAACATTATTATAGGATTTGCTTTGGAAGATACTTCAGAATTAATTTATTCTTTCATTGGGTTATCTGCTGACTGAAGAGTACAATATTTTATTCTTCAACATTGACGGAAGTAATCAAAAGATTTTGCTATATAGAATGAGCACTGTGCCCAAACATTTGAAAGTAGATATAGAAAACACATATCAAAAAGTCCATCTTCTATTAGGTTGCTTTTCTAACTTTGAGAGACCATCCTTACTTTCCATTTTAATCTTATAACTGTACTAACATTCCAGGCTGAAAATAAAGATGCATGAGAGTGTTCTCAGTCTTCATGTCATGCCTGTTAATAATACTGTGTGTGTCCAACCCACATTTTGGTCTGCACATATTTCTGTGCAGAATTACTCTTAAATAATGAAGGGCCCTCAGGGCTGGTATAATTTAGGGTACATGGTACTTTAATGAGGATGTTCTTGCTCTTGCAGGTAGTGTAGCTCTGCTGGCAGGTTTCAGTAAAAAGTATTCCTTTTTGTCATCAATAAATATTATCAAAAGAATAGTACATGAGCAGATTTTGTATTTCACTAGAATAAGGTGATAAATTATTTTTTATGGAATGTATGAATGAACTAAGTACTGTTTGCTTCTCCTAAATGTTGAAGATAGTGACAAATATCCCTAATTTATACAGTACCATACTGTTGAAAGCAAGAATCTCAGGTGAACTTTTTTCTTTTTTAATTTATTTACTGTGGCATTTCTAAACACTGTTTTGGTAGGTGACTGTACACTAGAGGTTGGGAACAACAGATTTCCCCTTTTTCCATCTATCTATAAGGCAAGTACTTATTAAGGTATAAGTCATTGTTTATACCTGCAGTTGCAAAAAATTCACTAGTTTTTGAAATCCTTAGTAATAATATCTCAAAGAACACAGGGAGCATTTTAAAACAATTTTAATATACAGTTTTCAGTTTCTTTTTCTTATTAAGAATGTTGACAAATAGGACATTTTTTATGTGTGTATTATCCCCTCCCCATAAAAATATACTTAGTTTTCATTTGTGTCCTTCAGCTAAAAGTTTGTTTTAAGGTGGTGGCTCTTAGTGTTAAGAAGTTCTCATCCTTGATTTATTTGTTATAGAAATGAACAGAGCAGCTTATTATCCATTTTGGGGATCACAGGCCCAAACCCTGTGGGAGTCTAATGAAAGCTAAGGACTTTTCCTCAGAAAGTACACACATATGAACATATATAAAATTTTCCATGCTAGAAATTTCAGAAATATTATGTACCCTTCTGGAGTCCAATTATTGACCCACATTCTTAAAAAACTAAAGGGTTTGTTTTGTGCCCCTTGAAATGTAGAGGCATGTGTTACCTCTCTGGGGAAACAATACGAGGTCTGCTAAGTGCATTGTGTCTGTCCTAAAATAAATGCGTATTTAGTGGCATGATAACTATATCCATAGGGCTCTCCAGTGTTATAAGAATACTACACCATTAGCTTCACAAATTTACACATTCTTTTAAACATCATAGTTTAGAGCTTCATGCCAAAGTAGAACGTGCCCACTTCCAGTGTACTTTCACAACTACAACTGCCTGCAGGCTGGAGAGTCAGTGAGATAAGAATGGCTTTTGTCTAGGCATGGTGGCTCACACCTGTAATCCTAGCACTTTGGGAGATCGAGGCAGGAGAATCATTGAGGCCAGGAGGTTGAGACCAGCCTGAGCAACACAGTGAGACCCTGTCTCTACAAAAGAATTAAAAAAGAGAAAATTAGCTAGACTTGGTGGCATGCACCTCTAGTCCCAGCTACTCAAGAGACTGAGGCCGGAGGATCACTTAAGCCAAAGAATATGGCTTTTCCATTTTTAGAGGGCTTTTTATATATATATGTGTGTATACACATATACACACACATATATATGCTTATGTGTGTATATATATATATATGCACAAGAGACCATATGTGTCTCACAAAGTCAAAAATATTTACTATCTGTCCCTTTTCAAAAAGGGGCTTGCCAACCCCTAGATTAAACCATTTTGGATATTTCTGTCGAATAGAATGCTGTTCAGCTAACTTCATTAAGAAAAGCCTGTCTTGAACAGTCATATGCCTTTTTTAATCTGGGCAATCCTTCTCTTCAGGCTATTTATAATAGTTTAAAAATATCTTTTGGGGGGGCCGGGCGTGGTGGCTCACGCCTGTAATCCTAGCACTCTGGGAGGCCGAGGTGGGCAGATCATTTGAGCTCAGGAGTTCGAAACTAGCCTGAGCAAGAGCGAGACCCCATCTCTACTAAAAAATAGAAAGAAATTAATTGGCCAACTAAAATATAGAAAAAATTAGCCAGGCATGGTGGCGCATGCCTGTAGTCCCAGCTACTTGGGAGGCTGAGGCAGGAGGATCACTTGAGCCCAAGAGTTTGAGGTTGCTGTGAGCTAGGCTGATGCCATGGCACTCTAGCCTGGGCAACCAAGTGAGACTCTGTCTCAAAAAAAAAAAAAAAAATCTTTTGGGGATAGGAAGGATTCTGATACCTTGCCCTTTTTTTCTTAACCGTACAGTGGCACTATTGGTAGCCAATACCATCTGGGCACAAATTAGATCCCATTATAAATAATGTAGACGTTTTTAACACTGGAATAACTTAATCTATTAATATTGTCAAAATTCTACAAAGTTAAAGTTACAGCAAAAAATTTGTCCTTGGCCAGGCTTGGTGGCTCATGCCTGTAATCCTAGCAGTCTGGGAGGCTGAGGCAGGAGGATCCCTTGCGCTCAGTAGTTCGAGACCAGCCTGAGCAAGAGTGAGACCCCGTCTCTACTAAAAATAGAAAAAATTAGCCAGGCATGGTGGTCCACACCTGTAGTACCAGCTACTCAGAAGGCTGAGGCAGGAGGATCGCTTGAGCCCAGGAGTTTAGGTTGCTGTGAGCTAGGCTGACGCCATGACACACTCACCCAGGCAACAGAGTAAGACTCTGTCTCAAAAAAAAAAAAAAAATTTTGTCCTTATGTCTGTATAGGTAGAGGAGGATATTTAAGAGAACATATTACTACTTTACCTTTTCTGTTAACATTTTAGAGCAAAAGCTACAAGATTACACATTCTCTGAAGGAAAATGTTAATTATAGGATTTAAGTAATAGTTATGGCTAACACTATATCAATATCAAGATGGGTCTCTTTTCATAGTGTCACTAGTACTCTTTGATTCTAATTACTTTCCCATGTTGTATTCATGAAGTAAACACAAACTGGGAAAAGACATTATTTACTACCAAGTGATAGTCTTTTTCAATCCTGCAAGTAATAGAACAGGAATATTTGAAGATTTCGCTTCTGTTGAAAGTTTTTATTAAAAGTTCCTATTCCAAACTGGGCTGCCTACTTGTGTGATTTTGCATAGGTTGACTTAGCCCCTGTGTAGGTGATTGCATCTTTAAATAGGAGTTTTCATATCATATTTTTAAATCCTTAAATTAAGATGATAGATCTGGAAGAAAGACATTCATAAAGGGAGAAGTGTATTGATTCTTTATCTTTGTTGTTTTGCCTTATAATCTACACACTAACCCTCTCAGCTTATTAACATTCTCATAATCTGAGATATGCATTCTTACATCATTTCCTCAGAGTTCTCTGTTTTCATGATTATATGTAAAAATCCAGTGCAACATAGTATATAAAATCTGCTAGCCATTTTTTAGATAAGTATACTCTTTTAATTAATCTTGCCTTGAGATATAAGTGGTCTCAGAACTATCATTGATATCTTTATATTGTAACAAGTGTTACTTTTTTTAAAGCAGCTAAATTTTTTAAAGTGTGATTTTAATATTTTGAATTTTTAGAAGAAGTCAATAGTTGTGATTATTTACCAAGAAATGGAGATTCTCTTCTAAAAGCAATAAACATATAAAGATTTACATGTTTTTTGATGCAAAGAGTGGAGAACCCAGGTAGGAATGGCTATTCACTCGAATTCTGACCATAGGCTGATAACTGCCTCTAAAGAGATAGGCTGGGTTTGCTTTTAGATCCAAGGGCAGCAGCCATGGACTGTGTTTACCTTATTCAACTGGCTCACTATAGACCAGTAATGGACCACTTAGGAGAAAAATTTTCAGTTGCTACTCTGGCAGTTTTTTTAGAGATAATTTTTTATTTCTGTGCATTAGCCCTGGGCAACACCTATGGTCACAGCACACACCTGGCTAAGTCCAGAGCTTTGTGTCTTTTTAACCTCTTGCTGGATTTCTCTGCATTTTCTACAGAAAGATTGTAAGTAAAATAGATGGCGACAAGGACGGGTTTGTCACTGTGGATGAGCTCAAAGACTGGATTAAATTTGCACAAAAACGCTGGATTTACGAGGATGTAGAGCAACAGTGGAAGGGGCATGACCTCAATGAGGACGGCCTCGTTTCCTGGGAGGAGTATAAAAATGCCACCTACGGCTACGTTTTAGGTAGGTCCCTACTACCTGGGGGAAAAAGCCTTATGGAGCTGGCACCTTGAAACATAACTGTTTTGTCTTGTAGAATGATTGTAGATAAAATAGACATGGATAAAGATGGGTATGTGACAGAGGGGGAGCTGAAATCCTGGATTAAGCATGCCCAGAAGAAATACATATATGACAATGTTGAAAACCAGTGGCAGGACCTTGATGTGAATCAAGATGGCTTAATCTCCTGGGATGAGTACAGAATCGGGAGTTATGGCAATCACCTTGGTAAGGGGCAAGATGTCAGCCCGACAGGACCGTGGTCTTGAGTCAAAAAGGAACCCAGTAAGGGAAAGGAAAACATTGTGCTTATCTTACATAGTCAATACTGAGCTGATTTCCCTTGTTTTGTTAATTTTAAATTTGTATATTATGTGTTTTTTAATTTGTTTAATTTTGGTTTTCTGAAGTTTGGCATCTTCTACATCTTTAGCATTTCAAATGTGTTTTGCCATTTTTTCTTTCTGTCATCCCTTATAGAGATAATTTTTAGAATAGATTCATTTAAAAGGCTGCATTTTTCCAACAATGCAAAGTAAGAGGCTTTGAGATGTCTCTTGACGTGGTCCCATTAAAGTGTTGGACCTAAAATACAAACCAATATAACTAGTGAAAATAGGAGGAAAATTACTGTCTTTCCTTAATAAAACAAAATTCAAATAAAATAGCTTTCCTTGATAAAATTTAAATATTTCCGTATGTCTGCTTACTGAAGCTTAGAAATGAAAATTCCCATTTGTTTTCTCTGGCCCATGAGTTTATCAGCCCGCTTTGCAATTGCTTCAAGGCAAATGTTACTTTGACTGCTTTCTGTCAATTTGATAACTTGTACGCTTGGGCCACCTATTTGTAATTTTCTTTTACTTTACTTGCCTACTTCTGAATACTAGGTGGTGATCTTACTGAGTTGATGTCCTAGGGTGTTAGTGAGATTTGTCTATTGTACATAGTTACAATTTGAGACAAGAATGTATAAATGGCATTTTTAGTCTGGAAATTGGGCAAATTTCTGGGTTAAAGCAGGCATTCTCCACCACTGACTAATAGTGAGTGTATAATGGTCTGTTTCCCCACTGGATAGCCAGCTGTCTCTGTTAATTACTAGACTGAATGCATTTCTGGTGAAGAGACTTTTATTTTTGTGTCAGGATTGTTCTCATTCCTAAGACTAAAGTGGCTATCTCTCTCAATGCTTGACACTTAGCCAAAAACCAAACATATCCTTCACCCAATTAAGAATACATGTATTAAAAAGTCAGCACAGATGGAGAGGCATCCTGCACTCTGGCTGAGACCCAATACCTTCCAGATTTATTTGGAATTAATTATAAATATAAAGCAAAGGGTAGGCTATTGATAATCTAAACAAAATAGTGTGTTAATAAATCTGAGCTCAGACCTGTGCACTCACTTGCTGCCCAGAGTGATTCTTCAACTCTGCATGATTATGTGCATAAAAATCTGTTGAGAGCTCTGTTGCCTCACAGGGCAGATGATTCAGTGTAATGGGTATTTCTACTGCCTGAGACTACGCATAAGCTGAAGCACTGGCTGGAGAAGCAATGTCTTTATAAGGCATCTTTCTTTGGAGGCATGCGGGTGAAGAGAGCTCAGGGGGTAGTGAGTTGGCTTAGAGAAGTGCAGAGGAGTTTTTATGAGAGTGTGTTCTTGATTCAGTTCTGAGTTCAGGTATAAATCTTCGTAGCTCATGTTAAAAATCTATCTCAATGAATCTACTATCCACAAGAAGAATGTTAACACTGTCTCTGCCACAAGTAAAATACAAAATACTAAGATCCACCTTGCCTGTAGCCAAACTAGATCAATAGCCTACCCAAAGCTGTGTACGGGCCAGCTAAGGCCAAAACTGGTGCTTAGGGCAGATACAGTACTCTAAGCAGGGCATATAGGTTTTGTCATTAAAAATAAAGTTTTGTATCTTCCTTTTTCCATCCTTATATATGTGCATGTTGCTCTTAGGTTACTTGATTCTAGTCACTGTTTTACCCCCAAGGAGAAGAGGAGAGCTCTTAGCTAAGAAGCTAGTCTTAAAATATAAGTTGTCTCTTCTGTTATCTTTCTTATTTATGTTACATAGTTGTTAGTGAAACTTTGTATTTCTTTAGAAGAGATTAGTATCGGAGAAAGGTGGTATTTTCCTTAAATTCTCCATCTCTAACCTATTATGGCTTTGAATATACATATATAGGGTCCCAAAGCCTTATGACTAAATAATCTATCTTACTGAATTTTCGACACTCAACAAAGAATGAAGTTCAACTGTCTTCAAGTTCAACTCTCCAAATAGAGCAGTAGTTTTTGGTTTTGTTTAAGGTTAACTTAAACAGTATGGAAAGACTGACTTGCAGTATCAAAGGTCAGCAGTACAGCATTATTGTTAAAAGGGCCCTGTGGATCTTTTCGTAAACCTAGTGTTGGATCTTTTTTATTTAATCAGTATGTTGCAGGAACAATAGTTTCTTACCTTTAATGTGGTCTCTTACTTTTTAAAATATCTCACATCTATTATCTTATTTGGTTTACACAGCAACTCAGATTGAAAAGGTTTTTTTTTTTCTGAGACAGAGTCTCACTCTGTTGCCCAGGCTAGAGTGCCATGGCATCAGCCTAGCTCACAGCAACCTCAAACTCCTGGGCTCGAGTGATCCTTCTGCCTTAGCCTCCCAAGCAGCTGGGAGGGACTACAGGCATGCACCACCATGCCCGGATAATTTTTTTCCATATATTTTTAGTTGGCCAATTAATTTCTTTCTATTTTTAGTAGAGACGGGGTCTCGCTCTTGCTCAGGCTGGTCTCGAACTCCTGACCTTGAGCAATCCTCCCGCCTCGCCTCCCAGAGTGCTAGGATTACAGGCGTGAGCCACCACGCCCAGCCTGAAAAGGTTTTTTTATTTCTTCTCTGCATTTAACTCCTGCACATTTTTTCAGCTTAAAGAAACTAAATTTTAGCCAGATGCAGTGGCTCAAACCTGTGATCGTAGCACTTTGGGAGGCTGAGGCAGGAAGATGGCTTGAGGCCAGGGAGTTGGAGACCAGCCTGAGCAATAGCGAGACCCTGTCTCTACAAAAAATGGAAAAATTAGCCAGGCATGGTAATGCACGCCTGTAGTCCCAGCTACTTGGAAGGCTAAAGAAGGAGGATTGCTTGGGCCCAGGGGTTTGAGGTTGCAGTGAGCTATGATGATGCCACTTCACTGTAGCCCGGGCAACAGATTAAGACTTGTCTCAAAAAACAAACAAAAAAACCTAAATTTCATTTTTCTAGATTCTTAGGGACTAGATAACTGCTACTTGTGCAGTTCACCATCATAACAGATGGGTAGGTCTAAATTCAATTTGGTCGTAATACAGTGGGTTGGGTTTTTGTTTTGTTTTGTTTTTTAGTTTGTTTTTTTGGTAACAGCTTTTTCAAGGTATTATTGATATACAATGAACTATACATATTTAAGTGTAGGATTGATGAGTTTTGACATGTATACACCAGTGAAACCACCACTACAATCAAGATAACAAACATCATTATCCATCACCCCACAAAATTTCCTCATGTCCCTTCTCACCCTCCCCAAACCCCTCCCTGTAGGCAACCACTGATCTACTTTCTGTAATTCTAGATTAGTTTGCATTTTCTAGAACTTTACATAAATGGAGGATGGACAATACCTGTAACTCTTGGTATATTTTTCGGTTGACTGAAAAAAACCAAAGTGTGACCTTTCAAAGTAGTGATATTCTGTTGCTTGAATCCAAATGTCCTTAATATGGGACACTTTGGTATCTTTCTTTTTTATAGGATCCTAATGTTTAATAAAAATAGCAATAACTGACATTTCAAGCCAACTATGTGCCAGGCATTGTTCTAAGAACTTCAGGTTTATTTTCTCATTTAAACCTCAGAACAATCCTATGAGGCAGGAACCATTATTATCTCCATTTTACAGATGAGAGACTGAGGCACAGGTTAAATTACTTGTCCAAGGCTACACAGCTAGAAAATGGTAGAGTTCAAACACAGGCTTTAGAGCCACCACTGCCTCCCAGATATAACTAAGAAATTCAAGCCTTGTAGTAGTCTTAACACCAATAATAATGAATCATTAAATACTGAGTTACATAGTGCAGGAGCCAGAGTTCCATGTTGAATGGCAAACATTTACGCTGAACTTGGACCTGATTCTAAGGGTTGATTACTGGAGCTTTAGCCCCAAACTAAATGTCTTCATACTGCTTCAATTTTACCTGTGTAATCAAGAATTATTTCTTTGGTATGGCTTTTTTCTGGGGGGGGAAAATTATTTCTTCATTGCTTGGATTATTTTTATTGGAAATTGATTCCCCACCCCACACATTTTCCTGTTTTCTGGAAGCCTTTTAAGATTTGACCTAAATTTTTGTTTTCTAGATGACCCTGACCCTGTTGATGAATTCAACTATCAACAGGTGATGGTTAGAGACAAGCGGAGGTTTCAAATGGCAAATAAGGATGGAGACCTCATTGCCACAAAGGAGGAGTTCACAGCTTTCCTGCACCCTGAGGAGTATGACTACATGAAAGATGTAATAGTGCAGGTGGGTGGGATCCAGAATTCTAACAGGAACACAGTTTCTCTTTTTGTGGCTTATGCCATCTTTGCTCTGTAGCCATTCCTGTATATTTTGGAAGATGACTTGATATACAAGTACTGGTCAGATTCAGAGTCCAAGTCTGTCACCATTTTTCTGTGACCTTGATCAAGTCATTTTTCTTAGGTACCTTAGGCTTTCTTTTTAACACAATAATACTTTCCATCAAGTAATGTATTTTGCCATTTCATTAGTAGCTTCATATTGTTAGACTAGGGGGAAATCTTATTTTTTTAAAATATCCCAATGACCAGTGATCAGACACTGAGTAGTAATTACAATGAGACTGAAGAATTCTACAGAAGGCAGTTACTGATAACATAGTCCATCTACAGCTGTAGACATAATCACTGGTCATAACTCCTATCTGTATGACTTCAGCATGACTAAGGCTACCAAGTAGTTCAACATTAAGCAATGTCAGTGTTCATTCTCATAGTTATTTTAGGTTGAAGCATAAGAAATTGCTAATGTTTTACCATTTTTCCAACTAGAAAAACATCAATTTCCTATGGTTTTCACCATATAGACATGCATATATGTGTGTGTGCACTTTTTTAAATGAATAATAAATATTTACCTAAACCAGATACCATACACTCTTCTGGCAAATTCACTCAGAGACTAATAGTCTCTTCTTATTCTTTCCTGTTTAGGAAACAATGGAGGATATAGATAAGAATTCTGATGGTTTCATCGATCTAGAAGAATATATTGGTAAGTCTCTGTTTCTGGTGTTTTTTTTAAAAGGAGCTGAGAAGCTTTGGAAGATGTATTTACCCATAGAAACAATTTGCCCCATGGTCAACTTTCACCAGATCATTAAGCCAGACCAGTGTGATGAATAGTGGGTCTTGATAAAGATCTGTAGTAGCACTGTCCAATCAAAATATAAATGTGGGCCGGGCGTAGTGGCTCACGCCTGTAATCCTAACAGTCTGGGAGGCCAAGGCAGGAGGATTACTTGAGCTAAGGAGTTCTAGACCAGCCTGTGCAAGAGCAAAACCCTGTCTCTACTATAAATAGAAAGAAATCAGCCAAAACAATTAAAAATAGAAAAAATTAGCCGGGCATGGTGGCGTGTGCCTGTAGTCTCAGCTACCCAGGAGGCTGAGGCAGGAGGATTGCTTAAACGCAGGAGTTTGAGGTTGCTGTGAGCTAGGCAGACGCCACAGCACTCTAGCCTAGGCAAGAGAGTGAGACTCTGTTTCAAAAATAAATAAATAAATAAATAAATAAATAAATAAACCTTTAAAAAATACATATATAAATGTGAGCCACATATGTAATTTTAATTCTAGCAGCCACATTAAATAAAAAGAAACTAATTAATTTCAATAATATGTTACTTAACCTAATATTGTCAAATACTGTAGTTTCCACTTACCAATATAAATTATTGAGTTTTTAAAATACGTATAGCACATCCCAGTTGAGTGCATCACATTTCAAATGCTCAATAAATATATATGGCAAGTGGCTACCATACTGGACAACATAGAGTATATCCCAGAATCCCTCTGGAATTGATGGTGTTCTGTTCCATTTGTGTTCTCTTGTCATCTGTCTGGTTCTTTGACTAGGTTGGTTTAAGTTTTCTCCCTTTTGCCATGCTCCTTTTCAGTTGTCTGTTTAATTTTTTTTTTTCTAACTTTTTTGGATTCTACACCTTCATAGCAAATTTCTCCCAAGTAAAGCTCTGTTTCATTATGCTCAGAATAATTTTAAGATTTTCTCATTGCTTTAAAAAAGAGTTGCCTCTTGCCAAATAGTTGAGCAAATCGTTTCACTGTAATGGAAATGAAAATGAGTAAAGGAGAAGAGATGGCAGTGTTAGGACTGTTGTTACAACTATTCCATTTTGAAAGATATTAGGTATTTTGATATTTTTTTACCTTCTTATTTTTATTTATAGTAACTTACTCTAGTATACCACTGGTTTTGCGTTTCAGAAAGCCAGTTTGTTTTTAGACCTGATAGTTACCTGAAGTATTTATTTAAAATCTTAAAGAGAGAGTTAAGCCCTACCTCTATCACCTGTCATTAAACTGCATCGAACAAGTCACTCCATTACATAGTTTAATCAGACTTGTTATTTATATTCTAGAGTTATTCCAATTGAATTACTCTTGAATATTTACCACTCTTTTCTTCTAAGGCTCAGTGATATACTTTGAGCTTTTTAGAGAAAGAAGGAAGAGCAATGGAAGATAGGATTTTTTTATTTTAGTGGAGTTCATCAGGACAGTGAATAAATGCCTGGATGCATTTACTGAGCCCAGGTTGACATTAATGGGATTTTCTACTTTTAAATATTTGATCTTTTCATTCTTGGCTTTTGCCATTTTATCACCATTTCTAAAACCAGGGAACTCATTTGAACCTCCTGAGAGAAATTAAGTATTATGACTGTTAAGTACTACCACTTATTAAGCATTGAGGCCAAATAAGGAGATATTTCTGTCTCCCTCCACATCATGTAGATTCAAGGGCAGAAGAATTATGTTTTGAAACTACCAAAGCTATCGAGAGGGTGGGGCGGGGAGAGAGAGAGAGAGAGAGGTGCTTTCTTTTGCAAGTCATTGACTAAAGCACATACTTTTACAGCTGGGGTACTGGACTTTGGAAACCTAAACTTCTCTTTAACAGTACTTTCCAGATTCTAGGGATGTGCCAGTTTCTGCCCTGTTGAAAGAGATCATAAAGAAACAAAAGATCTTTGCTTTTAAATGTAGCATTAATAAGAAGCACCCAGAGTTATGCTGTTTAATTCTTTTTATTTTTTAAATTTATTAGAGAGCATTGTAAACCTACACATAATGAATCTCCATGTACTTGTGTCCAGCCTCACTAGCCATCAGCCCACAGTCCTTTCTCAGCCACATGTCCTTTTCTCCTTTCTTACTTTGAAGTAAATCTCAATCATCATCTCATTTCATCTGTAAACATTAATTCCTTAATATCATCAAATAGACTGAATCCCTTTTAAATGGAAATTTACATAGTATTGGTTTTTTAATCTTTACTCATCTATCTTTAAAATACACTATATTGTATGGTCTAGCTTCTTTAAAAACTATGTCTTTTAAGCATACATCAATTTCCTTTCTAATTTAGAACTTTCCAGTCTGTGTGCTGAGAACAGGTCTCCTTGACATTCAGGACAGTGAGGGCAGGTCCCTGGCCCAGTGGACCATATAAATACTACATTTTCTGAAAGTGCAGTGTATAGCATGGGGAAAAAATTGTCAAATCCTACTCTGAGGAACTTCTGCCTTGAGTTTAAGACAGAGGGAGTACTTTTATCCTTAACCCTCAAGTTCAGGAAAATGACAGTACCAACTAAATAACTACCTTTGCTTAGAACTGCTAGGAACTATTTAGACTTCTGTTGGGTGTGTTCCTACACCTTCCATGCAATGCAGGTACACTTATATGTATTATAACTCAGGAGTTTTCAGACTTGTTCACTCACAGAACTCCTAAAAAAAATTTTGACAAACAGTATTCCTTTACGTGTTTTGAAGTTGGCATCTAAAATATTTTATTAGAAGTTTAAACAATTGTAAAGAATAATTTGTTGGTTGTAAATATTGACATTTTAAAGTACTTCAATCCTGAACTAAATCTATAAAATTTAAACACCGTAGCAACTTCTTGTCTACCGTCTTTCATATGAATAATATGAGCAAACCATTTAAAAAGATAGTAAGGAGATTCAAATTTGGACTGGCTATTAGATAATACTAAGGGGCCGGGCGCGGTGGCTCACGCCTGTAATCCTAGCACTCTGGGAGGCCGAGGTGGGCGGATCATTTGAGCTCAGGAGTTCGAAACCAGCCTGAGCAAGAGCGAGACCCCATCTCTACTAAAAAATAGAAAGAAATTAATTGGCCAACTAAAATATAGAAAAAATTAGCCGGGCATGGTGGCGCATGCCTGTAGTCCCAGCTACTTGGGAGGCTGAGGCAGAAGGATCACCTGAGCCCAGGAGTTTGAGGTTGCTGTGAGCGAGGCTGACGCCATGGCACTCTAGCCAGGGCAATAGAGTGAGACTCTGTCTCAAAAAAAAAAAAAAAAAAAAAAGATAATACTAAGGAATTGATTTTGTAAAATATGATAATGGCATTATGGCTGTATAAGAAAATGCCCATAATTTTTAGAGATACATTCTGAAACATATAAGGGTGAAGTGATGTCTGAGATTTGTCTTAAAATCATTCAGGGAAAATAAAAAGGAAAAAAATGGAAAACTGAAGCTTGATAATGGTCGAGTTTCATGATAGATAAATGAGAGTTGTTTGGACTATTTCTACTTTGGTATATGTTTGAAAGTTTTCATAATTAAAAAATGATAATATAAGTAGAATGTTTATCATTATGCTTAGAATATAGTAAGCACTTAATAAATGTTAGCAATTATTTTTCCATTTCATAATAATTTAAAAGGAAGTGGTTCTTCAGTACTGTATTTTAATATAGCATAGTGTTTGGTTTGCAACAATGTTACCATTGCTTAAATGCATTTGTTTTTTGTTTACTTTTATAGGTATTTGGGAATATTTATACTACTTATCAGTCACAAGATGGACAATAAGTAGTATTTTATCTTGAAAGCTTTAAATCACCTTGGCATACTTATTTGCAAGAACATTGTGTATGTAAATTGAAATATGAGAGTAATTGTTTTCTGTGATAAAGCTCTTAAGTGTTTTTAAAGAGTCTTCTGGGTTAAGTTACAATTATTAATACACAATTGAACAAAACATTTATTGCAAACATTTTGTTTATATTATTAAACAGAAATGTATCTCTCTGATACTTTTTTCCCAAGTAGTTTTTTATCCATGGATGACAATTACTTATCACTAGAGTAAAACAGGGTTCACCAATTCCTGGTTTTCATTTTTTTAAAAGAAGTGCCTAAGAGACCTTGTTTACATAAATTTATAAATAAGTTGATGATAATGAAAGATTTGTTACAACCACACTTAGTTCTTGGAACTTCTTTTGAGTTAGATGCCAAAAGTCATGTGATCTATCATCTATTTTTGATGATCTGTTAGCTAAAATTCAATTAGGCCCTCTTTCAGTTTTTCAAAAAGCAAAGAATTGGAAACCTCTTGACATGCAAAAGAATTTTTTACTCATTTTTTTCAGACATCTATTCCTTGAAACCAACACTAATATTTCTAATTGTCCCTTTTTTGTCATCTCGGGGCTTTTTACAGTCTAGAAAGTTTCAAGATGGGTAAGGATATGCCTTTCTTTTATAAAGTGGGAAAGGGCAATTGTGAAAGGTGAGATGGGAAAGAAGGCTTGATGGCCAGGGATACGTTCTTAAACTGATAAACTTTTAGGAAAAACTGTGGAATTGAGGATCTGGAATTTTATTCTCTTATGACCAGCCTTTCCCGGTGTACTCCTTAACAGTGTTCTTGTTTCCCCAGGGGTATAGTTACCCCAACTGAAGGCCACTGGTGTAACGTACTTTATGCAGTAATTGGTTAGTGGACAGGTTTGCCTTATAACACATACTTTTCAGGCTTTCTTGAGAATTTAAAACTGTACATTTCTGAAAATCAGTGGTCCAGTTTAATTAGCTACCTTGGGGTGAAATAAAATGTAGGGAACAACTAGTCTTTTTCTTGATGCTAGTCTTTTCTTATTTCAGTGGGATAAAAAACCCCATTAGTGGTTTTTTGGTTTTGTTTTGTTTTTGTTTTTTGAGCCAGCATTTTGCTCTGTTGCCCAGGCTTGAGTGCAGTGATATGATCATAGCTCTCTGCAGCCTGGAGTTCCTGGGCTCAAACAATCCTCCTGTCTCAGCCTCCCAAGCAGCCAGGACTATAGGCACATGCCACTACACCTGGCTAATAAAAAAAAAAAATTTTTTTTTGTTTTTAGAGACAGGGTCTTACTATGTTGTACAGTCTGGTCTTGAACTCCTGGCCTCAAGCAATCCTACCTCGGCCTCCCACAGTGCTGGGATTACAGGTGTGAGCCACTGCGCCTAGCCTATTTCTGCATTTTTTTTAGGTGTAAGGACTCTCTTTGTTCTCATGTCACTCAAAGTCAACATCTGGAAATATTCTTGTTACAAGTTCAGAAATTAAGCCTCGGGAAAATATCTTGCTTTCTGAGGTCTCTCTAGCCTAAAATACCCATTTAACTGCTATTAGGTTCCAAACAGATGGATGAGGAAGAAGGGTTAGGTCAGATTAGCATGAGGCAATCTTTGGAAAAAGACAAACCCTTCTTTTGTGTGTGTGTCTGTGTACCCAGGTGACATGTACAGCCATAATGGAAAAGCTGATGAGCCAGAGTGGGTAAAGACAGAGCGAGAGCAGTTTGTTGAGTTTCGAGATAAGAACCATGATGGGAAGATGGACAAGGAAGAGACCAAAGATTGGATCCTCCCCTCAGACTATGATCATGCAGAGGCAGAAGCCAGGCACTTGGTCTATGAATCAGACCAAAACAAGGTAAGTCTGGCCATGCCTGAACAATCTAGCCTTGATAGAAGTCTGTTTCTAGAGGATTGTCTTTAAAATGTTAATTAAAATACATAGAATATTTAAGGCCTTAATTAGTCTAAGTCAGTAAGGGTGGATATTTGGCATTTGATTAGAGACAGGATCTTTCTATGTCGCTTAGGCTAAGGTGCAGTGGTTTGATTATAGCTCACTGTAACCTTGAACTCCTGGGCTCAAATGATTCTCCCAAGTAGCTAGGAGTGCAGGCACACGCCACCAGGCCTGGCTAATATTTTTTGTAGAGATGGGGTCTTGATATGTTGCCCAGTCTGGTCTTGTACTCCTGGTCTCAAGTGATCCTCCAGCCTCTGCCTCTCAAAGTGCTGAGATTACAGGCGAGAGCTACTGTGCCTGGCCCTGATCTCATTTTAGAAATCCCTTTGCCTCGTGCTCATAGCATGGGAGGAACTTGGGCTTCAGAAAAGACTGTCTTTATGTAGCCTGTGCCCAGCATGCATAATCTGTTATCTTTGGAAATAGGAAATTTTGCTGTTTTTTTTATTTGTTATTCTATTTGTTATTTGTTCTTTTACCTATTACAAGCACATTCTGCCTACTCAAAGCTGGTTATTTCCTTCTAAAATCAAATATATATTTTAAAATTAGGTTTGCAGTAGGTTATAAATCAGCTTTTCTCTGGAGTCTGTTAAAATTGTCCTTAATCAATTATCTGAGACATTTTGTTCATTAAGAGTGGTATTATCAGCCAGGCATGGTGTCTCATGCCTAATTCTAGCACTTTGGGAGGTCAAGGTGGAAGGATTCCTTGAGCCTAGGAGTTTTGAGTTTGCATTGAGCTATGATGATGCCACTGTACTCTAGCCCTAGCAACAGAGTGAGACCCTGTCTCAAAAAAAAAAAAAAAAAAGTAATGTTATCACTAAGCCCTGTCATCTTTTGTTAGAGATTTGAATGCTGTACTTAGAGTAAGCTGAGAATCGATCTGAAGATAGAGATTTTTAGTATTCTGAACATTCTTTTATCTAGGCCAATCTTCAATTCCACATACAGTTTCTTTTCTTAGAGCCTTTTTAGCATTGATCTGTTTTGAGTTCTTGCTTGGAGTCACTTCAATAGCCAGGTACTGTGTCCTGAAATATGTGAGAAAAGGAAACTTATGTAGTTATCCCTTGGGGAGTCTAGATGGTGTTTGAGATGAGTGTCTGAGCCTTCATTTGGGGTTGTGTCTGTAACCTCACTGGAGGATAGGGCAGAGTGGAGGTGTGGACTAGGCTCGATATCGGCAGCGTTTGCTGTTCCTGTTAGAGAATGACTTGATCCATTTGGAAATATTTGTCCAGTTAATATTGACCATCTCTCACCCATAGGTAAGAGATGTCCCGGCCGGGCGTGGTGGCTCACACCTGTAATCCTAGCACTCTGGGAGGCCTAGGCAGGCGGATAGCTCAAGGTCAGGAGTTCGAAACCAGCCTGAGCGCGACCCCGTCTCTACTAAAAATAGAAATTAATTGACCAACTAAAAATATATACAGAAAAAATTAGCCGGGCATGGTGGTGCATGCCTGTAGTCCCAGCTACTCGGGAGGCTGAGGCAGTAGGATCGCTTGAGCCCAGGAGATTGAGGTTGCTGTGAGCTAGGCTGATGCCACGGCACTCACTCTAGCCTGGGCAACAAAGTGAGACTCTGTCTCAAAAAAAAAAAAAAAAGAGAGATGTCCCATATTTTGATCTAAAGGGAGAGTTTTCTCCTCAGGAAACAAACCTGTATCTCTAGTATTGAGTTGTTGAGTTACATTATTTCCATCCTTCTACTTTTAACTTTCTTGATAAAAGAAGTGTATTAATTGCTATTTTCCTCCCTTTTTGTAAATTGGGGAGGGGGAGGATAAGGGTGGAGTTTACATTTAAATTTAGTAGGAACTAGAATCTTAAATCCTGATTAACCCTTTATTGTTCTTTAGCAGTGGTTCTGATTTTGTGATAAGAAATATATTCTGCTTCTCAATTCATTGATCTTTCTAATTTCAGGATGGCAAGCTTACCAAGGAGGAGATTGTTGACAAGTACGATTTATTTGTTGGCAGCCAGGCCACAGATTTCGGGGAGGCCCTAGTACGACATGATGAGTTCTGAGCTACAGACAGAGGAACTCACATTTCCTCAAAAGTAATTTATTTTTACAGCTTCTGGTTTCACATGAAATTGTTTGCGCTACTGAGACTGTTATTACAAACTTTTTAAAACGTGAAAAGCGTAATGAAAACCATCCCGTCCCCATTCCTCCTCCTCCCCGAGGGACTGGAGGGAAACCGTGCTTCTGAGGAACAACTCTAATTAGTACACTTGTGTTTATAGATTTACACTTTGTATTATGTATAACATGGTGTGTTTATTTTTGTATTTGTTCTCTGGTTGGGAGTATGATATGAAGGATCAAGGTCCTCAACTCACACTTGTAGGCAAACATTAGCCCTTTACTCTTTCTCAACCCTTATCATACAATTTTTATAATTCTTACTTAACTAATTTTTTAAGCCTGAGATCAATAACAATTGTTCAGGAGAGAGAAAAGGAAAAAAAATATATACTCCACAATTCCACAATTTATATTTAGAAAGATAACACTTAATCTTGCCTATCAAAAAGCCTGATATTTCACAAGTAGGAGGGGCCACTTATTACATTCAGTTGCCCACGGGTCCAGCAAACTGATCCTGCTGTTATCTGGGCAACTGATCCCTGTGCTGTAATAAAGCTTGACCCAAATTGATTTCATCCCCCCCTCAACACTAGCTGTTTGCTAATTTTATCAAGCACAGCTGCGGTGGGAAGAGTTAAGGCCAGTGTTTTGAAAATCAATCAAGTAGTGAATGTGATCTCTTTACAGAACTATAGATAGAAACAGCTGGAAAACTAAAGGAAAAATACAAGTGTTTTCAGGGCATATATTTTTTTCTGGGTATGCATCTGTTGAAATGCTCACGACATAATTATTTGCCTGTTGAAATCACTGTAAGTGTCCCATCCGGCTCCTCTTCCCCAGATGTGCCAAGGACTTAATCTTGGTTTCACTATAATTAAAATTCACTCCTTTCCCATCACATCATTGAAAGTGCCTTTAATGAGAGAAATGATCACTGAATGGGAATTCTCTTAAGAAGCCCTAAGATAAAATAGAAGATTATTTGGACACCTTTTATTAAAGCTTAGAACTTCCCAATATAGTGGATTTTTTTTTTCCCCTTTCTCTTTTGGACAGTAGTTAAATAGCAGTGTTAGTTACAAGCTTGGTTGCAGTATTCTTATCTTGTGGGCTGGTTTCCAAAAACCACATGCTGCTGAATTTACCAGGGATCCTCATACCTCAGAATGCAAACCACTTACTACCAGGCCTCTTTTTGTGTCCGCTGGAGAGCTTGAGCTCACACTCAGAGATGAGAGGACCTGCAGAGGGGCTCTTTGGTTTGAGGACCATTGTTCTCCATTCCTGCCTTTGACACCATCCCCTCAAGCCCCATCTACCTGCTGCCAAAAAAAAAAAAAAAAAAAAAAGGTGGTTTATCATGGATCTACAGGTTGCCAAGTCCTTATCAAAGAGAAGGATCTTATAGAAAGAGCTGAAGAAACCACCTTCTGTTCCCACCTCCACTTTACCCAAGTTTTATGCAACACAAACACTGTTCTCTTTGGTTCCTTTCTTAAAGATGGATGTCTTTTGAGAGGAATTATGGTATTCCAATTTTATAACCCTCAGGGTACCAAGATAAACATGTGTATATATAACCTTTATTATTTCCTGTATCTTTCTGGGTAATACATTCAGGTGGTGCTGGGTGATTATTATAATCTGAATTTGAGTATATCCTTTGGTCTTCCACAATCATGTTGAGGTGAGCTCCTTGGTATAGTAAAAAGCCAGGTATCATGTAACTTCTCCCCAGCCTTTGTATTGAGCTCTTGATAGTAGATATAATCTTTTGAATTTTAACTCCAATATAAAGTGATGGAAATTCTTTGCCTTCCGGATTCCCCATTTTTATTGTTAAGAAAACCAGAGATAATTAATAAAGCTACCAATGCTGGCTTGCTTAGGGTGCATCATGAACTGTGTGGTGAGAGAGCTTCCAAGCTCACTCAGTGCAGAGAGCTCAAGCTTTGTGTTAAAATCACTCACTTAGCAAAACTTAATCTGCCAAGATGGCAGCTTCCGGATGCTGGGGACTCGGCAGCAAGCATTGTAATTTAATCTCTAGTGATCCCCTTCGGTTATTTTTTTTATTTGTTTAAATCAAGCCTGAGGCTGGTGAACAGTAGCTACACACCCATATTGTGTGTTCTGTGAATGCTAGCTCTCTTGAATTTGGATATTGGTTATTTTTTATAGAGTGTAAACCAAGTTTTATATTCTGCAATGCAAACAGGTACCTATCTGTTTCTAAATAAAACTGTTTACATTCGTTATGGGGTATGTGTGACCTTCATTCTCTAAGAAATGGAACTCTAGCTTAGAATTATGGGTGCTATAAAATGACACAGAAAAGGAACTCTCCTAGAAGTTCCCTCTCCCAACCCCAGAGAAAAGTACTGCCTTCTCCCAAATGGTTACTCTTTCCTCCTATTTTCTAGTATCTTCTAGCATCTTTCTCACTACAGCTCTAACCCTTCTCTGTTTCCCTTAGGCTGTATAACTGGAAAGGACCCCAGCTGCTCATTACATAATTATCTCATACCAGACACAAGCCATTCCTGAATGTACACACATTTATCTTGATTTTTACTTCAAAAAAGTTCTTTTGAGGGATGGAGGAAGAGTATAGAGTATAAGATGGAACAATTTTTTGAACATTTTGATATAGTTTATAAATGGCATTAAGATATACAAATTCATTTTGAGAACATCAAGGGAATTAAATTATTAACTTCAGTAAATACACAGCTTGAGAAATACAGGTTTAGCCAAGTAGGAGGAGGGGGAAAGGGAAGCACCTGGAATAATTCGTGCTGGCCCAGGGGCTTGTGGATATGGCTGGTCCTGCCAAAGCTATAGCAATTATTGGCAGAGATAGCATAAATTTCTCTCAAACTCATATTTGGGTCCTATTAAAGGTTTTTTGTTTCTTTTTTCTTATATCTCTCCTACTTCTGAGGGTTTTCTTAAGTACTAATTCAGAGTACATCATCTCAGAATTTTTAAAAAATGTTACTAAAAAGGAAAGTAATTGTTATCCTTATACTGAAAAATCAGCCATACTTCTTTATAGTTGCCTTATATGTAGAAATTGGTTCTCCAAGTGCTGTGAATGGTGCCTCTTAGGGGTAGGAACTGAGGATTATTGAAATGATCTTTGGGTGGTCTGAAATAGACCCAGCTGGGAATAGTAGGAAAATGAAAAATTGACTCTGCAAACTGCTCTCACTCCCTTCCTATCTTTTTTCTGTGTTATTAGTAGTTTGGTTTCTGACAAAAAGACTGTAGAAACTTACTTAAATGTAAAATTCTAGTTGCTGTAAACAGGTCAATATGGGGTCCTCATTTAGGGCCAACTTGGCTAGAAGAGAAAGTAGAAACTTCTGTCTTCTGGGAGCTGGATGTGTCGGATTCATCTGTCATGGCCTTCCCACATACCATCTACATGATGCAAGCTTGGAATTGGAGGGAAAGGCAGAATTGGAGATAACCTTGGCAGGGGAGAAGTGTGAGGGAAAAGATCTCATTCTTCATATCCCCAAAGCTCACACATACCCAGGATAGTCCCAGGTGGTTTTGAATGTATCTTTCCCATCCCATCTACTAGGTAGATTCCAGTCTAGAACTACTCACTACTCCTGGGTCTACAATAATAATCCCCAAACATTCTGGCTGAGTGAGGCCTCACTGTTGGGAAACTTCAAAAACCAGCAGTGCCACAGTAGGCCCCGACACCGCACCATTACTAGAAGGTGCTTCCAGCTGGGAAGGACTGCCAATTCTTTTCCGTCCAGTAGATCTCAAATTACTTCTGAATCTGTCTCTGGGGTTGAGGAAACAAAATAACAATTCTGAAAGTAGGGTTTTTTGCCTTAAAAGACAGAGATTTATGCATGTGTTGTGGTATCTGCAATTCACACATGTACCTGCAGGCTAGAAGTTGGAAGGGAAAGAATTAAGAATTCGTGGAATGCAGGGACTAGAAATGTACAAGAATTATTGATCTATAAGTTTTTCAAAATAAAATAAAACCTTTCCTCATCTTGCTCTTTGGAGCAGCTCCATTTTTCTGGCTCTAGTTCTATCCTCCCTGGTTCCATTATCTTGATGATCACATCTTCCTCCTGTGCTTACCAAGGGCTTCCCTTGTCCACCCCTAGAAACCCTCTGAGTAGAGTCCAGGGTGTTCCAAGTTAAAAGTCATTGGCAAGAAAAGAAACAGGGTCTTCTGGACCAGGGTGTCTCATAGGAATATGAGTAGAGAGCTTTACCTGCTTATTCATAAAGCAGTAGATGATGGGATTGTAGACACAAGCACTCTTGGAGAAGAAGGCAGGAATGGTGACAAGCCGTAAGTCCAGCCCATGATTACGGTTGTTGACCATGTACATAGCCAAGGCAGCATAGGGCACATAGCAGAGACAGAAGGATCCCACCATCACCACCACCATGCGGCTCACCTCGCGCTCAGCCTTCTGGGTCGTAGCTGACTCCTGCTGCTGAGCTGCAACCTGGGGCAGAGCGCAGAGAGCAGCATGTCCCTCTTCCTGGCTCTCAACTCCCAGCTGTCCCGATGCTTGTCTATTGGTGGGGGGTGGGGGGATCCACTCTAATGCCCCTCTTTGGGTCTAATTCCTTTGGCCCTCCTTAATCATTCTCCCTCCTCCCACTTTCCCTCACTCTTTTAGATGCCCAGATGTCTTATGTTCTAGATTATTCACCCACTCTTCCCTCACCTGCAGCCCCCTGGCCCACTTCTCCCTGACTCTCTCAAAAGCCACTCACAGCTCTCAGGGCCCACAGCAGCTGAGAGTAGGAGAAGCAGATGAGGGAGAGAGGCACGATGAAGCGGAAGAGGAAGAGGAACCAGGTATAGTACTCGCTGCGGTATTTGGTGCCCACGGTGTACCAGTCGGGGCCACAAGAACACTGTAGGCCCTCAGGGATGAACCTGCAAAGGACCAGGCACTCAGCCACGGGACAAGCAGTTGCTCACTGTGGGCTCTCCACAAGCGTTAGTGGAGTGGGAGCTGAGATTCCTGGATCATGTTCTTCACTTAAAACCCAGAGAATGCCAACAGGCTTCAGGCTGGGGGATTTTGTCCTGACCAGCAGAGGCGATAGCAATTCCAACTGCAGAGCAAACATTAGCACTCATCTCCCACAGCCTTTTCACCTATAACTCTAACTCTTGAAAAAGTAGAGGTCAAACACTGACATACCTGAGCTCTCTTTCCACCCACACCAGCATGAGCTCCTTGCTAAGTCAGCACCACTGGCCTGCACTCACCGGCTCCAGCCAAAGAATGGTGGGATGGAGACGCCAATACCGATGGTCCAGGTAGCCAGGACCACCATCAGCGCGTGCTTGGAGCTGAAGCGGAAGTTGCCGAAGGGCTTACAGATGACAACGTAGTGCTCAAAGGCCAGGAAGGCCAGTGACCAGCCTATCACTAGACCTGTGGAAAAACGTGAGGAGAATGGGGTAGACAGCGCCCGGCCAGCCTGGCTGGCGGAGTGCAATTCAGATGGGGTGGAGCGGGCACAGAGAGGGAGGGTTGCACTGATGTCTGGAGTGCAGTGAAGACTCAAACATCCCATTTTGGTCCAACTTTTAGTTTGAGCTGCTTTGTACCCCAGTATTCAAAAGAGCACCAAACCCCAGACTCCTTTGGGGACCCCCTCCAACCCAAAAGCCTGCTCCTTTGGAGTAGTGTCCTTTGCCTCCCCCAGCCCCTTCCCCTGCAGTACCTGCTGCACAGCCCAGGAAGCCCTCCAGAGCACACACATGGCAGTCAAAGAGGAAGTATCCTTGATAGCTGGCGATGAAGACGGGGAGGACAGAGAAGATGCAGGAGAGGAAGCCTCCAAAGGACAGATTGACCAGAATGTAGTTGAGTGGCTGCCGCAACTTCTTGTAGCGCAGTGTGGCCACCAGCACCATGACATTGAGTGGTGTCCCTGCAAAGAAGACAAAGCCCATGAAAGCTGCCTGGAGATAGAAGGTCCAGACAGGGGCAATGTGGTATTGAGGCCCATCCCACGGCCCCACGGAGGAGAGGTTCTTGAACAGATAAAACTCCTCTTCCCCTGACATCTTATGAATGGGATGCCCCGCACCCCCTTGGATTCCTCTTATAGATTATCCTTCCACCACCACCCTCCTCCTCTAAAGACACTTGTGAACGATGGTACTTATCCTAAGTCTCTCAAGGACAAAGAAGTTTGGGATTAAACCCCTACCTAAACCTCCTTTTGTGGTCCCAAAGCCGATTGTGTTCTTCAGAGGATAAAAGAATTGGGATATGCCCAATTTATTACCTTATGGGTAATAAATTATAAACTCTGGACAAAATATTTTTTTAAAAAACTATTTGAAAGCACCTAAGTTATCCAAAAGGAGGCGGAAACTGAAAAGGACTCAACTCTTGGATGAAAGGAACCTCTACATCTAATGGAGATTTTCCTGAGAGCACTCCCCAGTATAAGTGGCATGGGACAGCTAGAGCTCAAGCAGAAAGCCTCCACCTTTCTTGGCTTTAAGAGTCAGAGGACAGGGCCGGGCGTGGTGGCTCACGCCTGTAATCCTAGCACTCTGGGAGGCCGAGGTGGGCGGATCATTTGAGCTCAGGAGTTCGAAACCAGCCTGAGCAAGAGAGAGATCCCATCTCTACTAAAAATAGAAAGAAATTAATTGGCCAACTAAAATATAGAAAAAATGAGCCGGGCATGGTGGCATGTGCCTGTAGTCCCAGCTACTTGGGAGGCTGAGGCAGAAGGATCGCTTGAGCCCAGGAGTTTGAGGTTGCTGTGAGCTAGGCTGAGGCCATGGCACTCTAGCCCGGGCAACAGAGTGAGACTCTGTCTCAAAAAAAAAAAAAAAAAAAAGAGTCAGAGGACAGAGTTTGAGCTGAAAACTGAAGGTGGATTCCCTGGAATGAAAGAAGCCACAGAAGGGAAAGCCTTTAAATATGCATATAAACCCCCCTCAAGTTGTAGGCTGACTACTGAACTATGGATGGAGGAATCTCCAAGAAGCCCAGCAAAAGGCAACAAGTGGAGGTCTGAAAGAGCTGAACAGAGATTTCAACTGTTACCCACTGCAACAAAGAGTTTGAGTTTGAAAGCCACCACTTTAGAAAGGCTGGATAAACGCTTAAGGCTTTCCATTTAAAACTTCCAAAGGCCACACGATACAGCTAGAATCTATAACCCAGGACTAAAAATTTGTTCTGAGACTAAGGTCAAAACCAAAGCTGACTCATACTAGCAAAGGATAAAACCAAGCTTCAACAAGTCCAAGGTAATCAACTAGTAATTTAACTGCCTGTTAGAACGAAAATCAATATTTCTCAATGAAAGATAACAGAATCCAGTCTTTAAAGTATACTATCTACAATGTCTAATATACAATGAAAAATTAAAAGGCATGTGAAAGAAAGAAAAACCCACAGAGAAAGGTGACCCATAGCCAAAAGAAAAAGCAGTCAATAGAAACGGAACCTGAGATGACCAGAAGTTGACATCTGCAGAAAGCACTTTAGCTATTATAAATATGTTCAACAACTGAAAGGAAAAAATGGTCATCATGAGTTAACAGATCTCAACAGAGGAATGGGAAGAATAAAAAAGAACCAAATGGAAATTCCAGAACTGAAAAGTACATTATGTACAATGAAAAATTCACTGGATGCCTTAACAGCAGACTGAACAGCAGAAGAAAGGATCAGTGAACTTGAACTTGTTATTGATCCATTAATAGATCAATAACAAAAAGATATTTGAAAAATTCCCAACCACTTAGAAATAAGCAATATACATCTATTAATAAATGCCCATTGGTCAAAAAAGAAATGGTAAGAGAAATTTGAAAGAATTTGAGCTGAGTAACAATAAAAACAGTGTATCAGAAATTGAGGGGCGAAACTAAAGCAATACTTAGAAATTTACAGCATTACATATTTATATTAGAAAACAAGTGGCTCACAGAACTCAGGGAAACACATTTACCAGTTTATTATAGAGGATATTACAAAGGACACAGATGAAAAGATGCTTAAGATAAGCCATGTGGGAAGGAGCACGCACCTTCCAGGAACTTCCATGTGTCCAGCCATCTGGAAGCTCTGCAAACCCTGTCCTTTTGGGTTTATACGGAGGCTTCATTACATAGGCATGATTGATTAAACCATTGGTCATTCATGATCAACTTAACCTTCATCTCCTCTCCTCTCTCCAGGGGTTGGGGGCTGGAACTGAAAGTCCTAACCCTGTAGTCATACCTTGGTCTTCCAGGTGACCAAGACCAATCCTGAAGATACCCTACTAAGGGCTGCCAGCCACCAGTCTACTCATTCGCATAAAAAAGACATCACTTTGGAGAATCTAAGGACTTAGGAGTTGTATGTCAGGAACCGGGGTGGAAGACTAAATATATATTTTACAATATCACACAAGCACATTCCAAAATTAAACCGAATTTTGGACTTTGGAAGGAACCTCAGAAATTTGCCAACAAGGAAACTGAGGTCCACAGAGGTGCTAATTGTTGCCTGACAAATTTATATGGAACACAGGTCTCCTGATTCCCAACCCACCACCCTCAAAAGGTCAAGGTTGTGCCAAGTTTCTGTCACATTGACTGGTATGCACCCTAAGTCTTCCAATCCTCCCTCAAGCTTCCAAAAGACTAAGATGGTTTAGAATGTCAATGTCCCTCAGTGTTTGGGGTCTGGGACAGGCCCAAAGGCAACCCAGCTGCAGAAAGAGAAGCTGGACACAGAGTTCTGTGAGCACAACACTTTGCTGGGCTATAACATCCTTGAGACCAGGATCTGTGCCGTATTCATTCTATCTAAGCTCTGGGCATGGTGCCTGAAGCGTATTGCTGGTCCTCGATGTTTTTGTTGCTTGAATATGTGAATGAATCTCTGACAATCATTCTCCAGCCCAGGCTCTAGTCCTTCAGGACCAAGGAGGCAGAATATCACAGTGAGTAATAACGGGGGCTCCAAAGTCAGACTGCCCAGGTTGGAAGCTGCGCTCCATCTCTTCCTGGCCATGTGACCTTGGCACCTGATCTCTCTAGGCCCATTCCCTCATCTGCAAAATGGGGCTGCAATAGCCTTACATCACAAGTTTGTTGGAAGGATTAGATGAGAAATTCCTCATGAAGCTGTCATCCCAGGGCCTCGCACATAGGACACGTGAAACGTACACTTGCTGTTATAATCAGGGCTCTCACTCCCTCCTGAGGCTACCAGGTCCATCTCTGGACAGCTCCAACAGACAGAAAATTCTCCTTTGTAGTGAGACTGTTACAGAACCGAACTGCGGTCTGCTCACCTGCTGAAGCAAAGCCAGACACTGAAGCCAAGAGTTGCAGCGGGAGAAAGGCATTTTAATTGTATGGTGCCAGGCAAGAACAGGCAGCTAATACGTAAAACCCAAACTCCCCTATGGTTTACAAGGCAGAGTTTTTAAAGGCAGGGGTACATTTCAGGCAGGCAAGTTTACACATCAATGCATGGAGGTTATACATTGGCTTGACCCAGAAAGAAAGTGGGGGGTATGGAATAGGTGGTTTGTAAGAGTCATGGATTAGCAGAAAAGAATGTCAAGATGGGTGTGACACAGTGAGAATGGCCTATATCAAGAAATCCCAAAACAACAAATGCTGGCGAGG
>VBSM01003176.1:16075339-16126218 GCA_008086735.1 Cheirogaleus medius | reverse complement strand
TTTAGTAGAGATGGGTCTCACTCTTGCTCAGGCTGGTTTCGAACTCCTGACCTCAAGCAAGCCTCCCACGTCGGCCTCCCAGGGTGCTAGGATTACAGGTATGAGTCACAGCGCCCGGCCTCCAAAAATAGTTTTAAGGGAGGCTTGCAGGAATATATGGGACACAATAAGAAATCATGAATCAAACGTAGGAACAAAAAAAAGAGAAACAACAGTAGGGAGTTAAAGAGTCAGGCATAAAATGAAACGCGACCACCCTGTGGACTTGCTACATTCAGCCTCATGCCTTCTAGCAGCTACTCATTTACATAATTCAGTGTCCTGAGAGTAAATGCAGACCAACTGCTTTTAGGATTATGACAGACAAGGCCCCCTGGGGACTTCACAAAGGAGACATTGGTGTGATGTAATAAACAACGTCCTCAACAACATCCCTGAATGGACACAAACCAGCTTCACGGATTCAGCAGAGACTCGGCACAGCGCAAAGCGCAGCTGGGAACCGGGCACTCACTGGGATGAGGCCCGGATGCTGTGAGCGCCACTGGTCCACAGGGAATTGCAGCCATCTGGAGGCTGGAAGTGCATCTCTCCCCATCCTAATTATTGCCTCTCTCTGCTCAGTTTTTTATAATTTATTTTTTGTTTTGAATGGAATATACACATATATGCCCAGAGCTCAAAATTCAAAGAGTACAAAAGAATATACGGTGAAAAGTAAGTCTCTTTTCCACACAGCCTCCCAGCTACTGAGCTCCCCCTCTCAGAAGCAACTAGTGGTAGCTTTTTGCTGTGTTTTTGATATGTAGGAGGTGACAGTGAGCGTGAGCTGATGTGTGTGACAGTGTTGTCCGGTAAACACTGACTCAGCAGGCTCCCCAGACGAGGATGAGATACAGGAAGAGCCGACGGGCTCTTGTGAACGGGAGGACTCACCCAAGGACCTGCCTGACTGAAAGTGTCCTCTCGCCCGGGAGGAGAGTGAGGAAGCAATGGAGGGAGAGCCATGATTCTCGCTAGAAAATTCCATCTGTGGCTTCTTAAATGCAGGCACAAACAAGCAATTGAGGCCTACAGTCCTACTGCAGGATCAAGGCCACAGTCATTTTAGCCTGGAAGTCACTTTACAGTGGGCCCCAGTGGATTTCCACCAGGGTAGCGCCCCTCTCCTCTGACCCCACCATCCGGGAGGCGTTTGGAAGCACGAAGGGTGTGGTATGGCCGTGGTACGGCCGTGGCAACGGCGGACAAGGGATTACTGATATTTAGTAGGCAGGATGCTGCTCCAGGCAGGCCACACAAATAAGAATGATTCTGCCCCAAATTCCAACAGCACCCCCAGAGAGAAGCACTGGCAGGGACCCAACCCTGGTCTCAGCTCTGAAACATTTTCCGCAAAGTCCCCCTAGGAGCCCTAGCTTTGAGCAACATTGCTCCCTGGCACACCCACCAAGAGGAACAATTTAGGGAATGTGTGCTGAGGGAAAGGAAGGACATGTCCAGTGTGCTGTTATTTATAATCCCATTTAAAGCTGGGGAACAGCTACCCAGAAAAGTCTCTCTTTGGTGTGAGAATACACGAGCTGTTGCCATGATCAGTTAGCAGAGCCAGTTATCTGGACCAGATGCTCCTGGATGGAAATAATAAAACTTCATCCCCTGGGTACAAAGGAATGCTGGCCAATCCATCCTCTAACGTGAAGGCTGTTCTTCCCGCCTATCCGAGGGGGGACTGGTTCAGGAGGATGCCTGCTTAAAAGGATGGGATGGTTTCTCCAGGCTTACGGTTTCTCCTTCAAGCCAAGTGGTGAGATTCACCTGAATATCTGCTGCCACTAGTGATTTTTGCGCTCACGCCTGAGCTTTTCTTTCTTTCGCTCATGCATTCATTCCGCAGACAGTTGCTGAGCGATGACTACAACAGCAGATGCGCTATGAGGATTAAGTGAGATGAACCTGGTAGAGTGCTTATACAAGGCAGGGCACTCAGAAATGCTTGGGAATCATTCGCATTGTCAGCAGGGTCGCCAAGGCCAGACACAGGGTGAGACCCAAACACCAATAAAACAGGCCTCTGCCCCCATGGAGCTCCCAGTTCACAGAAGACCACCCCTCCGGAAGGGAGCAAGGGTCCCCGAGTGTGATGATGTGGGACAGAGGAAACACAAAAGAGGGAGCCCGGCCAAGTCCACTGGAGTCTCTTACAAGGCTCCAGTTTCTGAGGCGTCATCTCCCCCTTCACTCTCTTTTGGGAACCCCCCAACCTGAAGGTCCCCACCTATCCCCCACTCAGGCTGTTAGCAGCTTCTTCCCAGGCAGCTCCTGGGTAGGATGAGCAGGGCCGGCTGGGGCAGGGGAGCACGTGTGGGTATTTACAGGATGTATTCCTCATCTTCTAGAAAGTCTGAGCAGCAGTGTGCACTGCATTTAAGACAGGCTTCGGATTCAGATAAATGTGAATAAGCTGAATTTAGGCGAGTTTAAGCATTCAGATAAATATGAAGTATAAGCTGAATCGAGGCAAGTTTCTTCATCTTACAACGGGGGTGACGCCAATCCCCCGGGGTTGTTCTGAGGTTAGGTAAGATCTGTAAAGCACAGAGCACGCTGCCCGGCCACGGTGGGCACTGAATAGCGGCTCTCCTGTGTGTATTTCCCCGCCTCGTGTCGCCGTCATAACCCATTTCCTTTGTGCCTCACTTCACAGTTTGCAGAGTGCTTTCACACAGTCATCACCCTGATCCTCACAATGACCTCGTAAGGTAAATAGGGCGGGTATTACAGTCCCCAACGGGCAGATGAAGAAACTGAGGGATTTAGCAAATGTCACCTAGTCGAAAGCGAGCTGGGACAGTCTTCTGGGTCCTCACCTAGGAGTCTAATGGGTTCGGAGAATTTTTTTTGGTGATCTGATCATGAGGTAAAAAAGAAGGGTGGTTCGTAATTGGGTGAAGAGATCCCAGCCAGGCTCACTCAGCCCTGTGGGCGCCCAGCAGCACCTCTACGAACCCCACTTGGGAGTCCTGGGCGAGGACTGGCAGGTCCTGGGGAAGGAAGGGCCCGCCTGGAGCATGCAGGTGGAGGGTCTGTGTGGCTCCGCAGTGGGCTGGCAGGATCAGGAGAGAGCCCGGGAGCAAGGCCTGCTGGAGTGCCGGCGGCCTAGGCCCGGAGCCAGACTGGAACTGGGAGGAGAGAGGAAGCTTCTAGGAACCACAAACTGCTGCGGCTGCTGCTGATGTGGCAGGGAAGATACATCTGGCCAGAGGAAATTGCCAGTGGCTCGTTGGTCTAGGGATATGATTCTCGCTTAGGGTGCGAGAGGTCCCGGGTTCAAATCCCGGACGAGCCCTGCCTTTTCTTGTCCCCACTCCACATACATGCACTGCCTGCAAAGTGATGGCTTCGGGGTGTGTGGTTAAAGGAGCCTGAGGACAAGCTGCCAGTCAGTATCCCCACTAGCCATGCCCTGTCTGTACCCCATCATTTCCACTGAGATCAAACTGAGCAAGAGGGGACTGGCATAGCATCTGCCCGAGCTTAAGAAGGCTGGAGCCAAAGAGCTGTATTTCATTTGGCAGAAAGACAACCTATCAGAGGGCCCCAGATGAAGAGCAAGGGACCAGGACAAGTTGGGGGCTGGGCCTGAGCTGGAGGTCAAGAACAGGCAGCCCTTGATGTAGAGCCCAAGCTGTGAAACACACTGGACTTGAGTCTGAAAGCTGGGATTATAGCTATAATTCTGAGTCAGTTTCCCCCTCAGTAACACGGGAACAATAATACTCACTTCTCAGTGTTGTGGGGAAGATTAAATCAGAAATTACAACCTTACAGATGTAGGGATTGTCAGGAATAATATTAAAGATAAAGATAATCTAGAGGTAAACGTGTGGGACCATGACAGACTGGACTAATGTAGCTATCCCCTCATTCAGTGCCCCCCAAAACACACACAAGGACATTGGATAAAGTTGAATTTAAAAATTAAAATATGACTCAAGAGGGGAGGGGAGACAAGGGCAGTGTATGTAACCTTAATGTTTGTACCTCCACAATATGCTGAAATAAAAAAATTTAAATATGGAAATCACAACATATTTTTAAAAAGTGAAATTCCCAGATATTAGAATTGAAGAAGAAATGTAAAGCCAAAGCAAAATGAGGAGGTGGTCTCATGGCCCATGGCAGGTGTTAGACACAGACAAACGCCCAGGAACCTGGAACTGTGTTTCAATCCTTACAGCCTCAGCCCACCACAGACTGGAACTGAACCCTCCCCCCCACTCGGCATAAAATGAGAACATCAAAGATCTACCTTATCCCTGAAAAGAGGACTAAAGCGGTGGCTCACGCCTGTAATCCTAGCACTCTGGGAGGCCAAGGTGGGCGGATCATTTGACCTCAGGAGTTCGAAACCAGCCGGAGCAAGAGTGAGACCCCAGCTCTACTAAAAATAGAAAGAAATTAATTGGCCAACTAAAATATATAGAAAAAATTAGCCGGGCATGGTGGCGCATGCCTGTAGTCCCAGCTACTTGGGAGGCTGAGGCAGAAGGATCGCTTGAGCCCAGGAGTTTGAGGTTGCTGTGAGCTAGGCTGATGCCATGGCACTCTAGCCCGGGCAACAGAGTGAGACTCTGCCTCAAAAAAAAAAAAAGAAAAGAAAAGAGGACTAAAAACTACATCCACCAGTCCAAGGAAGCAGAGAAAAGGGGTGGAAATGCAAGTCAACCCTGAGAAAATGAAGTCCCAAACCTGACCAAGTGCTTGTATCTGGATTTATGTGATCTTCATGGTGCTGGATCCAAGCAGAGAAATTAAATATAAACCTGGTTCAGGACGCTTGAAATCCACAGGAATACCACACAGCCACCCAGAAGCAAGAGAGAGTTCTATAAGAACATTTTCATAACCCAGGGCATATGGGACTCTTCATAAACAAAACAAAGAAAAAAACTACAAAAACCCCAAACCAAACAAACAACACCAAAATCTGCTGAAGAAGAGCTCACAATAAAATATTATTAACTTCTCCCACTTTTTCCTCTGTCCTGGCTGAGAAACATACAGTACCTTAAATGCTCTGTGACCTGGCTAGCCACACATTTTCCCCTGTAGGTCTGAACCCAAGCTAAGGCCTTGGATATTTGCAGGCACTGATAAAGGTGTTTAGGTTGTTGCTCAAAATACTAAATGACCAACCATGTTGCTAAGCACATAGAAGCTAGCCCTGTCCCCAGCCAAATTCCTTTAACCCTCATATAAAGTCTATAACCTGACCCCTCATTGTGGACATACGTAAATAGAACATCCCCTGTCTCATGGTCCACCTTGAGGATATACAGCAGCCCACTTGGGATGCATATTCCCCTAATAAATGCTTTGGGCTAATCACCCTGGCATTTAGTGCTTCTTTCTTGGGATCCAACCAGCTCCATCTTGGGACAGTTTGGAGCACTCCCTGTGGGAACTCCCTGCTGCTGTTCTTGGGGTGACTCCAGCCACAGATTTGGCTGGGAAGAAACAAAACTAGACAAAGAACCAATCATAAGGAAGAGTTAGCAGATACAACAAACAAGAGAGCACTCCAAGAACTGCACATAATGGAAGAACATGAAAAACATTATATAGGTATACTTTAAAGTATTAAAGATAAGAAAATAAACTGTAATGAAAACAGGGCAGTTTGGGAAAAAAGCAGATTATTGAGGGGGGAAAACCCAAATAAAACAAACAAACAAACAAAATGAAAGACATAATTATTGAAATTAAAGATTCAGTGATGTACTGAACAGTGGACTGAACTCAGGTGAAGAGAGACTTAGTGAACTGGAAGATAGAGCTGATGAGATCATTTACAGTGAAAAAGTGGAAAAGTGATGAGATAGAAAATATGAAAGAATAGTTAAAAGACATAAGGGAAAGAATGAAACAGACTAATATATATCTAATAGCAGTTCCTGAAAGTAACTGGAAGAATGGGGGAAATGTAATATTCCAATAGATACTGGTTGAGAATTTTCCCAAGTGGAAGAAAGACACAGGTCCTCAGGCTGAAAAGTCTTGAGCTCATAAATGCACTGTGGTGAAACTGCAGAATACTGAAGAGAAAGAGAAAAAATTTTAAAGCAACCCAAAAGAAAAATGCCTGTTTGCCTACAAAGATAAAAATTATATTTGCAGCTGACTTCTTAGCAGTAAGAGATTATAGAAAAAAACTCATAGACAACAAACAATTATAGAAAAGATTTATTTAAAAAAAGATTATAGAAAATTCTTTTTGCTGCTTATTAGCAGCAAAAGATTATGGGGCAAAAATATCTTCAAAAGGCTAATAGAAAATAACTGTTACCTAGAATTCTATGCCCACTAAATTTCCATTTAAAGGGCATGAAATAAAGACATTTTAAGACAAAGACCAAGAATGCTAACCCCTCAAAGACTTTCACTGCAATGCCACAAAAGGATATACACCATAAGAAGGAAATGGAAATAAGAAGAAAGTAGTGGAATGCAAGAAGGAATGGTAAGCAGAGAAATTTATAAATACGTTAGTCAATCTAAACAAGCATTGGGATGCTGCTGCTGCTGGTGGTGGTGGTTAGAAATAAGGTGAAACTAAAATAGTAGATAGAAATATGGGAGCTTGTGGGGAAAGAAGATCAGAGCTAACATGTTCTAAGGACTTTCTATACTCAGGAAAAGAATGGTGATATTGATTCACCATAGACTTAAGTAAGAATGTTTAGAAAATATATAAAGAAGTAATCATTAAAAGAATAGAAATAGAATATATAAATTCCAAATCAGTGGGGGACAAGGGATAAACAAGGTAAATAAAATAAATAAAGCCACTGTTAGTGGTGTTATAAATTGGTCCAACTACTTTCGAGCAATTTGGCAACAACTAGTAAAGTTTAAGATGCACCTACTCTATGACCCAGAAATTCCACTTCTAGGTATCTACCATAGAAGGCATGCACAGAGCTGTCCATTGCAGCACTGTTTTTAATATGGAAAACTGGAAACAGCCTAAATGCCTATTAGCAGAACAATGGATAAATACATTGTGATATATTCAGCAATGAAATAGTGTTCAGCAGTTAAAATCTATGAACTAGAACAACATGAATAAATAAAACAAATTGAGAGACAAAAGAACGTTTGCAGAAGAATGTGCACAATACAACACCATTTAGATAGATTTCTAAAACATTTAAATCAAATTTATGTATTGTTTGTGGATACATACCTATAAAATAGGACTGTAAACCCATACAGAGAGGGCTAGCTCTGAATCAAATGTAGCAAGATCGGAATGATTGTTGAATTTCAGTTCTGTGTACATGGATATGTATTATGTTGTTCTCTGTGCTGTACTTTTTTGCATGTTTCAAATACTCATTTTTTAAAATTTTTAATGAAAGGATCTAGGCATTTAGTAATAAGGGTAAAGGGGGATAAATGGCTGCATCAGTCCTCAGAAAGGATGATCTCCTGGGATGGGATTAGGAGGAGGCTGAGTCCTGAGTCCAGGGATTACAGGGATTAATTCAGATCATCCCCCTAGGCTGATCACCTGGCTGGCATGCCCACCACCCCTGGCCCTTCACAGACACATCCCTGGTCCACAGCCCGCCTCCCTTATATCTCCTAAGCACTTTCCCCCCAACCCTCAACCTGGTACTGGTCTGGCCAGGGTTTGCCCAAGTTTGGTTTCCGAGAACAGACTGGTTCAGGTCTTCCTTGAATGTTCCCCAAATCAAGAGTGAATGGTGACCTGTACCTCAGCAGCCAGGGAGAGATTAGTCCTAATACTCAGGATCAGAGCTCCATAAGGAGAGCTTGGACCTTTTTATGTCACAGTTGACAACTCCCCCCGCCCCCGTGCTTACCTCTACTCACCAAGAGGTCAGCAGTCAAGGCCAACTGCTGGACTTGACCCTGCTGGCCAAGGCAGAACCAGAAGGAGCTGGAGTGGAATGTACAGTCACTGGGCTTCCAGAATTAGTCTCTGCCAGTCCCTGGAGCTCTACATCCCCCAGACCCCCGATGCCAGCCCCTTTCGACCATCTCTGGCAAAGGCCCTGCTCCCCAGGTCTGGACAGACTCGGCATCTGCAGCAAACCCTCTGCAGAAGGGGTTGGCTTATTCAACAGCCTTTCCCCATGACTGGCAGACCCGGGCCACAGGATTCGGAGTGGAATCCTGTCCTCTGGGAAGCAAGTGAAACATCCTTGATCTCTGCTTATCATCTCTCAGAGCACTAGGCTGCAGGGAATGAGGGGGTGGGAAGGAGAGAGGCTTATAGGCAATATTATTGTTAATGGGCAACATTTAACTCCACAAATATGAAGTCATATGTTACATGATAAGATAGAGCATTAACTGTGTAGCTGGAAGATTTACTTTCGCCCATCTATTCTATGTGTCAGGCAATTTGTCAGATGCTGGAGCCACAAAGATGACTAAAATACTTCCCAAGCTTCAAGAAACTGGGCAGACAGAACCTGACAACCGGGAGTAGCTGGTGCTGCCACAGAGAGGCAGGCAGTGGGGAGCACAGCAGGGGCATGGGGAAGACTGCCTAGAAGTGACCCCCAACTGAGAGTTGAAGAAAAATAGGGATGTCCAGGCACAGAAAGGCTTCTTTCCTATGTAACAGGGAGGGCTTACGAACCTGGGAGCCTGCGAGGTAAACACAGACACCCCTCGACTTGTGCCTCGACTTGTGGGTGGATATGCAAGAGAAGGGACTGGTTTGTGTCCCTCGCTTCGGAATCTCCCAACAATTGTCTGGATGTGCTGGGAAGCTGGGTCCCAATTGCACACACTCCCCTCCTGGCTGAGACCTGCAGAGATGTGAGCATTGCCTGGGCAACAGCCAGCACCGGGAGACAGTCCTTGAATGAATGAATGAATGAACGAATGGTCGAAGAAGTGGAATAGGCTCTTTGGGCTTCCAGATCTCCCTCTGTGTGAGTGATAATCAGCAGTGCCCAGCCTGAGCCTATGGTGGGGGTGGCTGGCACCCCACCGGGTGTGGGACCTGGAAGGAAGGCAGGGCGGTAGGGGAGGTCTTCAGGCACTAGAGGCCGAGTGAGGCCACCGGAAGGCCGCTCCTAAGAGGGCCCCTGGCTCTGGCTTGCTGGGGACGAGGGGAGAGCAGAGACCAGGGCCCCACAGTTCGCACATCCGGACCGCGTGGGGCCGGGCGGGCTGACCGCGGAGCGGGTGGGGGCGCGCGTGTCTGCGCGTCTGGGGAAACAGTCCATCCTCGTCCTTTGTCGCCCCCACGGCTGAGAGGACCCGGCCCAATACCTGGTGCCGAGGGGTCCCCACGCACAGCCCACCCCGGGCGGGGCCCACCGCCAGAACCAGGGGGTCTTGTCGCCCCCCTGGGACAGTCTTAAGCCCTGAGTAGCTCACGTGGGCCGGGCGGCTGCGCGCCCCCCGGGAGAGCCAGGGGCGTACCGGAGCTGCGAGCAGGGAGGGCTTCCGGGCGGCGGCGGCGGGGGGAGGTGTCAGGTGGCGGCCAGGCTCCGCCCCCTCGGCCCGCCCTCCCTCCTCCCTGCGCACCCGGCTCCGGGTCCCCGGGCTCGCGGCTGCGGCTTCTGCTCCGGGAGGCAGCGGCGGCGGCGGCGGGAGCGGCCATGGAGGCGGGCGCCGGGGCCGGCGCGGGAGCCGCGGGCTGGAGCTGCCCGGGCCCAGGTCAGAGCCGCCCCTCCCTCACCTCTCCACCGCCACTCCTTCCTCTTCTCCATCTCTCCTCCTCCGGACCCCCAGGGGCTCCCTGCCTCCGCTGCGCCCCCCTCTCCGCCCGAAGTCTTCCTCCCTCGACCCTGGCCTCCACCCCGCGCGGTCTCCATCTTTCCGGCCTGGGACTTGTCCACACCAGCAGCATCCTCTCTGGCGGTCCCTCCCATCTTGTCTTTCCAGCCCCTGGGGCTCCAGACCTTGCAACCCCTCCAGCCACGAAGGCCCCTGAGCTCCGGGCGAGGGTGGGGTGGGCAGGTCCAGCGACAGAAGAGGGGCCGCCGCAGCCCAGAGCCCTTTCCCGCACGCCCCCCATTCCTCCCCTCCCCAGGCCACCTCACCCTTCCAGCCTCTCACCGGCTCCTGCCCTCTTCCTTCCATTCTTGCCCCTCTCCTCCTGTCCCCCTTGGGCTAAATATACACACCCCCTCTTTCTGCGTGAGGGAGAGGAGCCTGGAACTGGGGCTGCTGAGGAGGCTGGGCCACAGGGCAGGGGTCCCCGCAGGCAGGTGAGGCAAGAGGTGGCCAAGGCGGGGGGAGTCACAGAGCCGAACAGAGTGAGTCAGGTACTTGCACTGGGATAACAAACCCCAGGGCTCCACAGGGCTAGAAGGCATGTCCTCCTCTCTTCCCCGGCACCCCAGCCCCCAGCCACCCCTGGCATCCCGCAACCCTTTCTCTCTCTCTCTCTCTCTCTATCTCTATCTCTATCTCTCTCTCTCCCCCACCCCGTACAGGCCCCACAGTGACCACTTTAGGCTCCTATGAGGCATCTGAGGGTTGTGAGAGGAAGAAGGGCCAACGCTGGGGGTCCCTGGAACGGCGGGGCATGCAAGCTATGGAGGGTGAGTTCTCCCAAAAGGCTTTCTTCCCTTCTCCTTCCTCCCTCAATTCCCTTCCCTCCTCCCTCTGACCCCCAGAGCTCAGAGCCAGGACATGGCTCTTCCCTCAGGTCACCTCAGCCCCTCCTATCTCAAGTCAGGGCTCCAGCCCTCCCTAGGGCTCAGGCTTTGACAGAAGTTCAGGGTGTATCCCTTTGGGGCCCTGATCACCCAGCTAACCAGGTTGTGTGTCCCAGGGGAGCTGCCAGATCGAGAAAGAGGCCTCATTGGACAGAGCTTTGAAGCTGCCTTTCAGCAGGGGGTTTGTTCTCACTGCCTGCCGACCCAGATCCCAAGCTGTCTCTTGTTTTAAAAAGCAAGGAAGGGGGCATGTGGATTGTCTTTCTGGGGCCACCACTATTAACTTCCAATGGAAGCCTTACAGCTTTGGTTCTCTAGGATATCTTACTGCCTGAAAGAGAGAGCCTAGGAGGGGCCTGGTAAGAAGGCCAACCTCCCAACACACATGTGTCTCCACCACACCCATGTGACTTAGCAGTTGCTGCCAGCACCAGGCCCCTGGAAGGATGCTGGTCCATTTTTTAGGACTTGCTGCGAAGTGTTGCACATTCAGTGTGGGCAACCCTGCTCCTCCTCAGGGGGTCAGAAAATGGTCCCGGATGAACCTTAGGCAGCTGATACTAGAGAATGTAAGACCAGAGACTCAGAATTTTAAAACAAAGTAAAATAATCACCATCCAGACAAGATTTTGCTGTTTACAGGAACTGCATTGCAGTAAAGGAGGGGGTGCTCACCAAGCAGAGGCTGGGGACCAGCACCAAACCCCGGTTTTTTAATGCACTAAAATGGCAGGCTTCCTTTTTACACACAAGTACAACCTAAGACTTCCCCTGAAAGCCTGTGATCAGTGGGGAGGAGGGGCCTCACAGTGTTAAGGTGGGGGAAGAGACCTCATGGCACTCAGCTGGGAAAAGCAAGGTGGACTCCTGGAAAAATTCAGAAAGGTGTTTGATAATTAATATACATTTGCAAAGGCCTCAGTGTTTGTGCAGTAAAACCTCTAGAGTCATTTCCTTCAGATGTTTTCTTTTTTTTTTCACCTACTGACAAGCAATGCTTTCTTGTTATGGAAAGGCTAATTTCTCACAAGCCACCTGGATAATTTTTTGACTTTCTAAAAACCCCTAAACTGTAACTCTTGCCCCATTTGGCCTAAAGACCCACCCAGTATCTGAATCCTTTCTTGACTGCTTGTCCCACACGTGGCTGAGCCAACACTCGCTGCCCTGCTTGCCCCCAGGCAGTAGCAGGAGGCTACCACGGGAAGGGCCTGGGAGGGGGAGGGTCTGCCTCCAAAGGTGACCCTCACACCTGAGGAGTCATCATGAGTACAGGTCCTGCCCAGGGGCTTCTTGGGGGACACCAGGTGGCACTACAATACCATCTCTGCCTGGGGATGGTGAGTTTGAGGGCTCTGGAAGGACTGTGGGAAGGAAGTTGGTACTGACTCCCACATGGGATGGGGTCTCTCCTAGGGGAAGTATTACTCCCAGCTCTCTATGAGGAGGAAGAGGAAGAGGAAGAGGAGGAAGAAGAGGTGGAAGAAGAAGAAGAACAAGAGCAGAAAGGTGGCAGCGTGGGCTCCCTGTCAGTTGGCAAGCACCGGGGCCTGAGCCTCACGGAGACAGAGCTAGAGGAGCTAAGGGCTCAGGTGCTCCAACTGGTGGCAGAGCTGGAGGAGACGCGGGAACTGGCAGGGCAGCATGAGGACGACTCCTTGGAGCTGCAGGGTGAGTGCCTGGGACGGGGCCAGGGCGCCTGGGTCCAAAGGTTCTGTGCTCCTTTGGATCCAAGCCTGACGCTGGCCCCCACTCCCTGCAGGACTTCTGGAGGATGAACGGCTGGCCAGCGCGCAGCAGGCAGAGGTGTTCACCAAGCAGATCCAGCAGCTCCAAGGTAATTCCCAGGACTCAGACTGGAGCGAGGTGGCCATCCAAGTTGTCACCCAAATACTTTTGTCCTGAGGGTTTGACTGAAGCATAGCAGACAAAAATAACCTAATTCAGTACTTTTACCTCATTTTTCTCTACTATTCTCACTCTTCTCTCTTCTCCTTTTCGCTCACTCTCCTCTTTCCTTGGTTTCCTTTCCTTGCATCTCCACCTGGCTCTTCTGCCCCCCCTCCCCCGCTTTCCCTGCCATCTCACCTCCTCTCTCCTTGGGTCTTTCCTCTTGCTCTCTTTCAGCCTCCTCCTTCACACTGCACCCCTTTTCCTTTGTACTCCTGGCCAGTGCCAGGGGTGGGTGACCAGAGTTGAATTCCAAGCCAGATTTCTTTTTCTTGTCCCTCCAAAGGATACCATGGAAAGAGCAGACAGCCAATGAGAAGTGACTGGAGGGGCCTCTGCATCTTTTCTTTTCTTTTCTTTTTTTTTTTTGAGACAGTCCCGCTGTGTCCCCAGGCTAGAGCGCAGTAGCGTCATCATAGCTCACTGCAACCTCAAACTCCTGGGCTTAAGCGATTCTCCTGCCTCAGCCTTCTGAGTAGCTGGGACTACAGGTGCATGCCACCAGGCCCTACTAATTTTTCTATTTTTTGTAGAGACGGGGTCTTGCTCAGGCTGGTCTCCAACTCCTGGCCTCAAGCAATCCTCCCACTTTGGCCTCCCAGAGTGCTAGAATTACAGGCGTGAGCCACCGCCTGCCCAAGCCTCTGCATCTTTTAAGGGAGGCAAATGAGATCGCTTCTCTTGCTCCCTAGGACCTGAGCTTGTGGCCCCTGAATCCCTTTCTTCCAACACCCACGTCCTTTTGTCTCTGGGAAGCAGCACGTCAGGTGTCCCACATTCCACTGCACCACCAAATAAAGAGGCAGCTTTTGTTACTTCTGTGGGCTTCCAGAAGGTTTAGGGGAGCTGCCCTAGAAAACAGCAGGGACTCTCTAGGGAGAACTGAGATCAAGCCAAAAGAAGAGTATAAATGGAGAAAAAAGGAAGGCCAGGAAACAGGCCTGGAGAGGAGCAAGCAGAGGTGTAAGAGAGAGAGAAGAGAAAGGGACAGAGATGTATCAAAGGTAGATGCAGGAAGCGTGGACAGTGAAGGGGGCACACAGAGGAGGAAGATGACAGGTAATGGGTTGCACAGGGAAGAGTGTGGGTGTTGGTCTCAAATACCTAGATTCTTGGACCCAGATCTACCAGTTGGTCTCAGATCAAACTTTGTTATCTTGGGAAAATCACTTTTATCTTTCTGATATCTTTATTATCTATAAAATAGGACTAATTATTTTGTTTATCACTTGTTTATTGAGTGCTTTTATGCTTAGAGGACCAATTATGAATGAGACAGACCAGATCCTTGCCCTAATGAAGAGTACATTCGAATGACGAGAGGCAGAAAATAAACAAATAAACAACACAACATGTGTTCAGGTGGCAATAAATGCTATGATTATAATATTGTGGTCTATAGAGAGGGAATGGGATGGGAGTTTATTTTAGATAGGGCAGTTAGAGAAGTCTTCTTTTAGAAGATGGCATTTGAGCTAAGACCCAAATAATGACAAGGATCCAGACATTCAAGAGCTGAGGGAAGAGCACACCAGGCAGAAGGAACAACAGCTGCAAAGGCCCAGAGGTGAAAATGAGCATCATGTGTTTGTGGGAAAGAACAAAAGCCACTGTGGCTGGAGCAAAGAGCATATGTAGGACCCTAGTAAGAGAATGTGGCCAGGCAGGCAGAGGCCAGATTACCATGGGTCTTGTGGGCCAGCTGTGAGGTTCAGCTTTCATTTTAAATGTAGCAGAGAGCCATGGGAAAGTCTTAACCAGGGCGGTGGGGGGAAGGGGGATCTGATCTGCTTTACATTTAAAAAGATTACTTTAGATTACTTTGGCCACTGTGTGGAAACCAGATGAGGAAAAGGACTCAAAGCAGTGAGTCCTGTCGCCAAGTTATTGCAATAGTCCAGTCAAGAGATGATGGTCACTTGGATTAAGGCAGTAGAAATGCAGATGGTTCAGAATATATTTGGAAGGTGGAGCTGTCAGGACTTGCTAATGAATTAGATGGGGAGATAACATGGACATGAAAGATGACTTTACCCTGAGAAAATGGGTAGATCATGGTGTCACTTATTGGGATGAGGAAGACTTGGCAAGGAACAAGTTTGGGGACTAAGGGAACCAGTTAAAGCACATTTTCTACCTGTTGAGTTTGAAGTGGCTGTTGACGTCCAAATGAATATGTTAAGGCAGCTAGACATATGAATCCAGAACAAGGGGAGAAATTAGGGCTGGAGATACAAATCTGGGAGTCATTAATATAGGCCTTAGAATCCATGGGATCACTGTGCAGTCACATGGAAGATACCGGAAGAGGAGAGAAAAGGGTCCAGTCCGGTATTTAGAGTTCCAGCCCAGAAGGAGAAATGAACAAGAGGGACTGAATGAAGTAGGAGGAACTCCTGAAGCATGTCGTTCCCTGGAAGCCAAGAACAAACAGTGCTTCAAGGAGATAATGATCCACCGTGTCAAAAGTTGCTAAGTCAGGTGAGATGGCAGTTGGATTTGGCAAGATGGAGGACCCTGAGCCATTTCGGTGCAGATAGATGCCTGACTGGATTGGGACTGAAGAGGAAATGGGAGGTGGAATGGAAAAGGTGAGTGCAGATAACTCCAGTAGTTGTTTTGAAGAGAAGCAGGGAAAGAAGGGGAAAGGAAATGGGGTCAAGGGAGAGTTTGTTCAATGTAGGAAATGCTAGATCACGTTTGTTCGGGGAAGGGAAAGATCCAGCAGGGCAGAAAAAGGCAATGGCCTTTGCTTGGAGAAGGGACATTTCATCCTTTCAAATGGGCGGGAAGTCAGAGTCTAAGCGAGATGCGGGTGAGAACTGGAGCGCTTCCCTCTTCAGCATGAGTCTAGAAGACGCGATGTCACCCCCGCCGCCCCGTGGAAGGCGACTGAGGCCTCCCGCGCACGCGCGTTGCCGGTTTCCGCCAAGAGGGGGCGCGCGCGGCCTCGGAGGTAGCTGGTGTTCAGAGGCCGTTCCGGCCGCCACAGCCCCTCGGGGGCCGGGACCGGCCGGGCGGCGGGGAGGCCCCCCAGGGAGACCGCTAGCGGGGGGCCGGCGAGATGGAGGCCATAACCAGTGAGTCAGAATCACCATCTCTGTCCTGCAGCCGGACTCCAGGGCCCTTGGCCTCGCCCCGATGGTCCCAGCCCCTCAGTCAACGGGCGCCCGCTATTCGAAACCCGGGTTGCCGGTTGCCGGGTTGGGCCTTTTCAACTCCCGCAGGCCGGGCCGCCCCGTCCCGCTTCCGAATAAGCCCCGCACCCTGCCTCGGGAGATCCTGCACCTTCTTCCATTATCCAGTGAGCCTCAGAATGCTGGCTTTTAAGGCCAGGCCCTAGAGGCGCGCCTAAGGGAGATTTGAACCCTAATGTCCAAGGCATATTAGGGAAGCGGAGGTTGGTCTGGACTCCCAGAAATCCTGCCACAGACACTTGGGCCTTTATCCTAATGGCCAGTTTCCCAGTGTGTCTCCCCCATTTGACTGTGAGCTCCAAGACAGGACATCCTGCGCTGTTCAGCAGTGGGGACAGAGCAAGGAGTTTCTTCCTTTCAAATAGGAAGTCAGAGAATATAAATGGAGATGCTTGAGTTTGGCACAGCGTTGATCAGTTAACATTAATTGAATAGACCAAGGAGAGGGGGCAGCTGGGAACATTCTAGAGCAGGAAGAACTGGCAAAAGATGTGCCCAGAACTATACATGTGACCTCAGGAGAGTAGAGCAGGAGACCTTCCCCTGAGATACCCTGACCACTCAGAATTTATATCTGAAACATGTCCAAATTTTTCTTCAAATGTCTAGGTTCTCTTCTAATTTTTTTAAAAAAATACCAAACATGTAATTCTGTATACATAGGAGATACTCAGTAAAAGTTTGTTGAATGGATGAACCCCTTCCCCATTTATGCATGACTACAGAAAATATTTATTGAGCTGCCTTATGCAGGCACAATACCACATCCTAGAGCTGTAATGGTGAGCAAAACAGACATGTTCCCTGCCTTCATGAAGCTTATAACCAAAGGAAGGAAAGGCCAAATACACACATACACTGCAAAGTATAGGGTGCTTATGAGAGCATTTAATACAGGCCTTCTCTTAGTTTTTTGAGGAGGTGGGAGGAGGGGCTAGGAAAAGTTGAAATCTGAATGGTGAGTAGAATGAGCAGAGGTTGGGGGCAAGGGATGGGAGAATGTGTCTTGCAAAGGGTTTATGGGAAGTCCTGACCCTAGCAACTCAATGCTTAATTCCCTAATCCTGGCCCCCAAATCCTGAATTTACTATTAGTGTCAGTGCCTTTTGTTCTCTCTCCATTTTTAGGTTCTCATCTGTGTCCAGAAACCCTGAGATGCTCCATAGATACAGAGAGTTCAGACACATTCTTTTGTAAATTAAAAAAATATATATGTATATTATAAAATATAGATTTGTTAGGACTCAAACAGCACAGATACATATGCTGTGGAAAGTAAAAGACCTTATTACATGCTATCCCACTCCTCAGAAGCAACTACTCTTTATGGTTTAGGGCATGGATCTTTCCAGGCCTTTTCCTATCTTTGTACATTTGTGTGTTATATACTATACATAAAAATATTTTTTGCAAAAGTTAGATAATACTGTATTTTTACAGCTTATTTTTCCTTCTAGTTAATAGGGAAACTTTTTTTATCTCTTCACTATAGATCCCCTACTTTCTTTTAAATGGCTACATGATATTCTATTTAACTATTGTCAATTTAATCAATCCCTTATTGATTGCTATTTAGGTTATTATCCCATGTTTGATTATCATGCAGTGAAGTTATGTTTGCATTTCAGCTGTGAACTCTAAATGTACATTGTTTTGGGTCTAGTAATTACCACAGGATTTCTTGAGAACTATGAGCTCCGTAATTTCTGAGCTCCCAGACTGAATAGGTGAAAATAATCTGTATACATTTTTTTAGTCAGGGAATTTTTAGAAAGACTCAAAACATCAATACAGTAAATTAGGTTTGATCTTTAACTGTTGGGTGACTCCTTAGAAGCACTTAATCCTTTTTGTTTACAATACACTAAATTGTTGCCTCAAAATCTACTTTTCTACTGCACCTTACTACATGGAGTCACTCTCTGTTCCCTTCTTAGGTACTCTATTTATTTTATACTACATACATCATGCTATACTTCTCTGATGGGAAAGAGACTAGGTTGTCAAGAGTTTCCAGACAATAAGCCTACCTTTAACTTTGTGCCTCCAGAACACAGTAGATTATTTCACTTCTCTTGACCATCTCAACCTTTGGGCTTTGCAGGTGAGCTGCGGACTCTACGGGAGGAGATTTCCCTGTTAGAGCGCGAGAAAGAAAGTGAACTTAAGGAAATAGAACGGGAATTGCATTTGGCCCAGACTGAGATCCTGACTCTGCGACAAGCAGCAGAGGATTCTGCAACTGAACATGAGAGTGACATAGCATCCCTGCAGGAGGATCTCTGCCGGATGCAGAAGGAACTCACTGACATGGATCGCATTCGGGGAGATTATGAGATGGAGATCACCTCCCTCCGTGCAGAAATGGAAAGGAAAATGTCTGAACAATCCAATAGTTTAAGTCTCTCAGATTTCTCTGGGTTGCAAGGTATGAGAACAAGCCCTCCTCCTTGTCTATCAGTACTAAGTCAAGCAGAGAAGAGAAGTTAATATATAGGAAAATGGTAAAACGTGGCATTAGACCATGAATTGGGAACCTCTAGATGTCTACATGTTGAATTTGAGACTGTAGAGAGAGGAGAAAAACTTACCCAGATGTTATATAACCAGTTCATGGCAGGGTAAGAAATAGCACCATGGAGATGTACCCTGGGAATTCTTCAGAAAGCCATTGGGTCTTTGTTGATTTGGCTATGAGAAAACGCTTCCTAGGAAAGTTTCCAGTTCTGGGATGGGTATCTATACCCCTATAGGGACCTGTCACCTTGGGAAGCCCTTCCTGCTTCTCTGGAATCATGGCACTTTGCCTGGACCACTTTATGGAGAGCCTCTGGTCCTGCTTCCCAGGTCCCAGATGCTAATTCTTAAGCTCTTTTAGCCCTCCCCAAAGTAGAAGCTTTAGGGGGCAACAAATCAGAACATAAGACAGCTGGAGAAGAAGAGAGGTTATTCCTGGTAATACATGAGGTACTCAAAAGCTTAGAGCCCTGCTTTCAGACAGTGAGTCTCCCGGCTAGTTGCTAGGATTCATGACATCAGAGAGTTTGCCTTTATTCTGAGGCTAGATTTATGATCTGAGTATAATGGAGGCCCTATATTTGGCCAGGTCAAGCAGAGGCAATCAACAAGGAATCAAAGAACTGCAAGTTTTGCCAGTTGTGTCAAGCCTCTCAGAAGAGCCTTTGAACTGGTGGTGCTAGAAGGAGGAGGCTAGCACAGTGGGAAGGCTTGCCTGGAGCAAAACAGACCTGAGTTCAGGATCTCAGCTCTACTAATTGGCAGGATAAACTCAGTAACTCAGTCTCACTTTCCATATCTGGAGTATTGAATCAAAATTAGTCAGTAAAATCTTACTGATAGATGGGATCCTAGTGCAGGAAAAGAATCTTAGGGAAAATGTAGAGAAATCCAAATATACTGTGGAGTTTATTTAATAATAATGTATCAATGTTGATTTCTTAGTGGTGATAAGTGTACCATTGTAATATAAGATGTTAACAATTGGGGAAACTGGGTGAGAACTCTCCCTGGGAACTCTCTACTGTCTTTGTAACTTTTGTTAAATCTAAAAGTATTCTAAAATTAAAAGTTTATTTAAAGAAAAAAAACTTACAAGGCTATTTTGGGGATTAAATGAAATGCGAAGCATACTTGCACACTAACCAAATCTGAGGCTTGAAACCATCAAGTCTAATGCTTAGCGCATGGTTAGTTTTCATTAAAGATTAGTTTTCTTCCTTCCTTCTATGGTAATCTGCAGTATTCTAAGGAGTTCTGATTAGAATTAAGAGGAAACATTAGAAGTCACTTTCAGGGTGAAATTGAATCTTCCAGCAGGTAAGATAGGTCTTGTGTTCTAATTAGAGCAAGTTAATGTTCCTCAAATATCAGTAGAACTAGTATTCTAAGAGACATAATTCTTAATCATAAAGAAACAAAACAGATATGGGTGTTTGTATCATCAGAGCATCAAAAAGTATTGGTGACTGGTGCTTAGGGGCATGTGCTGGGGCATTTCAGCCAGATCTCTTCTAATGCTTGAGGATAATATGTGAATCTGGTTAGAGCAGACTTTTCTATCAGCAGATAAAAGGCCATTAGAATTCTTGACCACATCCAGGCCAATGTTTTCGATAGGGCGATAAGGGAAGTAAAAGGAAACTCAAAATGCCTGGGTTGTTCCTAAAAGGCAGGAACTGGCAGTGTGACATCTGACAGTTCACATCTCTCAGCTTTTTGTACTAAAAGTATAACAGGAAGGTAATGATAAACAGTTAAATGAAAACTTTAAATACAGTAAACCAAAAAGTTAATTAAACCCTCAAAAGCTCAAGACCCTGCTTTGGTTGAGGCTTTGAAGATGAGCACACAGGGCAAATCTGGGCAGATGAGAAGGACAGCAATCTGAAAGAGGACAAAGACTTGTTGCACTGTGGAATTTTCTGGGCCCTGTCTTCTAAGCCTCTGCATGTGGTATCTCTTTTCTGTCTTCAGAAAAAGAGAAGCTATTCAGCCTTCTGCTCTCAGGTTTCTAGATAAAAACAGGGGGTTTGTCATCATTGCTTTCCTTCTGAGGGTCTCATCTCTCTCTGCTTGTCTTCTGCAGAAGAATTGCAGGAACTGCGAGAACGCTACCAATTCCTGAATGCGGAGTACCGGACCCTGCAGGAGAGCAACAGTAGCCTCACAGAGCAGCTTGCAGATCTGGAGAGCGACAGGTACAGCCAGGATGCTAATGGGGCTCTGTAGGACTCTTCCTTGCCTTGGGCTTTCCCCTCAAGGCAGATGCCAGGGTAAAGAGTGTTCCTCTGCTCCCGGATACCCAGTCCTTTTCCTGGTATCCAGAGGATACAGATAACTGCCTGGAAGCAGACGTGAGGATCCGATCTAGTTGTCTTAGAACTACAGTGAGTGAGTTCTAAAGTTTAGTTTTCTCCCGTTCTAGGTATTGGGATCTGGTTTGCTTTGCCCTAGAGTAGTTCAGAAGAGATTCCTTTGTTGTCTGCACAGATTTGATTCAGTCTAATGGCACAGTGCTTCCAGATTGGAGCTGGCGTGATGCCAGGCCCAGTCTCAAAACCAACTGGACTGGCACTCTTAGGGTCTCTCAGAGCCTTTGCAGACTGAGGTGCTGGAGACTTTTTCTGTGATCTTCTAAACATGTTTATTTGAGAGGTGAATCACAATAAAAGGCCCCTTACTATCTGTGGCCTAAAATGAAGGCATCAGGACTGAGCACACTTGGTTGGTAATACCAAACAGAGCTCCTTCTCAGCATGGCTCTGGTGTTCTGGATTACAGGACACGAAGAGCAACAGAGAAGTGGCTGGAGTCCCAAACACTAAGGAGTATGATGTCAACAGAGTCTCAGACTTCAGAAATGGATTTCCTAGAGCCTGATCCTGAAATGCACTTGCTGCGACAGCAGCTTCTGGGAGCCGAAGAACAGATGCATGACATGCAGAGCAAGGTAGGGGATAGAGGAGAAGGGAGGTGGGTACCTTTCATTGTCTCTCCTGCACCTTCTCCTGGCCTGTGGTAGAAACATCCCCTTAGGCACAGGGCTGACAGAGGAGGCCTGCCCTGTGACAGGAGATAGTACTCGTGGGGCTTGCTTGTTTGCCTGATGTAATATTCCAAACAAAGGAATGCCATACTTTCCCCAAGGCTATTCTTGGAGCGCATGTGATACCTGTAGTAAGTCAGCCTTCCTGTTCCATTTCCCACACAGTGCAAGAAACTGTGTTGTGAGTTGCAAGAGCTACAGCATCATCGCCAGGCCAGTGAAGAGGAGCAGAGGCGGCTGCAGAGGGAGCTCAAGTGCGCCCAGAACGAGGTGCTTCGGTTTCAGACCTCCCACAGTGTCATCCAGGTAAATCCTGCTGGGGGAGGCACGTGGGGAGGGCAGAAGGCCTCGTGGAGGCACTGCTCCCGGAGGGATGCTCTGCTGACTCTTGCCTTACAACCAGGGCACAGTCTACTGGAAACCGATTTAGAAGTCATATAGCATTGCATTCTAGAAACAGTAGCCATTACTGCGTGTGTGTCTCACAGAAGAAACCAAACCATAGACCGTAATCCTCAAGATGTCTGCTTCTGAAAAGGAACCAAGGTGATCTGTAGAGAGATATGCTGTTTCTTGAGAGTAACTGTTCTACTCGCATCCTCCCCACCACAGAACGAGGAGCTGAAGACCAAACTCTGTACTCTGCAGAAAAAGTATGATGATAGCCAAGATGAGCAGAATGAGCTCTTGAAGGTGCAGCTACAACTTCAGACTGAGCTCCGGCAGCTCAGAATCACGCAATCCACAGTCATAGAAAGCCAAAGTGAGAAGGTAACAAGAACCAGAGGTGAGGGGACAACTTAGGCACTAAGAGCATTTTTCTGAGGTTTTGGGGAAGGTGAATAAGACTAGCAAGTTGGATAACTCCAGCTACCACATAGGTAGCACCGCAGATTGAGAATTCCAGCTCCCCTCAAGTACTGCTTTAGATGAGAGGACAACTGGTAAGTGAAGGGCAGGGAGAAGTAAATTCTTAGACTGTCGGTGTCTGACAGTGACTCAGGCAGAAGAGTGAGTGGGTTAAGGAACCCAGAGGCACTGCCCAGAGCCCCCTCTGCCATAGGAATTACGGTGCCGGCTGCAGAAGATGCAGATCCAGTACCAGAACATCATGTGCGAGAAAGAAAAGCTGCTGGAAGTGCAGCGGCAGCTGCAGGAGAAGCTGCGGTGCCATGAGGCAGAGCTGCAGCATCTTAGGAAGATGGTGGCCTGTTTGCAAGAGAGCAAAGAAAAGGTAAAAGAAGGCCCAGGTGAGGGAGAATGTAGCCAGGCAGAATATTCTGTGCGGCTGAGTGCATAGAGGAGGAGTGGCAGTGGTAGGAGTCCTGTGGAAGGGCTGGTGGTAAGGGGCCAAAGAGATGCTTAGGAGAAAGGTGATCTCAGGGAGACACAACGCTCTCAGCTTCCTTTTATTTTAAATTATAAAAGCAGCCTATAAAAGGGAAGCCCTTTCCGCTACCCACTTCCCAAAAAAGGAAGCCCCAGAAGATCTGTGTTCTGAGCCTGTTGGGGATGGGTCTATCTTGGGTAAATCTGTCTGGGATGAAATTGGGGCTAGGAAAGACAGGGGAAAATGGATGCTCTTAGTCCCTGCCTGAGAGGAGAGAATGCAGCAGCCGGGGTGCCTGGGGTGACAGCCAGGCCTGCCTCCCCTGCCCAGAATGCAGAGATGCATGCCCAGCTTCAGGAGATGAAGCGGCAGTGCCAGGCCAGCAAGGAGGAGCTGGAGCGTCAGAAGCACATGTATGACCAGCTCGAGCAGGATTTCCTGCTCAGCCAGATGGAGCTGAAACAGCTCAAGACCACCCAGTGCCCTCCGGAGGACAAAGAGAAATGTGCTGATAAGGTAATTGTAATTCAGAGAGGTGAGAGCTCCTGGGCACTTGATCTGGAGAGAGGAGGTATGGAGGCAAAAGATGAAGTCACCTAACAGAGGGATTTGATGGGCTTCCTAGGCAGGAATTAGAGACAAGCCACATACTGTTAACTTTAAAACAGTTTGCCCTGACCTTGAGTTTGAGCCAGAGCCATAGCTTAGTAGGATCAGTACATCTGCATCCCAGTCTGAACACCTGAAGGTTTTACACATGATTCCATATGTGTGGACATTTATATGTTATATGTTAGAACTAGTCATTTGTGGAGAACATACACAACATAGGCCCATATACACAACTATTATTGTTAGAACTTGAGAGAGGAGTCTACGGCCATACCACCCTGATCTTGGAAGCTAAGCAGGGTCAGGCCTGGTTAGTACTTGGATGGGAGAGAGGGGCCAGTTTTCTGTGACAGATAGCAAATGCTCTTATAAGGGTACAAGGTCTCATGCCCAGAGTGCTGATTAGGTAGTAGAAGGATGTCAGCTTTTCCAGGATTTATTCTGTGACTTTGGAGTAGTTAAATCCTCAAAGCTTAAATTGTGCCATCTTTAAATTGAAGAGATACTACTCTTATCTCATTTCCTTTTAGTAAGAAATCCTGGTAGTGATAAATAAGGCCTTATTCCTTTTTCTTTTTACATAGTATGTAAAACATAAGCTGTTGTCATATACCCTGTTGAGCACTTTCAGCTCCTGATTACTGATAGGAAGTGGAATGTGTTGAAGCATATTGGAGAAAAGGCATAAGAGTCTCAAAAGATGGTGGAGTTGGTCACATTCTGCTGGAATACTCAGTAGTTCTTGCCACGGCCAACAGCCGTGTGTCTCTAGAGAAAGGCCTTCAGAGGATAGAGGATTGGGAAGGTTATTTGGGTCACACCTCAACAGTCTACTTGCCCTTCTATGCCCAGGCTCACATTTCCCCCTTCCTCCACTCCCACTAAATTTGGGGATCTCGGGGGTCCATGACTTGCTCATCACCTCTTCTCCCAGTGAAAACAGCTCTAGGAAAGGAGAAGCAAGCTGGCATACAGAGCCAGCTTTCTCTATAGTCATGAAACAGCATTGGGATTCATCAGCTATTAGAAGATTTGGGTTTTGGGGATCATGGGATGATTTAGCCTTCGCAACCCAAATTCAGCAATAGCTTATACTTTTCTAAAGATTTTAAGAGATGATTAGGGTAACCAAAATGGCAAAAATTAGGGTGAAATGAAGTTGTTATTGGTAAAGAGCACAATTAGGTCCAAAAACAACCAATGTTAGTGAGAGTAACAGGAGCTAGAGTTCCCAGCAGGACAGGAAAATGGTGTGCGAAAGGAAAGGCCCAGAGAAAAGGAAGGTGGGAAGTGCGAAGTGAGGGGCATGGACAGCACTCCCTCTTGAACTGCCCTCAGAAGGGAATGGGAGTGGGAATTTAGAGCACAGCCAACAATAGCCCAGAGCAACTGCTCTGAAAGACCAGCCCCCCGGGCCTTTCAGCATGAGCGCTGGTCTGCCTGGGCAGTGTGGCTTGTGGTGATCAGTCCAAGGCAAATTTACAGTGAGAGAGATCTTGGTAATCTTGGGAAGAGATCTTGGGAAGAGATCTTGACAGAAAAGAGATCTTGAATCCTAAGAGGTAGGAGAGTGCAGAAGCACTCTGCTAGCCACCGAGGAAGCTTCCCTTACAGAGTAACCACCTCCTCCACACCCTGCCCCCACCCACAGTGTGACACACTGCTGTCCAGACTGACAGAATTGCAGGAGAAGTTCCAGGCCAGCCAGAAGGAGATGGGGCAGCTGCAGATGGAGCAGTGCGAGCTCCTGGAGGATCAGAGGAGGTTGCAGGAGGAGCAGGGCCAGCTGCAAGAAGAGCTGCACAAGCTCACGTTCCCGATGCCCAAATGTGGTCTCCTCCATAAGGTAACCCCAGCCAGGGGTGGCTGCTAACTGTGGGGCAGCTGCTCTGAGGAGCTTCCCAGTGTGACTATACTGGGGACAAATAAAAGGGTGGGGATTGACCTTTGTCCTTTCCTAACCAACCACTCCTTACTTTCTCACCAACTCCCCAAACCTAAAAGCTTTATAGAGCCAGTTAGGGTTTTTCTTATAAGGGCTTTAAAAAATCTTCAAATATATTTTATACTCTGGAATCTGTGCAGCATTTTATATTTATATATTTAGTCCATCTAGAGAAAAATGCACCTGTTAGCACTTTGAAACTACAAAATACATCCAAATATAAGAGGTCGTTACCACTTAAGTAGCAGGTCTTCAGAGAAGACCTCTCCCCCTCCCCTTCCTCCCCTCTCTCTCATCCCCAGATGGGCTGTGTGAAGCCAACACAGAGGCTCTTTAGGGACTTGTTCCCAGCAGGGGTGAGGCACGGCAGGAGGCAGGAGGCAGGGTCTTTCCTTTTAATCACCACAATCCCTTGCCTCCTTCCTCCATGCCATCACAGAGTCAGGAGTTACTTACAAAGTTACAAGACCTATGTGAACTGCAGCTGCTCTACCAAGGCATGCAGGATGAACAGAAGAAACTGGTCCAGAACCAAGAATCTGTATTAAAAGAACAATTAGAGGCACACGAAGAGCTGCGACGTTTTAAAGAGTCTCATTTCCAGGAAGTGTTGGAGAATCCCAAGAATTCCAAAAAGGCTCAAAAGCCCTCAAAATCTGATCAGAACAAGGTAACCATAGCAAGAAGTAGGGAGACAGTTCTCCTGAGCACAACAGCATCACAGGGGAAGGGGGCTCACAGAAGGGGTCAGGGTAAGGAAGGCCCGTTTGGCCAGGAGTAAGGATAAGGCTAAAGCCCTGCCCTTCACTAGCCACGACCACACACAGGCTTCATTAAGATGTGCTTCAGATACAGCTTGAGGACCTCACCCAAATGCATGCCCAAGTGAAGCACAGTGGACACTTAGAGCTGGAATGACCCAGAAGTCTATAACCTGATCATTGGACTCACTCTCTTGAACATATCATTTTCAGGATGTATATCAATTTAGTGTTTGTTTGGATTCCTTTAAACTGACTCTAAATGTGCCATCCTTTTCTTAAGAGTGGAAAAGTATACTCCTTGATTATTAAAATATGTAATCTTGTGGTTTTCTATATGAGGCAAATGAGCCTGTCCACTTTTAAGGGAAGAATTCCTAGCATATAGGGTTCTTGGTACTGACCACACTGTTTTCATTGGAACTTTGGTGGCAATAACAGAGCCAGGTCAGGGGGAGGGGGGAGGCTTATGCCGATGAGGTGTCAGAGGTAGAAGTTTCCAGTCTGTTTGGGGCTGGGGGATAAATTTGGTCTGAGGTCTTAGTGTGGGCAAGGAAGAGGATGGACAGTTTCAGTTTATGCTGAATCTGTTTGTTCAGATCATAACCTGAACAAGGAGAACCAGGGAATAGCAGAAGTCCAAACTGTGAGACTTGATCATATTGCAGGGGCATTGGATATCAAGGCTGAAAGCCTGGGAAACAGAGACTGGGAACCAGGTATAAAATATTTCCTCAACTGATCAGATCTCATCCTGGGTATCAGCAGCCAAGAAGCCAGGCCCAGAGCCCAGATTCAGAATTGGACAGGAGATTCAGGGACTGGTAGTAAGACCTTAATTCTAAGTCCTCATCTTCTAAGGAAAGGATTCTTCATATGCCCACATTCAGGGGTGGGGCTGATTTTAGAACTGGGAGTGGGGAAGGGGATTGAGCCTAATGGTCAGGATAATGGGTACACCTGACTGAGAAGAGGGTGGGGTAGGCAGCTAGCATGTTCCTAAAACCGACTCAGCACTGCTCCAAGGAGAGGGATGTACCAGAGTGCAGAAATCAGCAGAATTGGGAGCCTGGAAATCATATGCCCTGGGGAGATTTTCCCAAATGAGCAAGAAACTGACACATGCCACTTACCTGTAGGCTAAGTGGTGAGGCTGAAGTGTAGGTGTGTGGTTCTCTAAGGTGTGCTATCAGACATCTGCACCAGGAGAGGTGCCTCTAGGAGGACTGAAATGTCTTAGAATAATGATAATGTCTCCCCACCCCTACCCTCAGCAGTCCAAGTTGCTCATGGAGCAGATGCAGGCGCTGCAGGCGCTATACGACAGCAGTCAGGCAGAGCAGGAGCTATTGCAGCAGGAGCAGGGGAGGCTCCTAGAGGAGCGGAAGAGGCTGCAGGCAGACTTGCAGCTCTGCCTAGAAGAAATACAACTACTGCAGCTCCAGTCCCCATCTATAAAAATGAGCCTTGAGTCCTACAAGAAGAGTTATGGTAGCATTGCCCCCAGCAGCGACAATGAGAGCTATCACAGGAGTTACGCCAGCACCCAGCCCAGCAACGAGAGCTTTCTCAAGAGCTACGAGAGCAGCACCAGTGCCAGCGAGGCCTGTGAGAAGAGTTACCGCAGCAGCTCCAGCAGCATTACGTACAAGAAGAGTTATGGCAGCACCAGTAGCTCTGACATTTTTCACAAGAGTTATGTCAGTAGCAGCACTGATGACCAGCCTGCTGAGCCTGAAGACATGGAGGTAACAGTCACCAGATGACAGGTCAGGCAGGGGAAGATGGGCTCTTGTCTTTTTAAGAGATAAATCACCAGGGGAAGGGCACAAGAAGCGAGGTGGGAATGGGATCAGAGCTGACCTGGGGAGCCTCTGGAAGTAAGCAAGGCCCTCTCCCCATGGCAGCCCTGTCTCCCCTCAGCCCCCCTCATATGGATTGCCCCCATCTGGACGCAAGCCTGAGATTCAGCACTTTTCATCAACACAGTCATGGTGCTCTTTATAGGGAGAAAAACAGTATTCTCCTAGGCAGCTCCAGATCCTTGTGGCCATGGTTTGGTATCCTGGGAAGGGCCCAGCCAAGAGAGTGGGGCAGAGGTCAGGTGCTTCTCGGGTTGCCATCATTGCTCCCCTGCCCCCACAGCACTTTGAGGATACGGTTGCCAAGGTGTTGACCAAGCTGCAGGCAGTGCAGGCCATGTACCAGGTGAGCCAGGAGGAGCACTGCCAGATGCAAGAGCAGATGAAGAAGTTATTAGATAAGCAGAAAACGCTGAAGGTAGAGCTGGACGCCTGTGAAAAGGAATTCAAGGAGTGCATGGATTGCTGCGAGAAGCCCGTGGCCCCGCAGTGCGAAAAGAATGAGGTAACTGCTGTTGGGGATGCACGCTCTCCTCTGGGAGTCCCTAGAGCCAGAGGAGCTCATGGCCATTTTAGAGAGGCTAAAAAGAGAGGGACAGAGGAGGGAGAGTGAATCTCCCAAGAGGCTGGGCAGTTTGCTCTATCGCTGATGGACATTTCTCAGGCTGGAGTACATTTCCCAAGTACCCATGGTGCTGGGATTTACAGTTCTCAAGACTCCTCTCTTTGAATAAGTTTTCTCTCTTTGCCTTTGCCACTTCCCTTCCTCTTTTGCTTTGTGCCCTAAAGGACTCCTGTAGAGCTGTATTTTTTCACTTGCCAATTTTCTTTTGTTATTTTGTGTGTATCTGTCTTGTCTCCCCAGCTAGATTGTAAGCACCTCAAGGACAGGGCCATGTCTCCTTTTTTCGGTTCTCTCATAATGGCAGGAAGAGTGCTCTGCATCCACTGGGAGTAGGACAGAAGGCGTTGTCTCTGGCCAGGAGTAGTTCACAGTGCAATGGGGGGCACTGTGTATGCACAGGGAGAGATTCAGAGGGCAGTGAACACGTGGGCCTAGATGGACTAGTGTTGGTACCTACTAAGGTACTGAGGGGTTCGTGCTGTGCTGCCATCAGCCAAGAAGACAAAAGCAGAGATTAGGGAGCAGGGTTGTAACGAGCCTCTGCTTCCAGGGAGCGGTACAGGAGCCCAGCACACTCAGGAGTATGCAACACAGTTCCTTAAGTAACTGTCCCCATTAGGGAAATGTGTTGGATGAAGTAGGAGTCCCCATAAAAAGAATCATATAATAAATCCCTAAGGTTCAGAAGTGGTAGCATCCCTGTAGTTGTTCCCCAGACAGATCACAGTAAAAAACATAACAAGTGATCATTTTTTTGATCCTGTTAGATGTAAATCATCAGGTACCTCAAGTTAGGGAGTTACTTGTAAAACTGTCTAAGAGGCTCAGTTTCCACAGTTTGATGATTTCTTTATTGTCTGCTTCCCACGGGCTCTAGCAGGGAGATTTCTGAGGCAGTGACCCTCAAGCAGGGCCCAGGCTGGTGGCATGGGCCCAGCTCCGGGTAACTGGCCCTCCACTGCCCACAGATCAAGGAGCTGCAGACCAGGCTGCGGGAGCTGCAGCTGCAGTACCAGGCTAGCATGGACGAGCAGGGCCGGCTCCTGGCCGTGCAGGAGCAGCTAGAGGGGCAGCTGCAGTGCTGCCAGGAAGAGCTCCGCCAGCTCAAGGAGAAGAAGCCCTCTGCTACCAAAGAAGCCCGGGGGAAGAATGTTCATAAGAATATGAACAAGAATGCCAATGGGGTTAAAGTTAAAAAAGTGACCAAGCTATGCTCGGACAGTTCTGAGGGCAGCTTTGAGGCTGGAAAGGTGAGTAGTAACCTTAGTAGCCAGATAAGCAGAAAGGTGGAGGAGATCCTGGGAAGGAACATTGTCTCCACCACCCTTTCAGCCAGGTGAGGGATTTGTAGAAAAGCTTCTGGGATCTCAAAAGTGTCTACAGTAGTTCCATCTTAGTGGAAAGTTAGTGCTCCCTTTCCCGTGAAGCTGTGAGGAGAGAGGAATACAGACAGCTCATGGCTGGAGTTGCAGCCCCAGAGGACCACAGCCCCTCAGCTGAATGACTGCTTCAATCTGCCCAGTTCCATTTTCTGGGGCCGCTGTTCTTCCTGTGTTACATGCCCAAGAGAGGGTCCAAATAGATAAGGAGAGTGGAATTTATTCAAAGTAGTTGTGTACTAATACGGGAAAGAGGATTGGGTAAAGAGGAGTCGCCATAGGTGAGAGAAGGAACAGTCAAGGTGTGGGGCCCAAGAGCCTTAGCTGGGGGAGCTGTCTGGTGGGGCTTACTGGCCAAATAGAGTACGGGTCCTGAGAGGTGAGGTGTCACTGTCCCCACATGCTCAGGGAGAGTGGCCCGCAGTCCCAGAACGCAGTGCTGCATGCTTGCACGGTAACATGCTGGGAGCAGAGTTTTCTGTAGATAGCACAGCATTGTCGTGAGAGTAGGAGTCTTCACAGGTAACTGCAGCCCCATCCTGCCCTACCCCACCCCGCAGAGTCTGGAGGTGGTACTGTACTACAAGGCCAGCCAGAGGGAGTTGGAAGAGCTAGAAAAAGAGGAGGAAAAGAAAGAGGAGATGGAGAAGGAAGAAAAGGAAGAAACAGAGGAGGAAACAAAGAAGTGCCAGGATCAACCAGCTACTGAGCCATCAGATCTTGGGAAAGTTAAGTCCAAGAAAAATCAGGAGGAAGAATATGAAGAGTGCAAAGACCAGGAAGATACAGAAGAAGATAACGAAGAGGAGGAGGAGGATGACGACCCTTGCCCTGACACTCTTGAAGAAAACAACCCCCTCAAACTTTCTGAGAGCAAAAAGGTAACCATAACCAAAGGCTAGATCAAGTGGGAAATGGGCTTGGGCTCAGGCACCCCAGTGTCAGGGTGGCCTTGCCAAGAATGAACATGCACAGGAGCAGAGGCCAGCAGGCTCTGAGGCATGGCGTGCGGAAGGGGGACATAGAAAAGGGGTTGGAGAGGGCAGTCTTTGTGGGAAATGGCAGGCTGGGACCAATTCGCTGTGGAGCCATCTCACAAAGACCACCTTTTCTGGGAGCCAAGGTGGGCTCTTTGGAATCCCGTCTCCTTTCATTTACATAGTAGCCCTTGTTACCTTTCTTATGTCAAGAGGGTTTCCTCACTCTCCTTGGCACTGCACGAAGGACATTGACGATGTGAGGCCTTCTTCAGGGTGTTTTTCGGCCTGGGCGAGTCACTCAGTCTAGTTTTCCTATGGTGCCGTGTTAGGTTTGACCTTTGTTGTTGCTGTCAGGAGTGTGGGGAGGGGGATAATCTCTTCTTTGTAGGCTCATGTCACCCACTGGGTTCTGTATGTCACAGAACATGAGGGTAGGGGCTGGGAGTGATCAGGAGTGATAGTCAGATATTTCACAGTCTGTGCAGCGGAGGCATTGGCTAGTCCAGGGAGACCAGCCCCGGCCCCTAACCCTTTAGTTGCTGGAGCTTTGAGAGGTTGAGGTGGAGGTATCCTGGGGATATGCCAGGATAGCAGGGGTAGTTTACCAACTGCACAGAAGTAGTTCCATATTTTAACAACTGGTACCTCTGTATGGGTATGTACCAACTAAATTCTGCCGTGAGCTTTTAACTGGGGGATCTGATTCCCTGAAGAGTTTGAGTACTTCCTAAGTCCTCAGATTGCAGTACAGGTTCTTTCTGTCCCTCTAAGGGAAAGACAATAAGTCTCTTGTGGTGGGATTACCCAGTCAACTGTAAGGGTATCTGGAATTTCCATAGTTTAGTCTGCAGTACTGGCTAAGGATCCAGCATGCAGTTCTCTGCTAACCTGTGCCCGGGGACCATTACTTAGGATATAAAAAGTAGGAGCGACTGCAGCCCCTTGCCCAGTGTTAAATGTCCTTGAACACATCAGATTCCACCACATGCTGGGCAGAGCCTCATGGGTTTCATTACCTTGGTTGCCACACTTCTAAAGCCAGACCTGATTTTTCTGCCTCAAAGTCAAGTACGTTCTTTGTGTCTACATACGGACATATCCCATTGCCACATCTTTTGCGGGTAGCTCTATGGGCATGTTACTGCTTGCAAATTCAGTTTCTCTCTGGAAGATTATTGCAGTGAAAGAACTAGCCCCTCTCCATTGTTAGCTTGTTTTAGTGCATTCTGTCTCACAACTGCAGCATTAGACTCTTAGAGGATCACAGGGACCAGAACCCAAAATACTAAGAAACTTGATGGACAGCAGAACAGAACAAGGGAGTTAACAAAAGGACAGGTGGCCTGGCAGAAGACTGGCTCTTCTAGAGTGATCTAAGAAAAGTATTCACCCTACATCTCTAAGAATGCCATTTGCTCTCTGGAGCTTCACTTTTCCAGAGTACTGACCCACAAGAAAGGTCTAGAAACAGATAACTCCTGCTTGACAAGATACGAGAGGTATATGACAAGACAGAAAACTGGACTTGCCACCTGATTTGGACCTAGCTGCTGCTTAACCCATTCAGTTTTGCAATTTCTGCAGGCTGCCAGTGGAAAGAACCAAGGCCCAGGCAGCAGAAAAGAAATGTTACTACTCTAGCTTACCTGTTTTTTAACCTCTTGATTCCTTTCTCTTTTCCCTTTGTTTTCTCATCTTCATTATTTGTTGGATTCATGTGTTTATGTCTCTCATCTCCTGGTCCTCCTCGTGCTTCTTTCTCATTTGATGTGTTGCAGCCATCCCCTACCCCCAACCCCCCCATCTTCTCCTTGCCTCTCGTAGGCCTGGTGGTCATATCGGCTTTGCTCTGGTGCTGGTGGGCTGAGACGTCGTCTTAACACAGGTACTGGTATGGCTTCCTCTCCTTCTGAGGGACAGAGGGAGGGTGCAGGTGCCCTGGCCTCTCCTCTTTCCCTTTTCTCTCAGTTGCTTGCGTCTTGCCTTTGCCATTTTACAGCGGGTGATGCTCAGGCCTGAGTTTAGTCCTTACTTTTCCTCAGGCCACTGCAAAACCTGTAACATCTCTGATCATGTCTTCATAACACATAGGGAGTTGGAATGCTTAGCAGAGACATGGTTTGAGTTTCTGTCCTTGGCTGGGAATAACTTGGATAAGCCCAGCACTGTTGCTACTGTCAAAGCTGCCTGACTCCTTCTGATGTGCCAGTGTTTGTCTGCAAGGCTGACCTGGGCTCTCTTGTTCTTTCTTTAACTGCAGAGCCAAGTTCTCATTATTGTTGCTGCCCAGGATGGCATAATAAGGAATCACTCACTCTCCTGTTGGGTGAGAGAGGAGGCCTTAAGAGTTCTGATCCTTACAATCCTCCCAAGGGCATTTGTATGAGGGCAACCTCAATTGGTCCTTCAACCTTGATGAAAATGGAATTGAACCCCTACCATATCATGTACTTGCTATTGAAAAGTTCTCTGGTTTAGGACTTCTGGTTCCCAGAAAAGTCAAAACAAAATGCCAGGAAATATTTTATTCTCTGTTTATCTCTTTTGGGGCTAGATTCCATTGTAATTGGCTTTCCAAGCTAGGTTTTCTGAAGTGAATGTGGTATTCGTGAAAAGTTTCTACTAGCCAGAGATGTACATGTTCTCAGGAAATCAAGACTGATACATTCCAGGCACTTTCCAGTTGGCTCCTGCCCATGTAATCTGGCCTGTCAACAGGGTACCGAATTCAGGAGGCAGAATGTGGTCTCGTGCCTAAGGGAGAACCCTATGGTTCCACCTGCCTTCTGGAACCCATAGCTATTCTCTCTTGTCCTGTTTTGGCTCCTTTGTCATCCTCTCCCTGCCACCTGCCCCATCCTCTCTTCTCTTCTCTTCTCTTCTCTTCTCTTCTCTTCTCTTCTCTTCTCTTCTCACATCCCTGTAAACGAAGTATAGTCGCTATCATGCATAGGTTTAGAGTGACAGCTGAAGCATTTGTTGGTGGCACTTCTCACCATTTCTTTTTCTGTCCCCCACCACCACCACCACTTTTTTTTCCTCCTCTTCAGCCCTTCTCCTTACTTCCTTCTTTTAGGCATTCCAGTTACTCCCCGTGGACCGTCTTTCACTGCTCTAGTGCCCAGGGCCTCTCCCCATACCTGTTCCTCTCCGTCCACTCCCAGACATCTTCAGTCCCTATGGGTGAGACCCAGAGCATTCGGCTGGGCCTGATCAGAGTGAGAGGGAAGAACTGCTGGTGAAGGGGCCTTTGGAGGAGCCTGTTATTCCAGAGCTCTGGTGGGCGTTGATATGATGCCCCCTCACCCAGGAACCGAGGCAGCATAGTATAAAGTGTGGCTAATATGTGGTCAGAAGAACTTGGTTGAGTCTTTCTCTACTTACAGACTTTGTTCCAGTGAGCAAAATGCATAATCTGAACTTTAGTGTCTTCAAATGTAAACAGAGGATGATAAAACCTCTGCCTTTCTCACAGGGTTTTTGTGAGGATCAGATGAGTTAATGTATATGAAAGTACTTTAATAAATTACAAAATACCACATAAATAGGCTGTGCACGGTGGCTCACGCTTGTAATCCTAACACTCTGGGAAGCCGAGGTGGGAGGATTGCTTGAGGTCAGGAGTTCAAGACCAGCTGAGCAAGAGTGAAACCCCATCTCTACTAAAAATAGAAAAATTAGCCAGGTGTCATGGCATACGCCTGTAGTCCCAGCTACTTGGGAGGCTGAGGCAGGAGGATCTCTTGAGCCCAGGAGTTTGAGGTTACAATAAGCTACAAGGATGCCACTGCACTCTATCCAGGGCAACAGAGTGAGACTGTGTCTCAAAAAAAACAAAAATAAAAATAATAAAATAAAATACTACATAAATAATAAATAGAGCATATACTTACATAATGTGTCCTATGTGCTAGGCACTGTTCTAATCACTGTACATATATTAACTAATTTAATCCTTGTAACAACCTATGAGGAAGGGCATATTATTATGTACTATTATCATTTTATATATAATTAATCTAAGGCATAGCTAGGTTAGGTAAAAGCCAGGATGTTGTGAATCAGATTATAAGAACTTAATATTAGCAACAGATAAAATTCCAATCTTGTTCCTCCTTGTCATCTCCCCTGATTTTGAGCAATTTTCCATAGTTAGTTCCAAGTAATTAGAAAGACACCATACTTCTGTTTATGTAACCTCAGATCACATTAGCTCTTTTGGTAACTAATATATATGGTTAACTTATTTCATATACTGTTTATAAAACCCTTGTGCATATTACATATATTAAGCATCCTCTCCCCATTCTGTACTTACATTTGATTTTTATGGGTCCAAATGCAGAATTTTCCATTTTTCCCTATTAGATATAGCCCATTGTTCTTACCTGTGAAGTTTTGTGTGTGTGTGTGTGTGTGTTTTATCTTGACCCTGTGGTTTCAAAATGTTCACTTCCCCTGCCAGCTGCACATCATCCTCAGAAGTGAAAAGCCTACCTTCATATTTTCGTTCAAGTTACAAGTGAGGACCAAGCCTCTAGAGTGTCATCTCTCCAGGTCCTTTTATTCAGTTCATTGGTTATTTAATAAGCAGTCATACAACAAACTGTGCTGTCATCCTACTCTTATCTCTGCATATTATCTGTAAGGATATATGGAAAATCTTGTCTATCAACTCAAGTCCAAAAACATGATTTTCTTGATTTGTCACTTTGGTAACCCAGTCTAAAAGGAAAGCCTGACATAACTTAACCCTTTGGGACACCTACACCATCGCTTTCGTCAGCCAATCTGGAAGCTTGCCTTTGCCCCATGTAAAGTGCTCTGGTTCCCATGTATGGATTTGAGCTCTTTAAGAGCATGAGACTGACATTTTTAGCAATGCACGTTAGGATATAAACATCTGAGCATGTGAATATTTTTTCTAGCTCCCTTCTCAGTTTACTTATACAAACTATTCTGTATATCCACCTCTAACATTGTTTTTCTTTCCATTTTATATCTTCTGTTCTTCTAGGAAACTATTTCCACAAATTCAGGAGATTTTCTTTGGTCTTTATGGTTGGCTTAACATCCTCTTTTAGATTAATTATTCTCTGAGCAAATGTATTCTCAGCATTAATGAGCTATATCCTCCATTTTTACCTAAAACCATCCTTCTGTTACCTTATGCCATAGCTTATAGCAAAATCCAAATTTTGCCTTTCAAGTAATACATGGAGTTAAAAAATATTAAAAATACAAACTATTTCCCCAAGTATGTATTTTCTTGTCTAAGATTTTCATACTCCCTAAAGGATGCTTTTTGGATATCCCCTCATGGTGTCATTTGTTGTCCCATAAGGCAGCAGGGTTTGCTAGTGGTCAGTAGTGTCGAGAAGCCTCAGTACACTGTACCATGTGCACCAGGAAGTGAGCACACCTGGTGATTGGGGTGTTTTAGTGACCCAGGGCCAGTAACTGTTTTCTTGGAATTTCCTTGAACCGACATCCTTCTGTGCAAAAGGTTTGACTGCCCAAGAATCTCCTATTTCCCTGCATCCCACATTGCCCGTTCTTCACGTCCCCTTCAGGCTTGTTCCCCCTTCCCATCCTCTTGACTCTTGAGTTCATGTCTCCTCCATAAAGCTAATGAGGTACTGCTGCTTTTCCCAGAGGCTCAAACTTACTAGTTTCTTTCCTGCTATGACATCCAGTCCTTTCTCGTTGCAACCATTTGGAGAATCTGTGAAGTCTGGCCTCCGAGCTTGCATCTACACCTGGTAGCTAGTATTCTCATCCCATGGGCAGCAATGGAGGCAGGACTACTGGCAGTCACCTAGCTGACACATACAGTATTGTGCTACATGTCTAGTAGTGCCAGGACTAAGAGAGCCCATTATCTCCACCGGCCACCCAGGAGATAAGAGTGACTGATCCATGATGTTCCTGAGGTATCTCTCAAGCACCAGTAGGCAGGTGATTTCTGGCTTAGGGAAGGGTTCAGAAGGCTGGGCACTCACGGTTTTTCTTTGGTCCCCACAGAACATGTTTGGGTTATGGAAGCCTATGGTATTCTTGGCTATTGCAGCTGTGGCTCTGTATGTGTTACCCAACATGCGACCGCAGGAGTCAGAGTTCTGCCTCATGGAGTGATGGCAGACCTGGGCCAGCCGAGAGGGCAGATCCCCAGTGGCTACCACCCTCAGCTTTGGGCAGGACACACTGTGCCAGGACCCCCACCCCGCCCATATGTTCCATGTGTCCCCAACTCCTTAGCCTCAGTCACCCAGGCTGAAAAGGCTCGTGGGGAGCGGCTGGCTCCCATCTCCTGCTTTATGTAAGAACCTGGGTTCCTTGTAATTAAATGTCAACCTAATTACATGAGACTTTGTGGCTTTTTATTTGCTGAATGCCTCACAACACAACCAGAACAAAGCAGTTCCCGTTTAACCAAGTACCTCACATAAGGGCCCGGCTCCTAAATATGATTTCTTACCCTACAGATGACCTCAGAAATGAGGCTGGCTCCTTGTGCAGCCAGCTGAATCACAGATGGATTGGTCTGTACCTCTTAGCCCATATCTCAAGGAACTCACCTGAGCATGGAGAAATGGAATGAACTGGATACCTTGGGGTGGGGGGTGGGGGGTAACTTCCCCTTAAGTTCCGTGCTCTCACCCATCTATATGAGAAGGATGCCCTATAAAGATCTGCACCTGAGCCTTTGTGGCTTAGTCCTTGTGACTTTTCAAGGGATCTGTCCTCAGAGATGACTTTTATTTAATCAGTCAGAGTCCTGGCAGTAAACAGGTGGCACACCCCAAGCTTTAACTGAAGAGAGCTTAATGAAGGGACTATGTACAAAAGGCAGAGTTACGAGAATAAGCAAGGAATAGTGAAGCGCCGGGCACTGGCAGCAGTGGAAGCTGTTACCATCGCAGGCTGAAGGGAAAGGGGAGGAAGCCACGGGAGTTGCAGCCCCTGCCAGGACCGTAATGAAGTGGGAAGTTCATTTTTTCCCCTGCCCTCTCCTCCCACCTGCCAGTTTCCTATTGGTACCTCTCATTGGCTGAACCCAGCAGGGACCCAGAGAGCAGAGGTGCCCAGGTGCTATAATCTTTCCAGGTCAGCCTCCTGGAGCTCAGAGGAGGACAGCAGCTTGAGAATGGATCTAGGTGGAGACAGCAAAATGGCTCAGATAGTTTCTGTGTGCCCCTGTTTACCTTCATTGCTGTGGAATCCTTTGTGATTGCGTGTTCTCATCATGAATGTTCAGTATGAAAGATGCCAAGTTTGTTCCTCAACCACAGTGGACAGAGTGTCCCCATGACTACTGGTTTCCTTGGGACCCCTCTTTCCACCTCCCTCACACCTGAGGCCAAAGGGCTTTGTTCCATTCAACCAAACATCCAAAGCAACACATGTGCAGAGTGTGCACTGTGGTGGCACTGCCAAGCACTGAATGAGTTAATTTCTTCCCCTGCCCTTTCCTAGGGAGAGTAGTAAGAACATTTAGAATTAGGAAATTTTTAAATTTCAGCCCAGAGAAGTGAAAAGGCTGAATTGAGAGTCCATCCTAGCAGGCCTGGGTCGGTGCTGAAATTGTGACCAGCTCCCTATAAACATGGCTACAACCAGGCAAATTGAGGACAGTTACCACATGTCCCTTTTACCTCCATTGGTGACTACTTTTTGAAGAGAGTCCTGCTTCAGGGTGGTCTAGCTCCTTGCTATTCCGTGTGGCCCATGGGCCAGCACCATCAGCATCACCTTGGAGCTTATTAGAAAGGCAGAATCTCAGGACCTGACCTAGACCTACTGTCACAGAATCTGCATTTTTAATAAGATCCCCAGATGATTAGTATGCACAATAAAATTTAAGAAGCCCTGCCCTAGTCAATTAGGTTGAATGTTCTCAGTTGTAACCTAATTAAAGAAATTCTTTCACAACCTACCTGATGCCACTGGCCACTTGCTTTTGAGTATGATGAGGCCCTAGTATTTATCCACTTTACTCCAGCCACCAGTTGACTGAAGAACATATGTAGTGGAAAGGACTAGAAGATTACCTATAGCCAAGGGCTATGGTCCAACTATTTGTGTCCCTCTCCAAAATTCATATGTTGAAATCTTAACCCCCAAGGTGATAATATTTGGAGGGGGGACTTTTGGGGATGATTAGGCCATGACAGCAGAGCCCTCAGGAGTAGGATTACTGCCCTTGTAAAAGAGACCCCAGAGGGATCTCTCACCCCCTCTGCTATGGGAAGTTACGATGAGACAACGGCTATGAGGAAGTGAAGCCTCACCAGGCATGGAATCTGCAGGCATCTTGATCTTCGCTAGACTCCAGAACTGTGAGAAATAAATTCCTGTTATTTATAAGCCATTCAGTCTATCGTATTTTGTAATAGCAGCCCAAATGGACGAAGACACCAAGGATCACTGATTGAACTTAGAATTACAAGCCAAGGCCAGACTCTGGTAGAGGACCTGAACCTGAAGCCTAGGTAATGGCAGGAATGTGGGCCTGCTCTTCCCCAGCCTTTTTGCTTGGAACACAGAGCTCTTCCCTTTAAGACACTTGTCCCTCTCTGCTCATTTTAGAACAGCCATCCCCAACCTTTTTCCTTTTTGGCACCAGGGACCTATTTCATGGAAGACAATTTTTCCATGGACGAGGTGGGGGGGCGGAACTCAGGCGGTGATGCAAGCAATGGGGAGCAGCTGTAAACACAGATGAAGCTTCGCTCACTCACCCGCCCCTCACCTCCTGCTCTGCGGCCCCCTGTTCCTAAGTTTCATGGAAGACAATTTTTCCACAGAGCCAGGGGGCTGGGGGGCAGGGGAGGTGGAGCTCAGGCGGTGATGCGTGGCCCGGTTCCTAGCAGGCCACGGGCTGGTACTGGGCTGCAGCCTGGGGGGTGGAGGCCACAGTTTTAGAACCTCATCGGCTTCCTTTGGTTTGTGCCTCTGACTTAGAGATACACTGTTTCCAAAGTATACTAAAGAGGCTTTTTGTTGAATGTGAAACATTGACTTGAGCTAGCTTTAACCCCTTGTCGACTATAGTCCATAGCCACAGATGAACGCGCACAGCCGAGTGTCGACTTTAGTCGACAGCCAAAAGCGTTTACTTTTACAGCTTTTATCTCTGCAGTTGCAGTGTGTACGTTCAGCTAATAAGTTACTACGAATCTGTGACCTTTTACCAAGTCCTTAGTAGGAGTTATTATAGTTATTTTCCTAAAGCTGCCTGTAAAGTAAAACAAGCTTTCAGCGCTTTAAAGCTTTCCTCATCACACAAGAGCAAAACGGAGTCGTCGTCAATGCACAGCACAAACTATCATGCGGACTGTGAGTGCCGGCTGTGGGCAAGGTTTCGCAGCTGGTGAGCGCGGTACCAAGGTGGTTAAAAAAGCCAGGAGGGATTTACTTTAAATCTATGGGGGTGTCTGTTGGAAGCCACAGGCAGGCATGCACCCAGGCCTTGGTACAGCTGGAACCAAGGACTCAGAACAACTTCAGGAGCTTCCATCTCTCCCTGTTACTGCCCTCTGCAAACTGCTGCTTCTCTGCTCTCTCCCTGAAGCCAGCCATGCTGCTTTCCCTCCCCAGGCCACATGTAGAGCAGCCGCCACCTACCACTCTTGTCAAGAACCAGCTGCTGTTGTGGGCAGGGTGGGTGGTTCACAGGTGTGTCATAGGTACTGCCGGTTCTGATCCTGGCACGTGGAGTGTTCGGACACAGGGAAGGGGAGAAGGGAGCAGCATGGAGATCCAGGCAGTGGTCTCTACAGGGCTGTGGACAGGGAGCTTTGAGGAAGAGCCTCACTCACCAGAACTCACACAGTCCCCCAGATACCAGTAGAGGAAGCAAACTGACTTTTTTGGGTCACTTATTAGATGCCAGGCACCATGCTAATCATCTTTCATGTTATTTCCTTTCATCTTCACACATTAAAAAAAAATCCCTATGAGGAGGGTATTATTAACTCCATTTTACGGATGAGAAAACAGATGCCCAAAAGAGTTACATTACCTGCCCAAAGTTACAGAGCCAGCAGTGGAGCAGCTGGAATTTATTCCACGGATCTTTCCACTCTAACACACTGTCCCTGGCACCTGGGTCAGAGCTACAATCAGTGTCACTGATTGGTCAAACTGCCTGCTGTGAGCCTGGCCAGTCCAGTATCATCACAGATGACCGTGGAAATATGTCCCTGGTTCCAGAAAAACAGGATTTTCAAACACTGCCCATTGGATCCTGTCACTTGCATTTGGCTCAGCCCAAGTTAAATATGGCCAGTGTTGGTGGCTGATGAGTGGTGCCCCTTGATGGGAGAGGCAGGGCCAGGTGAAGAGCCAGGCAACCTGGTCTCCTGAGAGAGGTCAGCGGGTGGTGAGTCAGGGGGCTATAAAAGACCTGCAGCCCCATCCAGCACTGTCCCAAATTCTTAGCTGATGAAACCCCCTGTAAGCCCCTCTCTGTGTCCCTGCCTGGCTTGGGGAGGGCTCTCCTCAGGGAGGGGGCCCTACTTGGCAGGGCATGGGACCAGCATTGCGCACGGTCTGTTCCGGCCTGCCTGGCTGGGCCTGGGGCCTGGGCTCATGGGCTATATTGAGGGCTGAGTCACCAGCCTGCGCCTGGGTCAAGCTGACTGTGACTGGCTGCTGGGGCCTGAGTCAGGCCCCGATTTATCCTGGAGAGCAACAGGCTCGGGTTTCTGGGGGCGGTGGGGGTGAGGGGGCTGACGGGAACCATCCATTGGCACTCTGCACCATCCTCTGCCAAGACCATTCATTCGCTCCCCTAGGGCCCGCACACCGGCCTCTCCTCTCCGGAGCAAGACAATGAAGCAAAGAGGGAGGGCAAGGGAGACCATACTCAGGGTTCTTTCTCCACGTGCTGGCATCCCTCTCCCACCTTAACAGGGGCCCTCAGCTGACTGGGCGACCTCAGATAAAGCCCATAAAGCACGATTGGGAGCCACCATTGGGGTTTGTACAGGGGCTGTCAGCTCCGAGCTAACCCACCTTACCCGTGTCCCTCCTCCCCAGCAGCTCAAAGAGAGGAATCCATCCCTTCTCAGATCTGGACCTCAGATTCTTCCTCAGGGCTTCAGAGGCAACACTGCTCAACCCTGAGCTCCTGGCACCTCAGGTTGGCGGCCAGAAGTCTGCCATTTTATAAACACACACACACACACACACACACACACACACACACACAGAGCTCCCCTGTGAGACCCAGCTATGTGTCCCAGGAGCTGGGCATCTCTCCACAGGAGCACTCAGCCTGTCAAATACATGGACAGCACTAGGCCCTGATGGTGGTTTTGGCCATGGGATGGAGGTGGCTTGGGGGGAATGAGAGTTCTAGAGACAGGGAGAGGGGGTTGCCAACAGGAGAGTGGAATTCCTGAGCACCTCGTCACAGGCAGCCAACAGAACATGAGCCGCAGGGCCCAAGCTATTTATACCTCGCCTGTCACTGTCAAGGCCCCCAGAGCTCCCCCCACTCCCAGCCACTCACAGCAGGTCCCTTTTCTGCTTCTGGTCCCTTCTCTACTCCTCCCCCTCCCTACCTAAGACCAGGCAGTCTCATTAAATGAGAAGGGAAAGAAATTATTCATGCACCCCTGTCACTATAAGCACTGTCCCCCACAAAATCCACAAGTTTCCTTCTCAGCTCCATTATGGGGATTACCCTCACTCGGCCCTTGGGAAGGGAGCCCCCAAAGGTGCTCGCTTTCCCTTCCTTTTCCCCAGGCCTGAGGGAGAAGACCAATAAAGTACAATGATTGCCCTAAAAGGTCCCAGAAGCTTCCCAAACCTTAATCATCACATGGCTTGAGTAGGGGACTGGCTTGCAGAAACTTCTCAGGCACACATGTGGCCTCCTACCCAGCTCAGTTAAACTTACTGGGTCTACACAGTTGGGAAAGCTGAGGAAGCATGGCCTAAGGTGGGGGGAGATGGAGATACGGATACGTATGTTACAGAATTACAAGACACATCTTCTCCTTATATAAACATATCCTGTAGCTCTTTCTCCTCATCTCAGGCCCGCTTGCCTGTTTGGGTGCCTCAGTTTCCCTGCAGTCCCCATCCCCCAGGCCTCCAGCTGCCTTTGGCTTACCCAGAACCCAGTCCTGCCTAGGCATCCTGGCTGGCAGCCCTCCCTGACCACTCTGCCCTGGCCCTGCCCACCCTCCCTGGTCACGTTTCCCCCTGGCTGCTCTGGCCTGGGCTCTCCCTGATTCTGTCTGGCTAACCCACCCTTTCCCCGGGAGGATCGCCCTGTGGCCCAAATGGGCATGCTGCCCAGGGGGCTCCCTGGCACTACAGGCCAGAGTCCCTCCCTCCTCTCTCATCACCTTGGTTGAATCAGACTTGGGGGGGGGACACAGAGTGTGAGTCACTGGGTACCCTTTTCCTGAGCTCAGCTTCATTTTGAGGCGATGAAGCCGAATGGGCTGGTGACAGGGACACTGAGTCAGAGGCAGCAGACTTGGTCTTTCCCCTAGGACTCTGGGTTTGGGCTCCGAATTAAGCTTTTCTACCTGTAAAATTGAGCAATGAAGGGAGGCAGCCTCCCCTCCAAGTCTTCTCCCTAATTGGCCTGGGCAATGTCCCTGCTTCCTCTCAGGCCATCTCTGCACAAGTGCACACACTTCCCTTCCCTGTCCACAGGTGGACAATACCCTGGGCTAGGAGCCAGGACTCTCAAGCCCTGTCAACAGCCCCGCCACTCACTCGTCCAGAAAATTCTGTCAACACCAGATCAGTGGGTTTAGCCCTAACCACTGGCCTCAGTTTCCCCATTTACCTCTTTAGTCCCTGCGGGGTGTGGAGGGAGCATATTGCATCCCCGACTGACAGTGCTTAGTTTGGGGGTGTTGGGTGCCAATGGGGAACTGTCGCCCTCACCCCCACCTTCCTGCGCCCCAGCACCGGCCCCCCACCCCCTCGCTCCACTCAGGCCGCGTGGGGGAGGGGCGGCGGGAGGCGGGGCGTGCGGCTCTGCGCGGCCCCCACCCGCGGCCCGGGCGGCATTCCTGGGAGGCCGGCGCTCTGACGTGGACCCGGGGGCCGCGGGCGCGGCGGGGGGGCGGCGGCCCGGGGGCTTCTTAAACCCCCCGCCCCGGCCTGGCCGGCACTTCCCGAGCACCGCTCCGCCCCCGGAGGGAGAGAGAGCGAGACCGCGGCCGAGGAGCCGAGGAGGCCCACCGAGCCCCGCCGAGCCCCGCCAGCAGGGCGCGAGAGAAGTTAGACAGGAGCGCCGCGCAGCGCTGCGAGTCCCGCGGTCGCGCCCCGACAGCGCCCGACAGCGCCCAGCCCGGCCACCCGCCGCCCCCCGCCGCAGCCCGCGCCGCCCGCCGGCATGATGAACAGCAGCGGCTACTCGGACGCCGCCGGCTTCGGCCTGGCGGACGAGGCGGACGAGATGCCGTCCACGGAGAAGGACCTGGCGGAGGACGCGCCGTGGAAGAAGATCCAGCAGAACACGTTCACGCGCTGGTGCAACGAGCACCTCAAGTGCGTGGGCAAACGCCTGACCGACCTGCAGCGCGACCTCAGCGACGGGCTGCGCCTCATCGCGCTGCTGGAGGTGCTCAGCCAGAAGCGCATGTACCGCAAGTTCCACCCGCGCCCCAACTTCCGCCAGATGAAGCTGGAGAACGTGTCCGTGGCCCTCGAGTTCCTAGAGCGCGAGCACATCAAGCTTGTGTCCATCGGTCAGTGCGGGCGGCCAGGGCACGGGCGCGGCGCGGGAGGGGTGTCCCCTGGGGCACGGGACACAGGTGCGGGGCGGGCGCGCGGGGAGCCGAGAGCTAGGGCCAAGAGTGGCCCGCTGCACCCCCGACGCTGGCCAAACGGGCGCTGCCTGTACACCCCTCTCGGGACAGCGAGCACCCCCTGGGGGACCAGACCTGACGGTGTCCGAGCCCTCCCGCTAAAGCCTCCCCGCGCACACTCACCCACCCGCTTCCTTCGGACAAGCCCCCAGCCCATGCGTGAGGGGACAGGGCCAGTGTCAGCGAGTGATTCCTGGGGACTTCTCCCCCCAGCAAAGCAAATGGCCCCCCAGCTCCCAGCCCCTCCACAGACCAGAGGCGGGCTGAACATAGGTCCCAGCCACCCCGATCCACGGGCTCTGAGGCCGAGGAAGCTGGTGGCCACAGCTCGCGAGGCCCTCTGCAGGCATGTGCTCAGCAGCTGGGTTCAGGCCCGGGCCGGGGCAGGCAGGGCCCAGCCTCAGAAACCTAAAAAGGCACTGAGCGAGCGCAGGGAGCCTTAACCCCTGCCTGTCCTCCTCGGCTTCAGCCTGCGGGGAGGGGGCTCCCCATGTCCAGGCCCTGCCCCAGCCCACCCCCAAAGCCTAGGATTGGCTGCAGCTAACGGTCCCGGGCGCAGGGAGGGAGGGGAAGGCCCGGGCAGGGGAGGAAGTCATTGAGTGTAACCAGATTTGGAAGGTGTGTAGTGCTGGGTGGGGGTGGGGCGGCACTCTGAGCTTGGAAGCCGGGAACCAAGGGTGGGCTTGGAGTGGCCGAAGGCTGCCCTTCTCTTCACAGTCCTATAGTCCTCTCTCTTAAGAGCCCTGCTGGGATTTACAGGAAGGGGCTGTTTGGCCCCTGCACCCCAGGACCTCAGAGGGGAGTTTCACATGGGGCGAGGTGGGCCCCCACACAGGCTGTCCCAGAGACCTCTCCAGATAATGGGATGTCTGTCCGCCCCCACTGTCCCTCAGGGCCATCTCTAGGCCTCCTGAATTAGCAGCTGAGGTCAGTCTGGGGCCCTTTGCGCTGTCCAGTCCCCTCCCTAGGCCTTACCCCTCCTGCCCTGACACTGCCCCCCCACTCCACCCGCCTGCCCTGGCCTGGAAATAGCCCTGCCTCCGTGACACAGCAGATGCCTCTGAGCTTTCCAGAAGGACAAGCCTGAGGGCAGGGGGTGGGGGAGGGCGCCCTGGTGTGTAGTGAGGGCCACTGAGGGGGTGGAGGTGGGGGGTCAGTGGAGTCAGCCTGGAGCTGGCAGCATCCGCCACACCTGGGATTGGGAAGGCCACACCTGGGATTGGGAAGGCCGGGCTGACTGTCCCAGGTGGTCGGGGAGGCCTCCTCTTCCTGTTCCCTCTGGCTGTTAGCCCCTCTCCAGGCCTCATCCTTCCTGAGCACACCTCTCCCCTCCCCCATGGTGGAGCCTGGCTGGTGGGGGGGGGGCCTTGGCTCAGCTGGAGGGGCTGGCTCAGAGCAGAGAGGAAGGGGCCAGAGCTGGTTTGGGGGTGGAGGGAAGCGCCCTGGTTCCTTCTGAGAGGAAGGGGAGCCCATCCCCACTCCTGCCAAGTGGCTCACTCCTGCTGATGAGATAAGCTGTCAGCAATTGAGCTGCTAGGCCCCAGGCTGAGGGCTTCCCCCCACCCCCCACCCCAGTTAGTGGTGGGAAGGGGCTGTCCAGGGGCTGCTCCCTGGGCATTGTCTCAGGACTGGGACAGAGCATCTGGACACCTGGTGGGGGGGTGTCAAAAAGAGTCCTCACTTCTCTTTCCAGAGGGAAGTCAGGGTCTGGGGTGGGAGCTGGGAGTTGAGACCACCTAAAAGTCCACCTGAAAGAGGGGTCCTCAGCCCGGCTGAAGGAGCTGTGTGCCCTGCTTACCCTCACCGCCCTGTCCTGGCCCCCACCGCCCCCTCATCCCCTCCGAACAAAGGGGCCTATGAGGCAGCTCTGTCCCGCAGCTGTTCCCCAGTTGCTATTCCTTCTCCTGGAGCCAACATGGAGGGAGGGGCTGGAGGGGGCAGCAGCTGTCCCGGCACCTCCCTAGGCCCGGCCTCTCTCCTCCTCCCCCTCCACTTGAGGCTGGGGTGGCCTCAGGGACTAGCTGTCTGGCTCCTCCCACCCCTTTGGGGGTATCCCCAGGCAGGCCAAGAGGTGAGCCCAACCTCCTCTGCTGGCCTCCAAAGGGGAGGAGGGAGAGGAGGGTCATTGCTCCCAGAATGGGACCTGGGCCCCACTGCCTCCCTCCTGCCCCGAGTCTGGACCATTGGCTGGCTGGCCCAGGGCCAGCTGCTGGGGAGAAACCTCTCCAGCAAACATGAATGACCACCCCCGCACCTCCCCACAGCCTTAAGGCCTCCCTCCCAGAGGTCTGGCTCCGGTTTGCAAGAAGCACTTGTGAGTGTGTGTGAGCACTGCGGCTGTCAGGGCTGCGAGGAGGCCCGAGGCACTGGGGCGTCCAGGCAGTGTGAAAGTGTTGTGGGCCTGTGTGTTTGAGAGAAAGCGCAGGGAGGCAGGGAGTGAGTGTGTCATGGAATCCGAAAGCTGCCAAACCATTGTGCTGCAGTGGAGCCAGGGGAAAGGGGCGGGCTGGGAGCTGCTGGGGAAGGAAGGATGAATCAGTGTGGGGTGGGGGGGCCCAGGGGGCCAGAGCCCCAGCCAGAGGGACCAGGAGGCTGAGGTTCCCCTCCCTGGGCAGAGGGGAGGGAGGAGGATGCCTGGGGTTCCCCAGCCCTTGCTCTCCTAACACCCTTCCCAAGATCTGGGGAAGTGGGGGTAGGAAAAGCTGTGTAAGGGGGAGCCTCCGGCCCCACCCTCTCCTATCTCTTGGCAACCTCAGTAAACAAGACTCTTCCGCCCCCTCCCAACCTCCTGAAAGCAGTGCTTAGGGAAGCTGATGGATTTCAGGCCTGCATTACCTTTTACAAAGAAACTGGATTCCAAAGATCTGTCTACACACTAGGTCACCCTGGGCTCCTGGATATTTCCCTCTGACTGTTAAAGGGGAACTAGGCCCCCAAAATCCCAGGGAAGCAGTTCTGGTCCAAAGTGTTCCTCAGAGGGGGTGATGGGTAGAGTGTGTGTCTCAACTCCTGAGACTTGAGTCCAGATGGCTGCCCTATCCCCTGGCTCCCGTGAGAGCCCATCAGCCCCCTGCATTTGACAACGTGACTTTAGGCCTTAACGGAGCATGTGCTGGACCCCCCACCTTCCCCCAGAACCCCTTGGTTCCAAAAGCCCTTTATGGCATTCGGGACAGAATGTGAGTGGTCCTTCTCCTCTCCAACTTCAGTTTTTAAAATATTCATTCATTCAACCAATGTTTATTGAAACCCTACTAAGTTCAAGTCTCTCTAGGTAGAAAGATAAAACCCAGTATCTAGAGTGAAAAAAGCCAGACCAAAAGTATACTGTATAATTCCATTTATATAAAACTCTAGAAAGCAAACTAATCCATCGTGACAGAGAACAGCTCAGTTGTTACCTAGAAGGGAGGACAGGAACAGGCAGAAGGGAGGGCCTACAAAGGGGTATAAATAGTATGTACAAGGACACTTTGGAGAGTGAGGAATAGTTCTATTATTTGTGGCGACGGCTTTGTGGATATATCCATATTGTCAAAGCTTCTCAAACTGCACTTTCTAATATGTGCAGTTTGTAGTATGTCAAATATACCTCAATAAAACTGATCACAAAACAAAATAGCATCTGCCCCTGAGAGGCTTGCAGCCCAGGAGGGCCAGACAAATGCAGGATAACTGCACAGATAGGAGGCAGACTCAAGTGCCATGGCAGAGGTGACAGTACCTGCCACAAGAACACAGAGAGAAGCAGCCTCCGGGAGAGAGGGAGAGAATTTGGTAGGCAGAGAAGGGGTGGGCTCCAGGAGTAGGAGGCCTGTGCCCTGGGCCCCAGCAGGTGCCTCAGGAGCAGGGCAGGTGAGGGAGGGCCCGCTGGAGCAAAGGGGTCTGGGCAGCCGAGGGTGGGGCCCCTGAGCCAGCTGTTCCCTCCGCTCTGCAGACAGCAAAGCCATTGTAGATGGGAACCTGAAGCTGATCCTGGGCCTGATCTGGACGCTGATCCTACACTACTCCATCTCCATGCCCATGTGGGAGGATGAGGATGACGAGGATGCCCGCAAACAGACACCCAAGCAGCGTCTGCTTGGCTGGATCCAGAACAAGGTGCCCCAGCTGCCCATCACCAACTTCAACCGCGACTGGCAGGACGGCAAAGCTCTGGGCGCCCTGGTGGACAACTGTGCCCCCGGTGAGTGGGCCAGTGGGCACATTGTGGAGCCCTTAGCCTGGAAAGACAGTGGGTATGGGCTGGGGGTGCTGAGGCTCGTGGTTGTCACCTGCAGGGTCTGCCTCTCCTCTAGCCAAGAATTGCTGCTGGAGTCAGCCCTGCCCGAGGGTGTGCCACATTCTGCAGGGGCAGGAAAAGATTTAACACCCTTCATTTTATAGACTAGGACACCAAGGTCCAGAGAGGGCCAGCGACTTATTCAGGAGCACACAGCTTATCTGTGGCGCTACTGCCCCTGCAGCCCAGGGCCTTGACTCGATGCCCCATGAACTTTCTGCCTCGCCACATGGCGCTGTTCCCTTGGAGCTGAGAGAAGGGCACTGTGGCGGGCTATAGCAAGAAGGCCAGGAGTCACACCCAGAGAAGGCTCTTCTCAGTGGGACCCTGGGACAGATCTGAGGAGTTGAGGCCTAGGATGGTGTGGCCTGAGGCCATTGTGGTACTGCTTGGTGGCAGGTGACCCAGCCCTGCCCCCTCTTGCCCTGCCCTGGTCAGGTAGGGCAGCCCAGGGCCCATGAGAAAACTGAGGCATTTCAGGCTAGACCCCTGCCCCACGGACAGCTTCCTTTCCGACCCTCTTCTCCTGAGAAGACAGGTCTTCCAGCCTGGGTTGGTCAGCCCTGCTCTGGGGAGCCACAGCCCCTTGGGAGAATCCTCCTCCACCCTGGGGTCAGTGGCGGAGCAGGGGGTGGGAGGCGGGGGCAGGGCCGCCTGGGAAGCATTCCCAGCTGCTGAGCCCTTGCCCACAGCTGGTGTGGCTGCCAGCAGTGAGCTCAGCTGTTCCAGCCAGTCATGGATTCCAGCCTGCGAGCCGGCCCCCTCCCTGCAAATGCACGTGGTCCCCCTCCTCCAGCTCTGGCCTGGACCAAGCACCCCATCACCCCGCACTCCTTCACAGGAGTGATGTGGGGCTGCCTCTGCATTCTTCTCATGAGGAGGGCTGGGCTGCTGCTGGCCTTGGAGGAGTACTCATCCTCTCCTGACAGGCCCTTCCATGCCTCAGTTTCCCCAAGTGGGCAGTTAGGGAGGGAGAGCGAGTCTTGTGCCCTGAGGCTGGTGTGGGAAGTGCTTAGAGATCTAGGACTGCAGGGCAGCCGAGGAGACCTTCTAGGGGATGGGTCCTAGGTGAATGTGGGACAGGGACTCTGACCTCTTCCACCCACCCCTGAGGTGTCTAATGAGGCCAGACAGGTCTGGAAGGGGGTCCTCCCAGGGGCTGGTGTCCAGGGTCTGTGCTGGGGCCTGGGCAGGCAGGAGGCTGCTGGTAGGGCTGGTGCCAGGCTGCGTCAGCTGGGGCAGAAAGGCCTCATTGTTGGTGGCAGGGAGGGCTGTCGTGCCTGTAAATGGTGATGGGCACTGGGAACCTGGCTGATCAGGGGCCTAGAGCTGAGTGGGAAGCGGGGTGAAGCCAGAGCCTTCCAGGGTGTCGCATGAACAAATGCTCTGCATTCTGGCTGAGTGCTCCCCCCTCACCATCCTCTCCTTCTACCATCTCTCCAGGTCTCTGCCCTGACTGGGAGGCCTGGGACCCCAACCAGCCTGTGGAGAATGCCCGGGAGGCCATGCAGCAGGCCGACGACTGGCTCGGGGTACCCCAGGTACACGCTGAGATGGGGCAGGGGCAGAGGGAGGGGCTGCAAGGACCCCTGGCAGCATGCAGGTGAGAGCGGGTCTGCTCCGCTGGGGAACGGGAGCACCGGGTAACACCGTTCCTTTCCATGGCAGGTAATTGCTCCCGAGGAGATTGTGGACCCCAACGTGGACGAGCATTCTGTCATGACCTACCTGTCCCAGTTCCCCAAGGCCAAGCTCAAACCGGGTGCCCCTGTCCGCTCCAAGCAGCTGAACCCCAAGAAAGCCATCGCCTATGGGCCAGGTATGTGTGTCC
>VBSM01003176.1:16058423-16075239 GCA_008086735.1 Cheirogaleus medius | reverse complement strand
CCCCCACCCCCGAGGTGGCTGGAACCCATAGAGGGTCAGGAGACCACAGTGAAGGGTACCAGAGCAGGTGCCGCCTTGGAAGGGTTGAGGGGAAGTGACAGGGCTACCTGGGCGGGAGCATATACAGTGAGCCCCCCACTCTGTGCCCCAGGTCGTAACTCCCCCACTTGTTCTCTCCCTGCACTCAGCGCCGTCGTCCACCAGGCCGGGAGAGTGGCGCCACGTTGGTACTCTCCAGCGGAGGTGGGGCCAGGCATGGCCATAGCTGACTGGCCCGCCCTGTGCTGGGTGGCATGGCCCAGGCCATGTGGAATCGCCCCCATTCCGTGGCATTCTGTGGCAGGCCCCATGTTCCATGCCATTGTCTGTGTTCTGTGGCAGATCTAGTGTCTTTGCCACTTGCCTGATGATTTCTGTGATAAAATCTGGGTTCCGTGCCATCGCCTGTGTTCCGTGGCACGCCCTGGGTGGTGCCATCGCCTGCGTTCGTGGTTGTCCTACATTATGTGTTATTGCCTGTTTTGTGGCACCCTGTGGGTTTCATGCCATTTTATGGGTTCTGTGGCAGGCTGAGATTCTCATTCTTTTGCCTGTGTTCCGTGGTAAGGTCAGGGCTCATTGTCACTGGCCGTGTTCCGCAACAGGCTGATTTCCATGCATCGCCTGTTCAATGGCAAGCTTCACGTTATATGGCATAGCTCTATTCCATGGCATTGCTGACTGTTTTGTGGCATGACTTAGATCCTATGGTTGCTTTGGTGGCTCTGAGAAGGCCCAGATGGTTGTAGGTGGATGACCTTGGGGGTGGATAAAGGGTTCTTCCCTCTGTCTCTGAGCCCCCTCCCAGCCCGGGCTCTGCCACACATTCCCCCAGTGGCACTGGCTCTGAGAGCGCAGCGAGAAGGGTTTCTTGTAACCTGCCTGATCCGGGCCTGTAGCCAGCTCTCCACCCAGCATGGCTCCCAGTAGCCCCAGTCGTGTTGGGGGCACAAGGGTCCCAGAGCAGGGCTGCAGGCCATGGCCTTGTACCTGTGAGGGGTAGAAGGACTGAGCAGCAATATTGGGGTCAAGTGGCGAGGGGCTGATGCTCTATCCAGGCCCCCTCAGTCCCCCCAACCTCCCCTCTCCTCTTCCCCCAGCCTGTAACCCCAACGCCTGCCGTGCCTCTGGGCGGGGCCTGCAGCCCAAGGGTGTGCGTGTGAAAGAGGTGGCTGACTTCAAGGTGTTCACCAAGGGCGCTGGCAGCGGGGAGCTCAAGGTCACAGTCAAGGGGCCAAGTGAGTAGCAGACCCAGGGCAGGGGGCAAGGGGAGCAGGGAGGAAATGTGGCTAGTAGTTCTGAGCAGAAGCACTGTGGATCTCCGGTACGCTGTCTCCTCTGTGCCTCAGTTTCTCAGTCTGCAAGCTGGGAATGATCCTCTCGGCCCTCAGTGCTACACTGGGCTGCTGTGCACAGGGAAGACACAACCCGTCCTGAGTTCCAGCACCGCCCACTAGTAGCACTACCTGAGCTGGGTCTGGGTCCGGGGCTCCTTGAGGGGATTGAGGAGATGGGTTTTGCAGAATGCTGATCCCCTCCCATCTCCCCAGAGGGCACAGAGGAGCCGGTGAAGGTGCGCGAGGCTGGGGACGGTGTGTTCGAGTGCGAGTACTATCCCGTGGTGCCCGGGAAGTACGTGGTGACCATCATGTGGGGTGGCTATGCCATCCCTCGCAGGTAAGCACCATTCGCCACCCCCATGCCCTCCTGTCTGGGCCATCACAGGGAGAGAGTAAGGGAGGGGACTGCCTGGGAACTGGAGGGACGAGGGGAGGGGGCGCCTCTGCAGGGGCACTTCCAGCTTGGACACCAGCTCCCTCTCTGCCCAGTCCCTTTGAGGTGCAGGTGAGCCCAGAGGCAGGAGTGCAGAAGGTACGGGCCTGGGGGCCTGGTTTGGAGACTGGCCAGGTGGGCAAGTCAGCCGACTTCGTGGTGGAGGCCATTGGCACGGAGGTGGGGACACTGGGTAAGTGTCTGGATGGCCAAAGGTGGGAATGCTGTGGGGGAGGGGTGTGGCGGAAGTACAAGAGTGACTGGGGATGGGGGTGGGCATGCTGGGGAGTGTGGAGATGAGCAGGGCCATGGCAAAGGGGGTGGCTGTGGGGGCTGGAAGGGGGATGAGGACCTGCCTGAGTGGCCAAGCTGCCTCTTATGCCCCCTGACCCTCCCCACCTTGCCTAGGCTTCTCCATCGAGGGGCCCTCACAGGCCAAGATCGAGTGTGATGACAAAGGGGACGGGTCCTGTGATGTGCGGTACTGGCCCACGGAGCCTGGGGAGTACGCCGTGCACGTCATCTGTGACGATGAGGACATCCGTGACTCGCCCTTCATTGCTCACATCCAGCCAGCCCCACCCAACTGCTTCCCAGACAGGGTAGGGTCCCAGCTCCTGCATGCAGCCGGCCTGGGGATGGGGTGCACTGGCCTCCTCCAGTCCCCAACCCAGCCCGCTGCTCTTGTCCCCACACAGGTGAAAGCCTTTGGGCCAGGCCTGGAGCCCACTGGCTGCATCGTGGACAAGCCTGCCGAGTTCACTATTGATGCCCGTGCGGCTGGCAAGGGAGACCTGAAGCTCTATGCCCAGGTGGGGCATTGCCCGTTCTCTGCTGCCCTCGCCACCCATGGCAGGGACCCCAGGAGGGTGGGGCCAGGCTGGAGGCTGGAGCCTCCAGGAAGGAAGTTATAGCGTCACAGAAGGTTGGGCAGGACTGATTCCCATGGCCCCATATGTGCTATGGAAATGTTAAATTTTGTATTTTCTTACTGATAGTCTTAAAAACGTATTTTACCCAAAATTCCTTTTTATACTGATAATTTGCAATTGAAAGATGATTTCATCAAATAAGACTGGTTTCTCAGGCTAGAGGTTAATGACCATGTTCTTGAGGGTCCAAGAGGATGATTCTTCTTTAAAAGGCTCGTTATTCAATTTTAGGAACATTGATTTAGCCCAGCCTCTCTCTGCCCAAGGCCTTTCAGAAATGAGGAAACCTAGGCTGGGAGAGCAGGCCACACAGGTGGCTCCCAGGGTGGGCTCTGGCCACCAGAGCATGTGGCACTAGGCTGGTGTGGCCTGACATCAGTGGTGGGGGCAGGGCGAGTGTGTTGGTGAAAGGAGGGAGGCGCCGAGTTGGCCTGGGGCCAGCAGAGGGCGCTTTAAGGAGGCCACAGCTGGGAACTTTACTTGGGCGATGCCCACAGGACGCGGACGGCTGCCCCATCGACATCAAGGTGATCCCCAATGGAGACGGCACCTTCCGCTGCTCCTACGTGCCCACCAAGCCCATCAAGCACACCATCATCATCTCCTGGGGAGGCGTCAACGTGCCCAAGAGCCCCTTCCGGGTGCGTCCTCCAAGCTTGCCCTGTGCCCACTGCCAGGGTCCCAGAGGGAGGGCGGGCCCCCACGTGGAAGACGTTGGCTGTCCCCCGTCCCATGCCACTGCCACTCTCCCCACCTCAAGGCCCCCCAGGAAGAGGCTAAAGCTGGTCCAGCTGAGGCTGGGGTGGGTGGTGCTGGGGGGCGGAAGGAGCCTTGAGGGAAGGCCCGGGCTGAGCATCAACCCACCCACAGGTGAACGTGGGCGAGGGTAGTCACCCCGAGAGGGTGAAGGTGTACGGCCCCGGCGTGGAGAAGACCGGCCTCAAGGCCAACGAGCCCACCTACTTCACAGTGGACTGCAGCGAGGCAGGGCAAGGTGCGCAGCCACCGGAGGGGCGGGGACTGGGTGGGGCCCCAGGTGGGGGTTGTTGAGCCCCCACTCATGGCCATGTGCCTGCCTCCCCTCAGGCGACGTGAGCATTGGCATCAAGTGCGCCCCTGGCGTGGTGGGCCCCGCAGAGGCTGACATCGACTTCGACATCATCAAGAATGACAACGACACCTTCACAGTCAAGTACACGCCCCCAGGAGCCGGCCGCTACACCATCATGGTGCTGTTTGCCAACCAGGTACCCCAGCCCCTCAGCTTTTGGTAGTCATGGCAACTCGCACCTCCCAGGTCTAAGCAGGCAGCTGGAAGTCCTATTCCAGACATAGGTGGGGCGCTTCCTGTGTGTGGCAGGGTGCCTCAGAGGAAACAAAGGGGGCTCTCTGGGACACTTCCTTTGTCCACACCCAGTCCCTTGGGGGTATCCTAACCCAGCACCTAGTCCACAACAGGGGTGTGGTCCCCTCTGGAGAGCCCTGACCAAGCCTTTCCTCATCTAGGAGATCCCTGCCAGCCCCTTCCACATCAAGGTGGACCCGTCCCACGATGCCAGCAAGGTCAAGGCTGAGGGCCCTGGGCTGAACCGCACAGGTGAGGGTCTGGGCAGGGGCCGGGGCTGGTGTGAGGTGGGGGCTCGGTGGCTGGCAGGCCCTCACCACTGTCTCTGGGTGGGCTCCCAGGTGTGGAAGTTGGAAAGCCCACTCACTTCACGGTGCTGACCAAGGGGGCCGGCAAGGCCAAGCTGGACGTGCAGTTTGCAGGGGCAGCCAAGGGCGAGGCTGTGCGGGACTTCGAAATCATAGACAACCACGACTACTCCTACACCGTCAAGTACACGGCCGTCCAGCAGGTGTGCTCTGCCCCCCTCACGCCCTTCTCCAATCCCAAAGGACCAACTCTGAGTCCTGGGCTCCGTCCCTGCCTCCATCCTCTTGCTGTGGATTTCTGAGCCTCAGAGTCCACGTCGCCTATGCCAATGTTGCCAGGCTGTGTCTTACACCCAGTTCTGGCCTATTGTAACCAACAGGGCAACATGGCAGTGACGGTGACCTATGGTGGGGATCCTGTCCCCAAGAGCCCCTTTGTGGTGAATGTGGCACCCCCACTGGACCTCAGCAAAGTTAAAGTTCAAGGCCTCAACAGCAGTAAGTGGGGCAAGAGCCACCCTGGGAGTGAGGGAGGGGTGTTGGGGTGAGGTGGGCTGGAGTCTCTGCTCATGGTGTCACTTGCCCTCCACACAGAGGTGGCCGTGGGGCAGGAACAAGCATTCTCTGTGAACACGAGAGGGGCTGGCGGTCAGGGCCAGCTGGATGTGCGGATGACCTCACCTTCTCGACGACCCATCCCCTGCAAGCTGGAGCCCGGGGGTGGAGCTGAAGCCCAGGCTGTGCGCTACATGCCCCCTGAGGAGGGGCCCTACAAGGTGGACATCACCTATGATGGTCACCCGGTGCCTGGCAGCCCCTTTGCCGTGGAGGGTGTCCTGCCCCCCGACCCATCCAAGGTGAGGAGAGAGGGGCTGTGGGAGTTGGGGGCTTGGGGGGAAAATGGATGAGTCTTAGGGGAAAAGGCCAGAGGGACTTATGTGCCTGGAGTGGACACAGTCGAGGTCCCAGGGACAAGGCCAGCCCTGCCACAGGACCTGCCTTGGAGACAGCTTAGTATTAAGAGCCTGGCCCTGGAATCAGACCTGGGCTTGAATCCCAGGCCCACCAACTGGGACAAATTGCCTAATCTCTCTGCCTCCATGGCCTCACCTGGAATTGTTATAAGTACTCAGTCTGCAGTAGCAGCTGCGGGTGAAGGTGCTTAGCTGGGTGGGCAGCCATGAAGGCCGGGCTTGGGAGAGGCCGGGTACAGGGAACCCTCACATCTGCTCCTCCCCGCAGGTCTGTGCTTACGGCCCTGGTCTCAAGGGTGGACTGGTAGGCACCCCTGCGCCGTTCTCCATCGACACCAAGGGGGCTGGCACAGGTGGCCTGGGGCTGACTGTGGAGGGCCCCTGCGAGGCCAAGATCGAGTGCCAGGACAATGGGGACGGCTCGTGCGCTGTCAGCTACCTGCCCACAGAGCCGGGCGAGTACACCATCAACATCCTGTTTGCCGAAGCCCACATCCCCGGCTCACCCTTCAAGGCCACCATCCGGCCCGTGTTTGATCCAAGCAAGGTGCGGGCCAGCGGGCCGGGCCTGGAGCGAGGCAAGGCTGGCGAGGCAGCCACCTTCACTGTGGACTGCTCGGAGGCGGGCGATGCTGAGCTGACCATCGAAATCCTGTCGGATGCCGGCGTCAAGGCCGAGGTGCTGATCCACAACAACGCTGACGGCACCTACCACATCACCTACAGCCCCGCCTTCCCCGGCACCTACACCATTACCATCAAGTACGGCGGGCACCCTGTGCCCAAATTCCCTACCCGCGTCCACGTGCAGCCCGCCATCGATACCAGTGGTGTCAAGGTCTCAGGGCCTGGTGTGGAGCCGCACGGTGAGTGGACAGGAGGAGCCAGGAGGGGTCAAGTTGTGAGTCAGGGAGCTGAGTAGTCAGCAAGACGGAGGGAGGCAGAGCCGAGGGCAACCTGGGAGAGAAACCTGGGGTGAAGGGAGGGCCCTTGGGGCAGCCCCGGAGTCCTTACAAGCCCAGACACCCCAGAGAAGGAGCTGAGGGGAAGAGCTGGCTCAGAGATGGGCTCTGCTCTTGTGGCAAAATTGCATCTGTTCCTGGGCGTTTTTATGGGGAGAGCCTTTCTCTCATCAGCTCAAGGGATCCCTGATCCAAGAGCTTTGCTCTGGAGGGTGCAGAAGGAAAGCTCTGGGGTAGAGGGTGACTCTTAAGAGTCAGGAGACAATATGTGTGAGTGGGCCATCTGCTGGGGCCCAGACCCTGGGCTGGGCATGGGGCGGGGCAGAGGACACAGGACCTGCCCCGCCCTCGAGGGTACACAGCCTGGAGAGTGAGGTGAGGCTATGGGAGACCGTGGGAGACCACTTGGAGCTCGCAGAGGGGCAGAGAGGGGCCGGACTCTGCCTGGAGGAGCAGCCTGGGAGTCAGGCAGGGGAGGAGTGGGAGGGGAGGGCCTGTGTGGAGGCTGCCACCAGCCCATGCTGAGCACGCCCCTCTCGGGATCCAGGTGTCTTGCGGGAGGTGACCACCGAGTTCACTGTGGACGCGAGATCCCTAACAGCCACTGGTGGGAATCATGTGACGGCTCGAGTGCTCAACCCCTCAGGGGCCAAGACAGACACCTACGTGACAGACAACGGGGATGGCACCTACCGAGTGCAGTACACGGCCTACGAAGAGGGTGAGGGGCAAGGCCGGTAGCTGATGATGGCATCTCAGGGTGGGCAGGGAAGGTGGGCGCCACATACCTCTGACTCCCTGTGGCTGGCTTCCAGGCGTGCACTTGGTGGAGGTGCTGTATGACGACGTTGCTGTGCCCAAGAGCCCCTTCCGAGTGGGCGTGACTGAGGGCTGTGACCCCAGCCGTGTGCGGGCCTTTGGGCCTGGCCTGGAGAGTGGCTTGGTCAACAAGGCCAACCGCTTCACTGTGGAGACCAGGTATCCTCCCCTTTCCTAACCTTGACCTGAAGCTGTGGCCACCCTGCTGCCAGCCAACTTACCCTCCCCGTCTGTCCTTCTATCTGTGCCTCAGTCCCGCATCCTCTCTCAGGGTAATGTGGGAACACACCCCGCCATGGTCCCTCCTCAGCTGGGCCCCGGTGGCTTGCCCTCCTTTTCCTTCCTATTCAGCTGCCCCTTCATACGCGCTCATTGGTCCCAGCAGAGCTGATGGGGGTGTCATCTTGCAGGGGAGCCGGCACAGGGGGCCTAGGCCTAGCCATTGAGGGCCCCTCAGAAGCCAAGATGTCCTGCAAGGACAACAAGGATGGCAGCTGCACAGTGGAATACATCCCTTTCACTGCTGGAGACTACGACGTCAACATCACCTTCGGGGGACGGCCCATCCCAGGTGTGCAGTGACAGGGGGCGGGGCATCGGGGAGGGCAAAGGAGGGCTGCAGGACACATGCTCCCAGAGGGACACTAGAAATCAGCTGTGAAAATTCACAGAGGGGACCCCCTAGAGCAGGTTGGAGCGGGAGCCCAGGGGCAGGGAGTATATGGAGGAAGCAGGCGGCAGGTGCTGCTGGTGTGACAGCCCCCCTAGCTCCTCCCAGAAACCTGACACTGGCCTGCAGCGCCAGACCTTGGTCATGCAGGTCCATTGCACTGTGGGTCCAGTCACTCAGACACAGTCCAGGCCCCTCAGAGCTCAGTGAGGACAGCCCGTGCCCTCCTGCTCACGCTGTCTGCAAAGAACTCCCCTGCCCTCCTGCGGGCTGTGCTGGTTGGATGTCACGTCTTCAAATATGGCATGACGGAGGCCTGCCGTGACTGGAAATTTTTTACCCGTAACTTATCTAATTTCACATATTTTATATTATATCAGCCACAATGTCAAGAATACATTTTATTTTTTTAAAGTATTCCATTTTTCACATTTTATTCATTAGGGAGGCCTTCCTCCAGGCCCAAATGAATGTTTACCCAGCATCAGTCTAGTCAGGTTCATTTATTCTTGTTAATGTTTTCTGAGCAAATTCCTAGGCATTTTGACGTGTTGGTCTGGCCTCCCCATGGGCATTTGCAAGGCAGGGAAGGCCTCCTCCTCCATGGTGTCCCAATGTCAGGGAGACCCTCCCGGGCAGGTGGGTAAACTGACGTCCTCCTTGCAGGGAGCCCGTTCCGGGTGCCAGTAAAGGATGTGGTAGACCCTGGGAAGGTGAAGTGCTCTGGGCCAGGTCTGGGAGCCGGTGTCAGGGCCCGGGTACCCCAGACCTTCACGGTGGACTGCAGTCAAGCTGGCCGGGCCCCCCTGCAGGTGGCTGTGCTGGGCCCCACAGGTACAAAATGTCTGGGGTAGGGTGGAGGCGGGTGGGTGGGTGTCAGGAGGCTCTGCTGACCCTGCTCCCCTGCCTAGGTGTGGCCGAGCCTGTAGAGGTGCGTGACAAAGGGGATGGCACCCACACCGTCCACTATACCCCAGCCACTGATGGGCCCTACACAGTAGCTGTCAAGTATGCCGACCAGGAGGTGCCACGCAGGTGAGGACCCGCCCTGGGCTCCCATGCTGTGGCTGAGCTCTGGGGTCACACCTGCAGGGCCACTGCCAGGCCCAGGGGAGAGTCTCCCTACTTGTCCTAGCTTGATCCCTCCAGCTGCCCCATCCTGCCCTTCCCCAGGGCTCTGTGCCCTGGAGGCCACACCGCCCCAGGGGCTTTTACACCAAAATGACCGCCTTAGGAAAAGTGCAGGAGGTCTGGGCGAGGGCACCCTCCTGGGACCCTCCCCTTTAAACAAACCACAGCACTTCCTAGGGAATGGAGAAGCGCTCAGGCTCTGCCCAGGGCTCCCAGGATGGGGAGTGACCCTCCCCTGAGACTCAGGATGTAATACAGCTTCCAGGAACTGGTTCCCCCTCCCTGCCCCACAGAGTCACTCCTCCTGCCCGTCTGGGGAGGACTCCAGGCCCAAAATGACTTAGAGCCCCCCACCCCTGACCCCCAGCCAACTGTTTACCCTTTTTGCCCCCCAAGCCCTTTCAAGATCAAGGTGCTTCCAGCCCATGATGCCAGCAAGGTGCGGGCCAGTGGCCCCGGCCTCAACGCCTCAGGCATCCCTGCCAGCCTACCCGTGGAGTTCACCATTGACGCGCGGGACGCTGGCGAGGGGCTGCTAACCGTCCAGATCCTGGTGAGTCCCTGTGCAGCCCCCCACCCCCCTGCTAAGGCTCTGGGCACAGCAGGCCTTGACCTCTGCTTTGACCCCAGGACCCCGAGGGTAAGCCCAAGAAGGCCAATATTCGAGACAATGGGGATGGCACGTACACTGTGTCCTACCTGCCGGACATGAGTGGCCGGTACACCATCACCATCAAGTACGGCGGCGACGAGATCCCTTACTCACCCTTCCGCATCCATGCCCTGCCCACTGGGGATGCCAGCAAGTGCCTTGTCACAGGTGGGTACCCCACTTCCCTTGCCCTGCCTGCCCCTAGCTGCTCCCCAGTCCCCCAGCCCGTGCTGAGCACAGCCCGGACTCACACTCTTCTCTCTTTCCAGTGTCCATTGGAGGCCATGGCCTGGGTGAGTGCCCTTCCCCTTCCCTTGCTGTGGCCCAGGGCGGCAGGGGCGGCTGGGAACAGCTGGGCCCAGCCCCTGCAGCCGCCTGACCAGGTTCTTCTGCATGGCAGGTGCCTGCCTGGGCCCCCGCATCCAGATCGGGGAGGAGACGGTGATCACTGTGGATGCCAAGGCAGCTGGCGAGGGGAAGGTGACCTGCACCGTGTCCACGCCGGATGGGGCGGAGCTCGACGTGGATGTGGTCGAGAACCATGATGGTACCTTTGACATTTACTACACAGCGCCTGAGCCCGGCAAGTACGTCATCACCATCCGCTTCGGAGGGGAGCACATCCCCAACAGCCCCTTCCACGTGCTGGTAAGTTCCGTGGCCACAACAGGACTAGAAAGCTGGAGGAGGTGGGCCCCACCCTTTACAGCTGCAGGGATCCCAGAAGCTGTCCCCAAGGAATCCCAAACCTATTGGACGGAGCCAGGGGCCGCAGTGTTCCACAATCAAGCCTTTGCTTCCCCATCGCCTCCCCAAGTGGGAGGTGGCCACAGCTCTCTCGAGGAACTGGTGTGTTCCTCTCTGACCCTCAGGCCCACTGTCCCTGGCTCCGTCTCCCCAGAAGCGGCCCTGTAGGAGGATGAAGCCCTTCAGAGGGTCGGCACCTGAGATGTCCACCCAGGATTTCAGGTCCCTGGGCTATTCTCTGAGTTGCTCCTGGTCCTGAGAGCCTGCCACACCCTGTGCCCCCTGTGCCTTGCCTCCCTAGGCGTGTGACCCCCTGCCCCATGTGGAGGAGCCCTCTGAAGTGCCGCAGCTGCACCAGCCCTACACCCCTCCCCGGCCCGGCACCTGCCCCACACACTGGGTACTGCCGCCTCCCACTGGGCAGACCTTGACCTCGTCTTCTTCCTCCTCCCCTTCCTTCGTTTCTTTCCTCTACCTTCTGCAGCCAGGGCTGGGGCATGGTTTGGGGGCCTCTTGGGGAGCAGGTGGGAGCCAGGCTGGGCAGATGGAACCCCAGCTGGGCACAGCACCCTTTTCTTGCAGCTGCTGCACCTCTCCTGCCACTCTGGTTTCACCATTAACTATCTTGTTCTTTCCTCACTCTCTCCAATTTCAGTCTCGGTGCAGGCTGAGCTCCCAGGCCTTCTCCAGCTAATGACTGTTCCCTCTCACCTGCCACAGGCCACAGAGGAGCCAGTGGTACCTGTGGAGCCAATGGAGTCCATGCTGAGGCCCTTCAACCTGGTCATCCCCTTCGCTGTACAGAAAGGGGAGCTCACAGGTACTTTCCTGGGGCCCCAGGCATGCAGGCTCAGAGATCCTCTTCCAGGCCTAGCCCCTTGTCTTACGAAAACTTGGGGCCGCCCTAACTCTGTCTGCCCTGCAGGGGAGGTGCGGATGCCCTCCGGGAAGACAGCAAGGCCCAACATCACAGACAACAAGGACGGCACCATCACGGTGAGGTACGCGCCCACGGAGAAAGGTCTGCACCAGATGGGGATCAAGTACGACGGCAACCACATCCCTGGTGAGTTGAGGGCTGGCACGCTTGGGCTTCCGTGAGAGGAGCCAACAGACTTCCAGCCTGCTTGCCTTCTTCAACAAATATTTATTGAGTACCTGCTGTGTATAGATACCATGTGAAGCTCTGGGAGGTTTACGTCCTGGTGGGAGGCAGACGTCCCTCTAGGAGCCAGGTCCTCACAGCTCAGCAGGGAGGCTGCTGGAGGGTGCTGGGGGCCAAGGTGAGCTCAGGCAACTCATCCCTCTGCTGACCCAGCCCCCTTCTCTGTCTACCCCAGGGAGCCCCCTGCAGTTCTACGTGGATGCCATCAATAGCCGCCATGTCAGTGCCTATGGGCCAGGTCTTAGCCATGGCATGGTCAACAAGCCAGCCACCTTCACCATTGTCACCAAGGATGCTGGGGAAGGTGAGGGGTGCTGCCGGCAGGGGCTGGGGTGGGGTCTAGCCAGGTGCAGGGGCAAGGGCAGGACCTCTGATCTCAGCTCCACCTCCACCTACAGGGGGTCTGTCACTGGCCGTAGAGGGCCCATCCAAGGCAGAGATCACCTGCAAGGACAACAAGGATGGCACCTGCACGGTGTCCTACCTGCCCACAGCGCCTGGAGACTACAGCATCATCGTGCGCTTTGATGACAAGCATATCCCAGGCAGCCCCTTCACAGCCAAGATCACAGGTGAGGTGGACACACAGGCACGTGGAACCTATGAGAGACACGCATACCCCCCGCATGTGATGTATGGAAAGCCCATCCTGTTTATGTCGCTTAGAACATTAGGGCAGAGGCCCCTTGAGGTGGAAGAGGTCATTTTTGGATAAATGTAAGGAACACTCTGTCCTCCACAGCAGCTAAGAAACATTCAACCCTACCCTCCCCGTGCTTCAGAAGACATTATCTCATTTAGTTTTTGAAGTAACTCTTGAGAAGTTAGGGTACTGATAATCCTTTTGGTAGATTAGGAAACCCATCCCAGAGAGGTTAAGCAACTTGATTAGCCAGCCAGGAAGGGCCTGTGTGGTTCAGGCTAGCATTCTGTTTCCACACCACCAAGTGACTCAGGATTCAAAGACACAAAGCTTCCTGTAGGAATTTAGCCCACAAGGACTGAGGCAGCACGATGAACTGGGTGTGGGCCCATCGTGGTCTCTGGTAGCTATGGTGTGAATACACACTGTGCTTTTCTGGGCCTTGGGCCTCTGTGTGCCTGGGAGTGGTCCCCAGTTTCTGCTGACTCCAGCAGGGTCTACCTGGGAAGTTTCCTGAGCCCGGTAGGCAGGGCCTGCCTGAAGTCACAACGGCCTGATGCCCTAACTCCCACTCTAGGCGATGACTCCATGAGGACCTCACAGCTGAACGTGGGCACCTCCACTGACGTGTCACTGAAGATCACCGAGAGTGATCTGAGCCAGCTGACGGCCAGCATCCGCGCCCCCTCGGGCAACGAGGAGCCCTGCCTGCTGAAGCGCCTGCCCAACCGGCACATCGGTGAGCAGGGGGCCTCTCGGGCCCAGGCGTGGGGGGGCCCTGGAGGGAGGCTCTGCCTGCCTGACGCCCCCTCTCCACAGGGATCTCCTTCACCCCCAAGGAGGTGGGAGAGCACGTGGTGAGCGTGCGCAAGAGTGGCAAGCACGTCACCAACAGTCCCTTCAAGATCTTGGTGGGACCCTCTGAGATCGGGGACGCCAGCAAGGTGCGGGTCTGGGGCAAGGGCCTGTCCGAGGGACAGACCTTCCAGGTGGCGGAATTCATCGTGGACACTCGTAACGCAGGTACTTCTTGCCCCAGAGGCCTCCATTGCACTGGCGCATCCCGTGGGCACTGACCTCCTCTCCTGCCCAGCACCCCTTGGCCATACCCTCCTCCCTGAACTTCCTGGCCCCGTCTCTGTTGGGATTCACATTCAGAGCCCCTTTGGGAGAAAGTGAATGTCCCCATGCCAGTTCTTTCACTTTTAAACTTCTCCCAGAGAGACTAAGAAAATGAGTTTCTGTCTTTCCCTTGCTCGCTGGAATCCAAGAGGCCTACCTTAGGGAATTTTCCAGGTAGTCTGTCCCATGGCCCTCTGGGACAGTGCCTGGCTCCCGGCCAGCCCCCACTGAGGCATTTTTGCTAGTGATCACTGTACACAGCAGAGGCCCATTCTTGGCGGAGCCTGCAGTTTGGGGAGGAGAGAGCAGAGTGGCTTGGGTGGCACAGGACTAAGGGAGATGTGTCCCTCGCTTGCCCCCAGGTTATGGGGGCTTGGGGCTGAGTATTGAAGGCCCTAGCAAGGTGGACATCAACTGCGAGGACATGGAGGATGGTACGTGCAAAGTCACCTACTGCCCCACCGAGCCTGGCACCTACATCATCAACATCAAGTTTGCTGACAAGCACGTACCTGGTAAGGCTCTGGGCTGAGGCCGGGTGGGAAGAGGCCGGGAGGCGGGTAGTCTGAGGTGCCTGACCCACCCCTACTGCCCCTACAGGAAGCCCCTTCACTGTGAAGGTTACTGGTGAGGGCCGCATGAAGGAAAGCATCACCCGGCGTAGACAGGCGCCTTCCATTGCCACCATTGGCAGCACCTGTGACCTCAACCTCAAGATCCCAGGTGTGCGGGGGAAGAGCTGGGCTGGGGCAGGGGAGAGGGCCGCCCCGGTGAGTCTGCCTCTGGGGTCCCTGTCCTGCTCACTCATTTCTCACCTCCCTCCACTCACCCCGGCTGCCTCGGTCACACAGGGAACTGGTTCCAGATGGTATCTGCCCAGGAGCGCCTGACACGCACTTTCACGCGCAGCAGCCACACGTACACCCGCACGGAGCGCACAGAGATCAGCAAGACGAGAGGCGGGGAGACCAAGCGTGAGGTGCGGGTGGAGGAGTCCACCCAGGTTGGCGGGGACCCCTTCCCTGCTGTCTTCGGGGACTTCCTAGGCCGGGAACGCCTGGGCTCCTTCGGCAGCATCACCCGGCAGCAGGAGGGTGAGCAGAGATGGCGGGGCAGGGTCCTCACAGGGAGGCGGGAGGGGAAGGTGCGGTTGGCCAGGCCCTGGACGGCCAGGGCTGGTCTGAGCAGAGGAGGGGGTTTTACCTAGGACGGAGGGAAGGGCTGGAACCAGCAAGAGTGCCAGTGTCGCCATGACACCCCCAACCCTACAGGTGAGGCCAGCTCTCAGGACATGACTGCACAGGTGACCAGCCCGTCGGGCAAGATAGAAGCCGCAGAGATCGTGGAGGGGGAGGACAGCGCGTACAGTGTGCGCTTTGTGCCCCAGGAGATGGGGCCTCACACGGTCACTGTCAAGTACCGTGGCCAGCACGTGCCGGGCAGCCCCTTCCAGTTCACGGTGGGACCGCTGGGCGAAGGTGGTGCCCATAAGGTGCGGGCCGGAGGCACGGGGCTGGAGCGAGGAGTGGCAGGAGTGCCAGGTGAGGGGCAGGTGACCGGGAGGGGAGATGGGTCAGGGAAGCCCGCATGAGGCCGATGGTGCTAAAGAGCCCTGCCTGCTTGCCTGTCTGCAGCCGAGTTCAGCATCTGGACCCGAGAAGCAGGTGCTGGGGGCCTGTCCATCGCTGTGGAGGGTCCCAGCAAGGCAGAGATTGCATTTGAGGACCGAAAAGATGGCTCCTGTGGCGTCTCCTACGTCGTCCAGGAACCAGGTAGGTGTCCACCTGGGGTCGGGGGCTGGGCCTGCCTGCCCAGATTGGGCTCCTGCTCACTGGCTAGGCAGAAGGTCCCTAGGGCTACAGAACTCCCCTCCCCCAGGACCCCTGCCCCTCCTCCGTTCCCCACAGGCCTAGGAGCATGTGTCTGTCTCCAGAGCTGAGCCCTGACCAGGGAGTCCCTCCAGGGACAAGGCTGGGTTGGGTGGCTCCATCCCTGGCAACCCCCACCCCAGGGGCTGTGCTTACCGGCCTCCTTCCCCAGGTGACTACGAGGTCTCCATCAAGTTCAATGATGAGCACATCCCAGACAGCCCCTTTGTGGTGCCTGTGGCCTCCCTCTCGGATGATGCGCGCCGTCTCACGGTCACCAGCCTCCAGGTGTGTCCTGGGATGGGTCCCTCTGTCACCTGAGAGATGGGCAGGAGTCAAAAACCACAGGCTTGTGGGGCCAGGGACTTAGCAGTGACTGTGGAAGGGCCAGTCAGAAGTCCCCTCTCCCTACTGTCTATACCCCATAAGGCAGGGCCCTTGGGGACAGTGGGCTACGTCCCTGTGGGCTTGACCCTGCACTCAGGCACTCCATGCCTTGTTTCCACCTTTTACAGTTTTGTTTCCCTGTCCTTACTGCCACCTGTCATTTCTTGTTCCACCTCCTTCTGAAAGTTCTAAACTAACACTAGATGTCAAAATTATCAGAATGAAATATAAAATCAATAGAAAATAGGAGTGAGCTGGTTTGCAGAGCGTACCTGAGGGGCTCATCTGTAAGTGCATGCACATGGCCTTCAGAGCCTGAGCTGGTCCTCTGTTGGCCCTGGGACCTGCCTTGCTTTCTCCTGTTGCTGATTTCCAGTGAGATGGTGTCTGCCTTTCACTCTCTCATGGGGAACATGTGCAAGGCAGGCTCCCAACAAGTCACACTGACGTGCAAACCGGGGCTGTGTGCTCAGGGGACACACTGTAAAGGAGCCTACTATGCAAGGGGGACAGAGCTGGCCTTGTCTCAGACCCCTCCCCCTAACCTTCCAGCTGCTCCTCAGGGTGGTCACATCAGTCCCTGGAGAGCCCCTGTGCATCTCCTCCCCCTACTCCAGGACCAGGTTCCCCCTGCTAGGCTCACCTTCCCCTCCCCCAGAGCCCTCACTCTGGACCTCCCCATTGGCCCACCTCCTTCTGGAAGCCCTCCCAGGCCAGTCCGGCCACATGCTGCTTCCCACATCAGAGCACCTGAGGCCCACACAGCACTGTCAGGCACTGGCCCTCCACCATCAGCCTGCTTCACACAGTGTCAGCCAGGACAGGGCACGTCATCTCTCACCCCAGCTAGGGTGCTGCCCCTCACAGCAAGTGGACACAGAGGGTCTCAGACCAGCTCCTGGCTCCTCCCTGCCCAGGTGTGCTGGCAGGCAGGGGTCGGGCTGGGGAAGGGGCAGTGGGAGCCTCCAGGCTGGGCTTACGGTGAGAGCAGTGTGGCGCCCCACCAAGACCACTGCAGTCCTGGCCCTCCCAGGACTCTGAGCATCTTGGTGGCCTTTGCAGGAGACAGGGCTCAAGGTGAACCAGCCAGCGTCCTTTGCGGTGCAGCTGAATGGTGCACGGGGCGTGATTGATGCCAGGGTGCACACGCCCTCGGGAGCCGTGGAGGAGTGCTATGTCTCCGAGCTGGACAGTGGTGAGCTGCCCCTGCCCAGCCCCTGCCACACCAGGACCTTCTGGGAAGGGGAGAGGGAGGATGGAGGCTCACCCACCAACCCTC
>VBSM01003176.1:16024968-16058323 GCA_008086735.1 Cheirogaleus medius | reverse complement strand
GGTGCCCACATCCCTGGAAGTCCCTTCAAGATCCGTGTTGGAGAGCAGAGCCAGGCTGGGGACCCAGGCTTGGTGTCAGCCTATGGTCCTGGGCTCGAGGGAGGCACTACTGGTGAGTGCCTAGAGCTGGGGAGCAGGGTGCTTTTGGGGGCACTCAGCTACTAGTCCAGGACTGCCTTGCTCTGGAGGCTGGGCCAATGCTCCTGAGCCCCGAAGTCCTGGCACAGGCTGCCTGGGGGACCCTGGGGCCTGGTCTCGCTCTGGGCCACATGCCCTTGCTGCCTACAGCCTTGCTGCCTTTGGCCCCCAGGCATGTCGTCAGAGTTCATCGTGAACACCCTGAACGCGGGCTCAGGGGCCTTGTCCGTCACTATCGACGGCCCCTCCAAGGTGCAGCTGGACTGTCGGGAGTGTCCTGAGGGCCACGTGGTCACTTACACTCCCATGGCCCCTGGCAACTACCTCATCGCCATCAAGTACGGTGGCCCCCAGCACATCGTGGGCAGCCCCTTCAAGGCCAAGGTCACAGGTGAGTGCCAGGTTGGGGGAGGTCTGCCCAGCCTGCAGCCCAACTCGGATGGTTCCAGTGGCCACTCCCCTCTGGGTCCTAGTCTATCCCCAAACATCATGGTCCAGTTGCTGGGAATGGAAGTGGGCCTGGCCTTCCGCAGCACCCATCCTGTGGAGTCATGCAGGACCATTTTAAAAATCCAGTCCTTCCTCTTCATCCTGGTCCCCCACTCAATTCAGCTCTTCCCGCAGGGGCTCCCAAGCTTTAGGTCTACTTCCTTCCTTCCTGGCCGCCTGTGGTCCTCGTTTCCAAGAATAAATATTCCTCGGAGTAAATGCTTAGCAAGTTCCCTTTCTCGAGGCTGCTGGAAGGATGCGCTGGGCACGTGTTCCTTCCTAAGCAAGACCCTTGCCCTATGAGACAGCTGAGCTCCCAGAGCCTGCAAGGATGAGGGACGCAGCCTCAAGGCCCAAGCCCCATAGTCAGCCAGGAACTGGAGCCAGCAGTGCGGGCCGGGCTGGGAATGGGCTGTGCTCCCTGGACACCCTCGGAGGGAGGTGGGCAGTGAGTGCTCAGGCAGTGAGTCCCACCTGGTGGCAGTGCCACCAAGGGTCCACTGCAGGGGAAGGGCAAAAAGCCCATCTGACCTGGCTCATGGCCACCTGGATCTGCCCCTCAGGTCCCCGACTCTCTGGAGGCCACAGCCTTCACGAAACATCCACGGTTCTGGTGGAGACTGTGACCAAGTCGTCCTCAAGCCGGGGCTCCAGCTATAGTTCCATCCCCAAGTTCTCCTCAGATGCCAGCAAGGTGGTGACGCGGGGCCCCGGACTGTCCCAGGCCTTTGTGGGCCAGAAGAACTCCTTCACCGTGGACTGCAGCAAAGCAGGCAGGCTGTAGGGGGAGAGGAGGGCGCTGTCCCAGGGTGGGCTTGTCTGCAGGGATGGGGCAGGTGGGAGTGAGAAGCCATCGGGGAGCAGGATGTGACCCTGGGGTAGAGGTGGCCCTGGTGTGAGCGTGTCCTTCTTCCTCCCTCTCCAGGCACCAACATGATGATGGTGGGCGTGCATGGGCCCAAGACCCCCTGCGAGGAGGTGTACGTGAAGCACATGGGGAACCGGGTGTACAATGTCACCTACACTGTCAAGGAGAAAGGAGACTACATCCTCATCGTCAAGTGGGGTGACGAAAGTGTCCCTGGAAGCCCCTTCAAAGTCAACGTGCCCTGAATCCCAGAATTGCCTCCCCCAGCCTCGGCCCCCACCTCTGGCCAAACACACACACTCACTCACACACACAAACGCCACACCCAGATGTGCTCGTGCAGAATCAGGCACTACAAACACCTGCCCGGGATGAAGTGAATGGCACAGCCTCCCCTCCCCACCGTGCCCTCAGGGGTTGGAGGGCCTTGTCTGTCTCAAGGCAGTGTCCTCCTCCCGGAATGTGACATGAGGGCAGATTAGGGCCAGGTTCAAGGGCTGGACAGGGGCCTGGGGGCCAGAGAAGCCCTGAGTTTTCAGGTGGGGCTGAGGCCACTCGGGGAGTATTGTGTTGGGGTGTCTGTGTGTGAGAGTTCTCCCTCAAACTGTACTGCCAGCCCATCACCTGCCCCTGAGGACTCCTTGTGGCCCCTCTGGTAGCCACATCCCAGAGTGTTAAGGACTTGGAGAAGAAAGCACAGTCAGAGAAGAAAACAGACCCAGAGCATGCGGCAGTGGAGTGGCCTGTGGACTGGCCCGAGCAGTGTATACGCCGCCCAAGCCAGGCTTCCTGGGGGACTAATTTCTCTCTCTCATTTTTTTTTTTTAACCATTGCACAGCTCTGCCCCATGGGGGGCCTTTTTTACACACTGCGAGGCCCAGCTTTCTGGGGGGACTTTTGCACATGTCATGCGGCTCAGCTGGGAGCCGCTTAGGTGGAAAACTCCAAATAAAGTATGGCCTGTCGCAGAGGCTTGGCTGTTTCTTGTGAGTGTGCTCTCTCTGGCTGGCCGCCTTCTGGCCCATTAACACTAAATGAGACCCTGGGGAGGCAGTGGCTGGATGACTGTCCCCTAGAGGACTGACCCAGGCCTAGTGGAAGGACCTGGGGCAGAGGTGGGGTCTGGGATGTTGGCAGAGTGCTTGAAAGAGCCAGGGGCGGGGGCTCAGGGATTGGTCGACAGACAGCTGGAGGGTTGGTGGCTGATAGAGGGGTGGACACCATGTTTTGCAAGACTGCCCTAGGACTAGAACAGGGCCAGTTTCAGTGCAGCCTGACCTCAAGGATGTTTTTCAAATTAAGACCTTAAAAAAGTGAGTGCTGACTCAAACAAGAACGTTCCTCAACCAACAGGCAGGCAGAACTATCTGCAAACCCAGGAACCTCTCCTCCAGGTAGTCCCTGGGCCAACCTGGGCTGCTGCGTCCCCACCTTTAGTGCTGACCTTGCTCAGGGCCTCCCTTCCAAACTCTTGCACCAGCCTCTTAACTAGTCTCTCTGGCCCTGGCCAGCCCCCTCCATTGCACCCTCCATGCTGAAGCTAGAAGGGGTCACGTTAGAGCAATTCTGCCCTTCTCCAGTTAGGGCCCTCTGTGGCTCCATCCTGTTCCAGGATAAAGTCTCCTCTCCCTAATGAGGCCTCCAAGGCCCCCAGGTTCAGACAGCAGCCGTCCCTACCCCTGCCCCATGTGATTCAGGCAGTGCGCCCACTCCCCATCACACCCTCCTCCTCCAACCCCTCTTCGCTGCCTCTAGCGTCCTGGGCACCCATGCTTCAGTTTGGGCCTCTGCCCGGAAACACCCTTGCCTCTCCACCCTCATCTTCCTGGCCAACAGGAAGCTCTCCTGGACCTCTCCCTGCCCCTCGTGTACCAGTGCCCCCAGCTCCCTTACTGCCCTAGGGCACAACTCTGGCTTCATTAACTTCATTAACTACCTCTGTGACCATGTATTCACCATTCCCCTACCAGACTGAGCTCCCTGACCCTGGGAGGCTAATATAGGTGTGAATGAATGAGCAACTGACTAGCTGGAGCAGGGCAAAGCAGCATTTCATTCAATTTTTCACCCTAGACCCATCCCCTGAATTTCAGCACATACTGTGGGTCCTCCCTACTCCTTCACCCAGCAGCCTGTCCCACTCCTCCCTCACACCCCCCTGAACACCCCTCCTCTGCCCTTCCTCCCCCTTGCCTCAGATGGGCCCAGTTTTCCCCAATGGTTTGAAAAGGAGGAGAAAAGAGTGGCCCTTTCCCCTTCAATCTGTTTGTCTCAGAGTTTACTTTCTTGGGAATGTTACTCCCATCCACCTGCTGCACAGGCTGGAAACCTGGAAGTCACCTGGGTCTCTCTCTACCTCGCTCCCCAAACACATCGGATCCAAAAACCAGTTTTATCCATTCTGGCTCTAAATATCTCTCAACTCCATCTACTTCTCCACATTCCCCACTATCCCTACCCGAGTTCCGGCCACCATCATCTCTCACTACAGTGGCATCCAGTTTGGTTGCTCCTCCTTCAGTCTTGCCCCTGCACATAACATAGTCACAGTGACAACTCTAAAACATAAGTCTGGCGATGGCAGCCTCTTGCTTCAAGTCCTTCGGTGGCTTCAAAATAACTTCGTCCTCAGGGTAACTTCCAGATTCTTTAACTTGAGGGTGCATATGCCCTCTAGTCACTAAGGCTTTGAATATGCTGTTCCTCTGCCTAGAACACCCTCTTGTCCTTTTCTAACCCCTTCATCCTCCTGGTCCTTCAGCCCTCATCACACGCATGTGCTACATTTTAGCAGTTAACACCTGGCTTTGTAATTGCCTGTTCCCTTGACTCTACCTCACTAGACAGTATCATTAACCTGTTCATGCCTTTATAATTGAACAAATACATAGTGAGTAATTAACTACGTGTCTGTTAGGTTTGTTCCGGGTGGAAACCCAAAAAGTATGTATAGGACAGAATGTCCTAATTAACTGGCTTACATCAAATATTTCATTAAAAACAAAATAGAAAGTAACTTGTAACAGAGAGAGATGTAAGGAGGCAATAAGTATGGGAATATATTTTAGGTAAGAAAGGATCTTGTATGGAATTTTTTGTTCTAAATGACTGGTTATTTAAAAAATGGAAAAATTAGGACAAAACAGAAAGTTTTAGACATGTTTGGTAAATGGTGTGTGCAGGTTTCAATAAAGTTTATAAAGAGAGGTTGGACGGGGTGCAGTGGTGTTTACAACTAATTGATCACAACTAGTTACAGATTCCTTTGTTCCTTCTCCACTCCCACTGCTCCACTTGACCAGCATAAAAAAAAAAAAAAAAAGTTTATAAAGAGAATTTAAGAAGAAATTTAGTATATGATAAAATTTTCTTAAAATATTAATTTGCTCTTATAAATATCTGCCCCAAGGCTGTGTGAAATTCCTAAAGTTCTAGTAAGCCTTGATATATTATCAATAACTATACATATATAAAAAAAATAACTATATATACTAAATTATGTATCACAGGCCAGGTGTGGTTACTCACGCCTGTAATCCTAGCACTCTGGGAGGCCAAGGCGGGAGGATTGCTCCAGGTCAGGAGTTCGAGACCAGCCTGAGCAAGAGTGAGATCCTGTTTCTACTAAAAATAGAAAGAAATTAGCTGGACAACTAAAAATATATAGAAAAAATTAGTCAGGCATGGTGGTGCATGTCTGTAGTCCCAGCTACTCGGGAAGCTGAGTCAGGAGGATGGCTTGAGACCAGGAGTTTGAAGTTGCTCTGAGCTGGGCTGACGCCACAGCACTCTAGCCTGGACAACAGAGTGAGACTCTATCTCAAAATAAATAAATAAATAAATTTATGTGCCACAAAAATAACCAAACCTCCTTTACATCTGTAACCATGACTATTGTGGAATCTTTACCATCCACGGATGGTTGTTGTTTTGCTCCGATTCTTCTTAAACAACAGTTTATAATCAACTACAGTTGAAGATTTGCTTCTTTGGAAAATGTCATGGAAAAAAACTAAAATTTTTTATGACTTTTTATTTAAAACATTAATTCTCTTGTTTTGCTTTCCAAAGCCATTTAAGTAGTATTAATTGAATAACAGAGTTATCTCCAGGATTTAAACCATTAGATTCCACCTGGCCCAACCTTATTTATTCTCTCTAGGGCCTAAGAGCTATTACAAAAGAGACAGGTGTATAAAATTGTAAAAACTGATTTCAGGAGATAAAAATTAGTAAGTTTAGTTTGGTTCAATTGTCTTTCTCCACCACCCCCACCTGGTGCCTACCTGCCAACAGAAAAACTCACTGAACCGCTTCTTAAAGGGACCGCAGCACTTACAGCCTAGAGACTAGATTTTACTCAAGGATTTCCCAGAACAAATTAAACCTCCTTCAACCTTTTAAATAATTCTCTCACTGCTTCCACCACTCCAGCGAAGCTTCTGGAAATCCCATCTGAGAGTCATCTCTCAGGACTCAAACCTGCAGGCCCTCCAGAAACTGCTTCCACCCATGTCGAGCTCCCTCAAAGTCCAGCCCATCATGGATACCAGGCTCTGATAACATGCTGTGGTATATATAACTCTTTACCATGCTTTTCCTTCTCTTTATACTTCTTGTGTCACTCTATAAATGTCTCCACAGGCCAAGTTACATACCAGGCCTGTCAGTCCTTTTGCCTACACTGGAAACCCTAATAATAAGAACCTTACTTTCCATCCCCCCACTATGGGTGATCTATGACATCTCTATCTGCCTGCAGTCCAAGAAACCTCTCTACCTTTTCAAATTATGAGCTCTTCTCACCATGCGTGATCTTAAACTCTTACCTAAGGCCCCTAGTGGCTCTACTCTCAACTCTCATTTGCAAACCCTACATTCTCCACTATCTAGTAAAATTCAGGCCCTAACAATTTCTCTCCAGTAAAACCCCATCCTGCCTCTATTCTAACTTCAAGACTGTCCATTTTCAACTCCCTCCCTTTTAATAAATGAACTCCATAAGAAGATCTCTACATCTCTCCTCAGCTCAAAGAAGCTACAGAAGGAAAATCTCTGCCCATTTTCCCAACTTCTGAGTTCGTTTTACATAATAATTTCATTTTAACAAAAAAAGGGGGGGAATGTTAGGGTGGCCTTGAATTTCCCAATTTTCTCATGACAGCTAAAAATCAATTCTGAACTCTCCCTACTCTTCACTATCTCTCTCCCAAACTAGCTGGCAATCTTCCCAATCTTTCTAATTTTTACCCTTTTCCCACACCTTACACTTCCTTTTCTTACATATATATAGTAAAAAGTGTGGAATGTTAGGTTTGTTCCAGGTGGGAACCCGAAAAGTATGTATAGGACAGAATGTGGTTAATGCAAAACTTAGGCTTGTAAAACAATAGCTGCAGGGGTCTGAGGAATCCCTGGACTTTGCAGATCTAACAGACAGCTGCAGCCAGCAATCCTTCCCCCTCCCTCCCAGATAGAGACGAAGGCTATCCCTCCCTATCTCTCCTGATAAGGACAACGCCAGAGCAGAAGAATGGATGTGACAGGGACAAAGGGGTTGTAGGGGTTGGTTGTTTGAAGAATTTACTACAAACAGCTGTTCTGCCCACCACCATCTGCCACACGGGAACTGCACGTAGCAGGAAGCAATTCTTCACCTGCTAGTTTGGCTCAGAAACAAAGAACTGAACAGGGCAGGTGGGAGGGGGTCGGCTATCCCCGTTTATAAAAATCCTCACTAAGCCCCCTTTTGCGCTCTCTTTTCGGACTCAGCCCACTCGCACCCGGGGGGGAATAAACCAGCCTTGTTGCTCCCACATAGCCCGTGTGTGAAATCTGTCCTTTGGGTCATTCACCCTTTCAGTGTCATAGTTACATACATACATATACAATACAGACCCGGACCTTGCCCTTGAGTGCAGGAACTGCGTCTTTTCTTCTCTGGGGCCTCAGCGTCTAAAACGTTTGTTGAACGAATGAACCAACAAAGAAATGAATGCCAGGGAAACGCCATAGTGCCGCACAGCCTTCTGGGAATCGTAGCTCCTGATTCCGGCCTCCCTTTATGGCGCAGGCGTATTCATATTAACACAAACTCGCTGTTAATGCGCATGTCCCGGGAGGCGGTGTGTGAGAACTGCGCATGCTCAAAAGGTGGGGGCGAGGTCGACTAGGCGTCGCGCCGCGGGGCGGGGCTTTGCTGACTTCGGGGACTCAGGGGTGAGCTCTGCCTGGCTGCAGGGATGGCGGGGAGAGGGAAGCTAATCGCGGTGATCGGAGACGAGGACACGGTGACTGGTTTCCTGCTGGGCGGCATAGGGGAGCTTAACAAGAACCGCCACCCTAATTTCCTGGTGGTGGAGAAGGATACAACCATCAATGAGATCGAAGACACTTTCCGGTACGGAAGCCCGGGAGGCCTGGACGGGCTCTTCTGCTGCCTAGTGGGAGCGCGGGGAGAGGGCTGAGGCGGCCTGGGGACCGAGGTGTCAGACGCCGATGGGGACCTGGGGGCGGTCCTGGAAGTCAGTCTGCCCTTCTGGAACAGAGGCCCTTACGTTCCCTTTTGGGACTTGGTGGGACCAGGGCTGTGTCAGGTTCACGAGCTTCCCCCTCACATGATTGTGTGTCAGTAAAGAAGGGGAATAGAGCTCGTGACGAGCGTCACCCCTCAGCCCGACCTGTCCCTGCCCATAGCTGGACGCCCAGAGTGCCCAGTCCTCGACGTTGGCCAGCGTCAGTGCCTCTTCAGGGGTTCCCTACGTAGAGCTCTTTTGCCAGGTGCGCCCTAAGGGAACCACACACTCGATTAGCACCAGCGGGCTCGGGCTGTCTTGTGTGTATCTCCATTAGAGGCTCACAACCGTCCTGTAAGATAGGGGTTATTTTTCTGACTTACAGGTGAGAAAACTAAAGCTCAGAGAGGTTAAGGCATGTACCCAAAGTCACACCATTCTGGAGAGGCAGAGCTAGGATTAGAACTCAGTCCCAACCCTTTCTGCCTCTCTTCAACCAGGTGCACACTCTGCTTGTGCTGCTCTCCTCAGCCTGCCTTGGAATTTTCCTTCCATCTTCAGCACTGTAGGCAAAACATCAGGACTGTGTCTGGCCTTCTGCTAAGACCTTGCTCTTCAAATCCATACTTTCTGCCCTAAGTCAAGGGTGATAGCTCCAAAGTGTGAGTGCAGGCATGCCTGTAATGCAGAAGATGCCCTGGTGACTAGAATTGAGTATGCCAGCCTTCTATTCTTTCCTTAACCTCTTCTGTAGGGCCCCTGTGCCAAGTCTCAGGAATAAAACACTAAATCACTTGTTTCCACCTAAACAGCCCAGCCCAGCTGCCGGCTGAGACTGGTTCCTGTTGCCTGGGGTATGATAGGCCCTGACCTGGGAGGCTGTTATCTACTGATCTCTAAACTGTCTGGTAAAGGGACCCAGGTTGTCATGAGAGAAAGACAAATTTTACTTCAAAAATTTTCCATTTTTCCAACCAAAAGGGACCTCAGAGATTATTAAGTCTGGCCTACCCTAATGCCTGGCATGGGGTAAGTGCTTAGTAAATAATTGTGTGTTTTTTTTTTACTGTGTTGGCCAGGCTGGAGTACAGTGCCTATTGACAGGTATAATTATAGCACACTGTGGCCTGGAACTCCTGGCCTCAAGCAGTCCTCCAGCCTCAGCCTCCCAAGTAGCTAGGACTACACCTGGCTCAGTAAATAGTGTTTTTTTGTTTGTTTTTTGGGGTTTTTTTGAGACAGAGTCTTACTCTGTCACCCCGGCTAGAGTACAGTAGTGTTATCATAGCTCACCACAACCTTGAACTCCTGGGCTCAAGCGATCCTCCTGCCTCAGCCTCCCGAGTAGCTGGGACTTCAGGAGTGAACTGGACATGCCCTGGACTCCCTTCTCCTCTCTCCCCACAGGCAGTTTCTAAACCGGGATGACATCGGCATCATCCTCATCAACCAGTACATCGCAGAGATGGTGCGACACGCCCTCGACGCCCACCAGCGCTCCATTCCGGCTGTCCTGGAGATCCCATCCAAGGAGCACCCCTATGATGCCGCCAAGGACTCCATCCTGCGCAGGGCCAGGGGCATGTTCACTGCCGAAGACCTGCGCTAGGGGACTCCCCACAGCCTTTCAGCCCCTCTGTCATTTCCAGGCTTCTCCTAGGCTTGCCATCAGCCCTCCTTTAAGTTTTGAGCCTCTGATTTCCAATTCCCTGCCCCTTCCCACTCTATTGAGACACTAGGTGAGGCACTTCTAGGTTGCTGGGGCTCTGCCATTAAAATCAAAGCTGGTGAGGGAACAGGAAACTTGACCATCTCTCTCCCCTACCTCTCTTCCCTGTGCTGTTACACAGTGTCATTGTCAATGTTAAATTAAAGTAATATTCTTTCTTCTCTCCAAACTGAGACTGGGTGCTGGGAAGGATGTGGGCTGAGGCTGTTGGGGGAGATTAGATTGGCAAGGACGGAAAAGGTTCTGCCAAAGACCCAGGCTTAGAGAGGTGGACCAGGAAGATTGTGCCAGGAGACCGTAACTCAGGGACTGTTCCTGTGGATCAAAGAAGACCAGCTCTGCAGTGGAGGGATGGGAGGAAGCTTGAGTCCAGGCCCTGGGTCCCCTACCTCAGTCTGCATTGGGCTGGGAGGGAGCCTGACCCAAGGGACAGAAGCAGGAAGCACAGGAAACCTGGAAGGTACTAGAGCCAGCCTGGTTCCTGCAGGAGGTTTGGGGGCCAGGCTCTTAGCCAGTGGGCCCTGGCTCCAGGCTGCCTCAGGAAGCGATGCATGTGAAGTCTGCTAAGGGCATGGCAAGTAGAACCTGGCCCTGTGTGAGGTGAGGCTTGGTTGCCAGGTGACTGTCCTAGGGCGGCCACCCCACTGTCTGAAACACTCTGCTCACTGTGCTGAGCCCTGAGCTGCCACCACCCCGGTACCGCTCCTTTCCTTGTCACCATGTTGAAGCAGCTCAACATGGACACGCTGCGGCAAAACTTCTGGAAGGAGGAATATCTGAGGGAGAAGATGTTGCGCTGTGAATGGCACCGCAAGTATGGGTCGATGGTGAAGGCCAAGCAGAAGGCTAAGGCTGCATCCCACCTGCCCCTCAAGCTGCCTACTGTGTACCCCAAAGCCCCACGCTCACCCCCACCTGCCTCCCAAGCAGTCCCTTCCAAGGCCCCCAGCCCTGTCCCAGAGGTTCCTTTTCAGTCAGAAATGTACCCAGTCCCACCTACCACCCGGGCCCTGCTGTATGAAGGCATCTCCCACGACCTCCAAGGGCGCTACCACTACCTTAACACCCGAAAACTGGACCTGCCAGAGGCACGCTACCTCTTCCCCATCACCACCAACTTCACATACGGCTGGCAGCTAGGTGAGTCCCGACTCCTGGAAATTGGCCTCCTCACAAACAGAGTGGAGGGCCCAGACCATAAGCATAAGATCAAGGAAATGTCCAAGAAAGGGACAAGTTCCACGGAACTAGAGAATGACAGTGTGTGGGGAGGCTGGGGCATATGCTGCTTTAGGTTGGGTTGTCAGGAAAGGTCTGAGTACCTAAAGGCTGAGCCAAGTGACAAGAAGTAGGGGTCTGGATTTTATTCCGTGCCTAGGAAGACAGTGGAGGGTTTTAAGCAGCTTTTAAGAGTAACACTGATTTACTTTTTTTAAAAGTCACCTGACTGTCCTGTAAGCAATGGCTTTTTCAGGGTAGGCTGGAGTAGGAAAGGGCTGGAGGGTGTGTGTAGACAGGTCCACATCAGCTATGTTAAGCTTGAGGTGTGTCTAAGTCCGGCCCTCAGGAGCAGGTCAGAGCTGAAGGCGCACATTGGGAGGTCATTAGCATATGGGTGCTATTTAAAGGCCTGGGATTGGGCCAGGTCACCTGGGGAGCTCAAGTTGCTGGCAAATGTCAGGAAGGGAGGCAGGCAGGGGATGGTGCTGGTGGGAAGGCTGTCTATCCACCCAGTCCAGGCCCTCGGTGGGGAGGGAGAGCAGCCTCGGCAGTGGAGTAGTTAAGAGATGAAGAGCAGAGGTGTGGAAAAGGAGTGTGCCAGCAAGTGTTGCTGGCTTGCTGAGCAATGGTGCGTGTCCCTTTGCTATCTGTGTTCGCGAATTTCCAGTGAATTCCAGCTGCTTGAGTGCCTGTGTGGAAAAGGTAGATAGTTGGGGGTGGGGTCAAGATTTTGCCCCCTAAATTCCCTCATTTCCCCAGGGACCCTGAGGGAGGAGTCAGGGGAGCAACTTTCTAGCAAAAGCAAGAGGCAAGCCTCAGAAGGGCAGCAGAAGGTAGAAGGAAGCCCCATCTCTACTGTCTATTCCTGTGACAAGCAGGGCTCAGTGTCCCCATACCGCCTGGTAGAGGATCCTGAAGCTAGCGGTGATGGGTAATGATGGCAGACAGCTGACTGTCATTCTGCTGTCACTGCAATAGCCAGGCATCCAGCCAACTGCCTGTATTCTCCCACAGCCCTCACGTCTCAGAAGAACTTTGTACTTCTTCCTACAAAGTGGCTACAACATGGGCTGATTCCTAGGGGTATGCTGACACACAGGGCTCCTGTGCTCTGTTCTCTGTGTGTCCCTTCCCCAGGAACCCATTCCTGGCCTCTGACATCTTTTCCAGGTCCCCCAGTGAAACATGAACTGGTCTCCTGCAAGATGTGCCGCATTGACTCATTCTTCCGCAAGAACGGGGCCTTCGCACTGCTTGATCCCCGGGACCTGGCCCTCTGACCTTGGCCCAGCTGGTGGGCTTGGGGAAGGGAAGGGGTAATAACAGTCCTCCTGTAGAGGCGAAGCTGTTGTGGATGTCTGTGCTTCTCTGCTCTCCCAGGCCCTGGGGCTGCATTCCAGCCTTTCTGAAACTACCTCTGACACACAGGTTGCCCTCTTGCTTTTTCCTTAACCCCCGGCTCCTTTGAGGGCCCAGCAATGACCCCAAGGGGGCAAGCACTACCTTCCAGACGCAGGCTTCTCGGCGTCAGGGGGCCACAGTAGCTCCTGGAAGTTCTGGGTGTTCCTGGGGGAGAGAATGGCTTGTCATCCCAGATGCCACGGACAGGGGGACCCTCCCACCACCCACCCCCTCCCTGCTGCCCCTCACCTGGCCCTGAGGGCCTGCAGCTGCCCGATCCTCTCCCGGTGCACCTGCTCCAGCTGCTCCCGCAGGGCGCGCCGCTGCCCGGCCGCGTCCCCCTGTGGTGCCCAGCGCTGAGCGCCTCCACCCGGCCCGGCCCCCGCCCTCCCGCGTCCGCCTGGAAGTCACTGCGCGAGCTTCAAAGAGACCCGGGCAGGGTCCTTGGGACCCCACCGCCTTCCCCTGGGGGCCTTGCCTGTGACGGGAGCTGAGCCGGGCTGGGTGGGAGCCCCAGGGGGTGTACCCGGCAGTGGCGGTTCCTGGCGATGCCGAGGCGTTCCAGTACCTGCGGAGGCGGCAGTCAGCCCCCGGCCGCCCCTCTGCACCCCGCCCGCCGCAGGCAGGCCCCGGCCCCAGCCCATCCCGGAGTGGGGACGCACCCGGAGCCGCTGCTGCTCGCGGTCCCGCCGCCGCCGCCGCCTGGCCGCGCCGTGTAGCTCCAGCAGCCGCTGCAAAGCCTCCTGCTGCGCCGCGCTCGCGTCCGCCTGCGCTGTCCCCCTGCCCGCGGGCGCTGGCCATGCGGCCTTCGAGGACTCGGATCCCTTTGGGCCGCCCCTCCGCTCCCTGAGGGTGCCCGGGAGCCTCGCTTCGTCCACCTGCTGCCACGCCGGGCCCTGCAGTGGGTGCGGGTCGCGCGCCAGCCCCGGGAGAGCCGCAGGGAGCGCCTGCTGCCCGGAGTCCCTCAGGCGTAGTGCTCCGGGCATCACGGTGCCAGGACCTGGGAGCCGCCGCCCGGTGGGGGGCCTCGGGCCCCGAAGAGCAGCCCACGCCCCCTCCCGGGCGGCCCCCAACTTTGCCGAATCTTGTCTCTGGCCCTCTGTCTTGCCCTGCATCTGCAGGGTGCCCCTTCCTCCGGGGCCTGGGCTGTTCTTTTCCCCAGGCTTCAGGATCTGTTCTCCCAGGGACCCACAGAAGTCCCTCGGATGGCCTGGGGAGCCACCTTCCTCCAGGGGCTGTGCAGTCACCTCTCCCTGAGTCACCTCCCAGGCTTGCGGGATCCTGCCTTCTGTAGACCGAAGGATTTCCATTCCCTGACTCTGCGGACTCACCCTTCTCTGGCACTTAGGCCTGTTTTCTCTCTGACTTTGAGCAGCCACTTTATTGTTACCCTGGGCTGCGTCCCTGCTCTGACCTTGGTGTGTCTTCCCTCTCTGACACTGAGTAGCTTCTCTGTCCTCACCCTGGGAGGCTTCTCCCCACTGACCATCAGGGTCTGCCCCTCTCTGACTCTGAGGAGTCTCCCTCTCTTGCAATTTCTGAAGTTCCACTCTCTCCTGGCCCAGGCTTGAGCCCAGCCCCTCCGAGGGATCTTGGGGTGCTGGCAGGTCCCAGGAAGGCAGGCCAGAGGGCGCTGGGGTTCCCTGAGTAAGCTGTCTCCCCTGTGGATTCCCAGACGGCAGTTGATGAGGCCTCTGCTGTTGATAGTGCCTCTGGGCCACAGGCTCCGTGGGGCTCCCCTCTTCCCTCTGGGCCAAGGAAGGAAGAGCACTCAGGGCCCAGACTTGGTGAGGAAATCCTTGCCAGGGCCACTTCCCCTGGGGAACCTGTAGGCCCCAGTGGCTGGCCCTTGCCTGATTCCTGAATTTGTTAGGCCCATTGTGTGTGGTGAAGAGGGTGCTTCCTCCACCTGGCGGGGGAAGCCAGCCACACCTCACCCAGCAGCCTCCTCCCAGACAGCCCAGCCCTGCCATCTCCAACCCGAGAGGGCCCTTGCGAGGACCTTGAACTCTGAGCTTCTTGGCTCCTCAGAGCTCCTGCCGGTGATGGGGTTCAGCTCTTGTGAGGAACCTGAGGGAAAAAGACGAGTGTTGGGAGCCCTCTGCTCAGGCCCCAGCCCTCACATCCCACCTGACCGGGAGTCCCCAGGGCATGGCTGGGGGTGCCTTGAGGGCGCTGTTTGAACTTCAGGGCTGTCACAGTTCGTCATTCCACCTTTGTTGGCACAACTGGCCTGCTTGTCAGGTGTGCCTGCCAACAGCGGACTCCATCCCCCGACCCCGCCGCACCCTCCCCCCCAAGGCAGACACCCAGAGGGACCTGCACAGCCTCTTCCTCAAGACCCACAGGAGGCCTGGGAGTGGGAAGGGCCCGTGTGCAGGGCTCCTAAGTCCCTCAGCGTAGGGACACCCCCACTTTGTCCTGGTGTGCCCGGCAGGCCCAGAGAAGAAACCCACTGTACGCGCCTTACTTTTTACTGTCATTAAGGAAAATCTTCCTTCGCCTTTTGTTTGTTTCTAACAGCAAAATCAAATGAAATTCAAGAGATGAAATTTTAGGCCAGAGCCTGGCCTAAAAACTGCAAGTCTTCATAATAAACAAAAGAAATCTAAAAAAAGAGCTGATATGTTGCTGTTCCCCTGCAGCTGTGGAGGAAGGAGAGTTGTTCTGCATCCATAAAACTAGTTCAAAGAAACAGATTTCATAAGGTCTTAAATTGAGAACTTTCACAAGAATATTGCATCTTGTTCTTTTGTGCAATATACAGACGTGTGAATATTCATAACAGTGACCAAATGGGTACACTCAAAAAACAGAACATAAATCTGTTTTTTGAAGAGTTTTTTGAACAAAGGAGTCTTCTAGGCCTCCCAGGCCTTTAGAAATGTCTGCCATGAACTGTAAAAACAGCCTCCAACCCCCCTCCCTCTGTAATTCTCATCTGTTGTCTTACTAGAGAACGTATTTCTCTGGTAATAAGGTTACCAGAGAAATAATTGATATCTCTGTCTTCTCAAGAGATAAAATACTTGTAAAAGCTTCTCTATCAATCAGAAATTAATCATTGGCACTTTCCTCTTCTCTCATGTACATAATGGAGCAATTAAAAGCTTCTGGCTTTGCAAGATATATTATTTAACAAATAATTTGAGAGTCTGTTTCATTTAAGTGAACAGGCCCAAGGCTCACAGCCTTGTCAATGGTCATGTTCTCTCACCAGGCTATGACCTGAAGGCAGGGACCAAGTTTCTCTTGCCCTCTGTGTATCCCCAGTGCCTGGCTCAAGGGTGGTAATTGGTGGCCTGGAGTTGCCAGTGATGGTTATTCCTGGAATCTCTCCCCTGAGCCCCAGCTGAGTGTCAGAATCCTGCTGGATATAGTGCCCGAGACAGCTGGAATCAACTAGGTGGAATTGGCACACAAAATACAACCTGCTTGCCATCTCCAGGTGCCCCTGGAACTCAATAAAAAAGTGTGAGATGAAGAATGAGTTAAGAAGGTCTGAAGTCCTTGGACTTGAGGTGAGGACTTCCTGCCTCATGCCAATGTGGTCTCGCTGCCCCAGTGCCAGGGGCTCCCTGCTCTCCTGGCTGCCTGTCCTGTCCCATCCCATCAACCAACATACCAGGTGTGGGTTCTGCAGGCCTGCCAAGGCTCTCCCCGCTTCGGTCCACATCGCTCTTGGCTTCACCCAGATCCGGGGCTGACGATGGGTCCATGGCCTTCCCCCTGCGGGAGTTCAAGGGCTGCCTCAGCTGCACCTCTAGCAGCCCAGGGCTCTGGAGTGGGGAGGGCACCTGCCTGCCAGTCTCCCTGGCACCCCCTCCCCAATGCCCAAACTCTGAGTCCCCAGTGGCCGCCCCCAGCCCCTGCCCCCATCAGCGGACCCCGGGAGCTGGAATTCAGGGGTCTCCCTTTCCAGGGATTCTGGGGCAACCATGGGTACAAATGGGTGAGAGCCTAGGAGGAGCCAGAGGCACGAGGAGGGGGCACCAGGCAGGATTGCAGGAGGCCATGGGGAAAGGCCTCAGCTCTTGGCCACCCTGGCCACACAGAGGGACAGCAGGACTCCCTGGGAGAAAGACTCACCCCTCTGGGAGCTCATGGTTCTGGCTCAGGGAGTCTTCGGCCTGGGGTGGAGAGTGCAGCCTGGAACTCTGGAAGGGTTGGGGGTGCCCAAGTCCACAGGGCACCATCGCCCAGTGTGGTCACAACCTCTAAGAAGGCTCCCGGTCAGCCATGCCTCCTGGTATTCATGCCCTCGTGTGACCTCATTCCCTCTACAGGAAGGAACTTGGAAACAGCTCCCTCCTGCTCGGTGGAGCCCTCAGGTAAGACAGCAGTTCTGCCCAACGATGTTGGCTCGTCCTTGCCTTCTGGTCACCATGAACGCCCCCTCCTGCTACAGCTGGGGATGCCTTGGCCCGGAGAGGGCCACTAACCTGCCCAAAGTGACTGCAGTTGGGGCTGAGCTGGGATTGGGACACACATTCCCAGTTCCCAGCTCTGCTCGGGGCCTAGTCACCACACGGCATCTCCCTCCCTGGGCATCAGTGCCCCTGCCTCTGGGCCCCTGCCAGGCCTCTCTTCTCTCATGCTGCAGCCACCCTGAAAGGCTTCCAGGTGTCACCACACAGTGATTTGACCAAGACAGTTGTTAACTGTGGAAAGATGAGAACAGCCTGCCCAGAACAGGCATGCACCGTGTCCAGCCCTTTCCTGGGATGAGTTCACGGGGCCTCCCAGCAGTCCTTGGGGAAAGATCTATTACCGCCCGCAATTTATAGCCGAGGAAAGGAGGGCTCACAGTCCACAGGGAGTGTCAGAGCAGGGAGTTGACCTGTCTATCTCCAAGGCCCCTGCTCCTTGCTCCTCCCACCTGCCCTCACCCCTGCAGGGCCCCAATGTCCCAGGACCCTCTGCCTACCCCCACCTGCTGTGCCCCTGCTCACCCACTCACCAGCTGCTCTGGGTCCCCACCCCTGCTATTCCACGCACGGGCACGCCAGGTCTGGACCCGCAGACTGCAGAACTGGGCCCGGGATGGGGGCCAGAAGAGGTGCAGCCCCGCCCCCATCAGCAGCTCCAAGTCCCACAGGAGCTGCAGGAAGATGAGGTGTCAGGGCATGAGGGGGCACCCACCCTGGCCTCTGCCATATCCCCTGGCCAGCCCCTACCTGCTCCTGGGCTTGCTGGCTCCGCTCCACCTCCAGCAGCACGGTGGGCAGCTCTAGCCCTGAGGGGCAGCCCCCGGCCTCTTGCACCTGGGGGCTGAGGTGGAGTCAGGCCCCCCACCTGCCTGTTCCCTCCCCTTCTGAGGCAGTGTCCCTCCTCACCTTCCAAAGTGCAGCCCAGAGCTGGCCCAAGCCTGCAGGGCGCTGGAAGAGGTGCTGGCAGAGAGCCAAGGCTTGCCTGGGGTTGCAAGGGAGCCCCGAGCCCCCAGGCATGGCTGCCTGCGCCATGGGGCCTGGCGGGAGGTGGAGGACGAGGAGCCCAGGACCAGGTGGAGGAGGGTTGAAGGCTCTGATCTCACTAGTGCAGCACCTGACACCTGAGCCTGGGCCTGGGCCTGGGCTGCAGCCAAGCCTGACTCTGGCCTGACTCTGACACCAGTTTCTTGGCCATGGGTGGCAGTGTGGAGTGACGCATGTGACCCCGAGAGAGGGGCGTGTGCATGTGCCCTAGTGTGGGCCACAACCGCAGTTGCTACTAACAGCTCAGTAAGTGCCAGAACACTTCATACATGTCATCCTTCCTTGCAGCAACTCTTAAGCAGGTGCCATTGTCATCCCCATTTTACACTAGAAGAGACTGACTCAGTTACCTGCCCTAACATGTGGCAATGCTTCCCGAAGTGGGAGATGGGGGGACGTGATACCCTCTGGGGGGACACGAGGCCGAGACTGTGCATCTCCGAGAGGCCAGGCCCTCCGAGTACCGTCCAGTGCTCTCCATGCCGTCCACCGGCCGAGTGCTGTCCATGGGTCCCTGTTTATTCCTCCAAACATACGAGACACGTGTTACTATCATCTGCATTTTACACACGAGAAAAGTTTGCATAATGAGGGCAGGACCGAGTGCAGGAGGTGGCCTGCCACCTTTACACCCAGCGCCATCATGAGCAGCTTCACCCGCTCTGTCCCTGCTCCATGACAGAATGGAGCAAACTCTCCTCTCAGGGCCCCAAGAGAGAACAGCCTCCACCAAAGAGGCCTGAGCATGCTGGGCGGGTGACCGATGCTCTGTGGCGTCCTCTCCTGAGCACAGAGCCCTTCACTTCCTGTTGGAATATCGGGGGCCCAGCAATGAGAATGGAGTCCCTGATCCCTAAAAGTCCTAAACGCCAAGTCTCTAGAACTCCCAGGTCACACAGCTAGTACATGGTAAAAACAACTCAAATTCTGGACTTTTTCTATCTCAAACCCCGTGTTCTCGGGCACACTCAGTCCCCTCATTGTGTGATACCCTGTGCCGCCTCGGGACTGCTGCCAGCAAGGAGGGTCTCACCAGATGCAGCCCCTTGACCTTGGATTTTTCAGCCTTCATGACTGTAAGAAATAAACTATTTTTCTTTATAAGGTTTTTTAAAGAAACCACCATGTTTTCTCCCCTACGATGAAGTTTTCACAAACTGCACGAGTGTCTATGGCCCACACGCCCACGGGGTGGGTGCTGCCATGAGCACAGGCAGGTGTGCACGATGATGCATGTGTCTCTCTGGGGTTCTGAGGGGTGTGTGTGTGTGTGTGTGTGTGTACATGCATGTGTCCACACTGCATCACCGTCTATTGTCTCTCCTGCCCCGCCCCCTGCCAGGCATGAGTCCCTGTATCACCAGCTCTTAGAGTGGCCCAGAAGGTGCCCGCACTCAGTGCCACCAAACCAAGAGGAAAAGGGAGGCCACAAGCAGATTGAGCCCCTCTCTGTGGCTCCTCGGCCCCTGAGGGATCCCACATGGATCCATGGGGGCTCCCACGTGGGGGCCAGGGCCATACCTGCTACACAGAGGGAGCACAGGGCTGGGACCAGGACACCTAGATCCTTCTGCCTGTCGCAGGGTTTCCCAGACAGCACCAGGGAGCAGCCAGTTGGGGCAGCCCAGGAATGCAGGCACAAGGAGTGAGCAAGGTCCCCTGATTCTGGGGACACTGACCACTGGACCCCATGTTCCAAGCAGCCCAGCCTCCATCCCAGCACCAGGAGGAAACACACACACACAAGGAAGCCTTCCGCAGGCCCAGAGTTTACTGCTTGTGGCTTGACACAGCTGGGGTGTGTGAAGGGCCCAGGCACCTGGTGCCCAGCAGGGCACTCTCTTCGCAGCCCCAACCAGGGTGGGAGTTGCTCGCCAAGGGGAGACTTCTGGCCTGATGAGTCCTGGGCGGGTGTCATCCTGGTTCAGGGCGTCCCCCGTGGCTCCCGGCTGGGGCTGGGCAAAGCGCTGAGCAGCTGGTCCCCAGTGATCAGGACTGGTGGGCAGGCCTCGGGTGGGATACAGTGGGCCTCATGCTCCACCAGGCCTGCAGGGCACTGGCAGCTGGGAACGCAGGGCCTCACACAGTGGGCGGCCAGCTCCCCCAGGGGGACGTGCAGGTTGAAGCAGGTGCGGGGACAGGGCGGGCCACACTCATCGAACACAAAGCCACGGTCCAAGGGACAGCCCACCGCTGCAGGCAGAGTGGAAGGCAGAGTCACCAGGGCACCCGGACACTGCTCCAGTTGCTGTGCTCATCCCTTGGGGGACTCCCTGTGCCCACCCTGTCCAGACCTGAGCCCCCTGGGCTGCCCTTCCTGTCTGTGCAGCCCCCTCCCCCAACCTGCACCTGGCATCACCCCCTCACCACAGAGCGTGGGCCCCCGCCAAGCAGGTGTCACTCCTGCCTGGCGACAGTGACTGGCATAGGCTTCCAGGGCATCACAGAGGCAGGCGTCGGCCGAGGAGCCAGGGCCACAGGCACAAAGGTCATACACACAGGCGGCAAAGAAGGGCTCTGGCGGCACCACAGCGTGGCAGCGACTGAACGGGGAGGACTTCAGCACCCCACACCGGGCATTGGCCTCACGCCTGGCACGGTAACCTGCTGCCCGACACGGATCCACCTCTCGGCCTGCGGAACAGGGCCGGCTAGGCCCTGGCCCCTCTGGGACCTAGGGGGAAAGTGCTCCTGATGTGACAGCACCTCTGGCAGCTGACCTTTGTGTGCTATGTTCTTCAAAGCACTTCCCACCCAATAATTTGTTTTAGTCTCAAAAATCTGCCTACAAGAACAGCAAACGAAGGATCACCTGCTTTCTCCTTGTCACCAGTTTACAGACGGACAGATCAAGGCCCAGAGTAGGTAAGTGACTTGACCAAGGTCACACAGCCAGTGAGTGGCTAAGCAGAGCTTGAGGTTTCAGGGGAAGAGGCCTCTTTCAACATGCCACCAACCTCCTTCAGCACCATGATGGGTAAGAAGCCCTTAAACCTCCCTGAAAGCCCAAAAGCCATCTTGTGTGACTCCTCAACTCCCTTTCCAAACCAGAGGCTGCTCTGAGACCCATGCTCAGCCGTGCCTCCCACCCTCAGCCCCGGTTCCTGTGCCACTCACCTGCCAGCTATTCCCAAACGCAGCCTCTGTGGGCAGGAGCAATCCCTCAGGGCCCTGCAGATCATCCTGGGCGAAGCCGTTGAAGTTCCCACAGAGCCCACACATCTGGCCCCGGTAGGAGCTGGGCACGCTCACCTCCACCTGGGACTGCCCATCCCACAGCACCTGTGCAGAGAGGCCTGGGATTGGGGCGTGGGCAAGGATAGGGATCGCAAGAGCCCAGGGCCCACACCATGCACTGTGTCAGCACACTTCGTGCTGGAGGGGAGGAGGATGGACAGGGGAGGCTCCCCTTGGAAGGGACACTGTCCTGGCCAAGAGGCACATGCTGTGCCAGCCCTGGACAAAGACAGATGACAGGAGGAGCTGCCCACAGCTCGTGCATGAGGGCACCTTCTCCTGTCAGCGTCCCTGAACTGGGCCATGGGTGAAATGCAACCCGCTCCCAGGATTCACTTTCTTGTGGGCATTCAGGCCTTACACAGGACAAAGCACAATGAAAGTCTGGATTAGAAGTGTGGACAAGCCTAATTTTATGAATTTACACGTTGCATCTTGCTTGAGGCAGGGAGGCAAATTACTCTTCCCCACAAGAGTTGGAAGGAAGCTCAGACACCACCTAGGAGACTTAACTGACATCCTCCCCATCCCTACTAACCCCTCCCCCATTTAACTGATGAGAAAACTGAGGCCCAGAGAAGGTTGGGACCTGCCTAAGAACCCCAGTGTGTGGGTGGCTGAGCCAAGATTAGAAACCAGGCTCAGAACTCCTCCAGCTGCCCCCCAGCTCTCTGCTCCCCATCTTGGGGATCCAGCAGCACTCCCTCCCCTCCGAGCCTTCTTTTGGCCAGGGAGGTAGCTAGCACCCCCACTCCCTCTGTTTAGATACAGAAGCCTAAACAAGACGGAGGTTTCCAGGCCCGCAGCTGCACCTGGAGCCCCGGCTGGGCATGCAGGATCACCGTGCGTCCCCGCAGCTCCACGTACAGCAGTGGCTCCTGAAGGAAGGGCAAGGCCACCGGGCGCCCATCCACCTGAAAGGAAAGGGAGGTGGGAGGAGGGGCGATCTTGGGGCCCAAGGGTGGATGCAGGACCGACCTTTCCTGGCACCGCGTTTCTGCTCACCGTGACCGCCCTGCCCTGCAACAGCCACACCACCACGTCTCCCAGCAGCACCGCCACCTCCTGGGTCCAGGCCACGCTGATTCGGCCTCGGTCAGCGTTGGTCACATGCACGCTGTGTGCAGGAAAGGCCCCGGTGCCAGTGGTGAGCTGGGCCGGGTGCAGGGCTTAGGGAGGGGGCGGTGGGGTGTGCACCTGAAGTCCCCGCCGTGGCAGTCCTTGGCCAGCACGTAGCTGCAGCTGCCCTGGAAGTGCACCAGGCGGCCGTCGAAGGTGCGGTAATGCGGGTCTCCGAAGGCCATGCAGGAAGCCGGCCGGGGCAGACAGCGGGAGCAGCAGCTGCCGGGACTCAGGGCAGGGGCCTCGTCCTGGCCTCAGCCCCAGACACCGTGAGGCACACCGCTCTCCCTGCCAGGCCCTTCGCAGACCCTCCCAGAGGACCGAGCGTCGCCCAGGTGTCTCCAGGGGTCTGGGGACTCGGGCTCCCGGGCTCCCAGGCTCCCTGCGAGCGGGGTCAGGGCACCACCTCGTGGCCGCGCCGGGAACAGCACCAGCCCTGGCCCCCTACGGCTCCCGGGTCGCTGCGGAGCCCAGCCTCCCTCTCCCACGCCTGGTCCCGCGGGACGGCGGTGCCACGTGTCCCCCACCCTACCCCCACAGCCTTAGACTGCGGCACTCACGGGGCCACACGAGAGCTGCCGGCAACGCTGGCTTTGGCAGCGTACGGTGCCGGCCACGCAGGAACAGCTGGTGCAGGCGTCCACAGCCCAGCGCTCCCCAGAGGCCACCTCTCGGCCCTGATACACGCACGACGGGGTGGGGGCTGAGGGGACAGGAAGACAGGGAGGGTCAGCTTCCCCCTACCACACTCCAGGTCTGGCTTACCTCTCCCCCATGGTCCTGGCCCTAACCTTGGCATCGCTCACAGCAGCTGCCAGCCTGGGGCACCTTCGCCCAGCCCTGGGGGCAGGAGAGGGCCTGACACCCCTCCAGGTGGCACTCCACGTGGCCCCGCTGAGGACAGACATCATTGCTCTGGGATTTCCTGAGGTCCCTGGCCTCACACTCCTGGGGGCCTTCTGGGCGTGGTCTGAGGCAGCAGCCCCTTCTGCCCGCCCCAGTCCCAGGAGAACACCCACTTCACGGTTCAGGTGAGGAGTGAAACCCAGCCCGCAGCTCCCTGCGCCACACCGGGAAGCCTCTGCCCCTCAAAGACCCCATATTTGCTGGCGCAGTGTTGGATGCTCCTTCCTTTGCCCATCTATGAGGTCCTCCACCCTCCCACCCCCACCTGCAGCTCACACAGCAGGTGCAAGCAATGCAGGCATTGCTGGGGTCCTGCCAGCTGTCACCATCTGCCACTCTCCGGCCATCGGCCTCCACCACGCATTTTAAGGAGGAAGAAATGGGATGGGCAGGCACTACCCTCCCAGCTGCACCCTCCCTCCCTGGAGCTCACCCTGAGCTTCACAGTAGGGAAGCGCCCGCCCCATTCCCCTGGCACCCTGATGGAGCTGGTTTCTTCTCCCAGCATCCAGGGGGCCTTGCTCTAGTGCTTGGAGTGTCTGCAGGGTCCTAGAAACCCAGAGAGCCAGAGCCTGGGACCCACCTCTGAGCCAGCTGCCCACTCAGCAGTGCAATGCCCTACTAATGTACCTGGGGTCCTGGCACCCCTGACAAGCCTCAAGCCAGGTCTTGAGGATCCAGGCTTCATCCCTGCCTCCCTCTGCCTCTTGGGTCTCTTCTCCACCCCGATGAACAGCCCCTCCATTTCTACCACAGAATGAACTCCGCATTCTGAGTGCTGACTCGGGATGCCCACGTGGCCCACGAATGCCTCCCCCTCCAGTCTCCTTCTTGGGCACTTACCCCGGCACATGGGGCAGCAGCTCCCAGGGGGGGTGTGGCGCTCCAGCAGGGGACAGCTGAGCTCAGGACAGGGCCGGTGAATGCAGAGCCATGTCAGGTCCTGTGAACACAATAAGTGGAGAACAGCAGCTCTCCAGGAGGCGGTAGAGGGAGCAGGGCATGGTTGTGAATAGGTCGCAGGTGGGATATGACAGTCAGGACAAGTGGGCGAATGTTGGGGTGAGTGGAGAGCCCCGGAGCTGCTGCAAGAGAGCAGCAGCAGCCAGAGCCCATAGAGGAGGAAGAAGAGGGAGCTCTGAGAGTCCCCAAGGCAGGAGGGCTCACCTGGCACTGGCACGTGTAGCAGGGCTCTGGCGGGGCCAGCTCAGACCCCAGCAGGCCCTCTGAGCAGTTTCTAAGAGCCTCTGTAAAGACAAGAACCCAGAGCAGGGACAGAAAGATGGGGCAGGGGTTAGAATTGCAGCTGTCCCCACCCCCTGTCCCCCCAGACTTCTTGGGCCCAGGGCATACTCATATCCCCAGCACCTTGACTCCAGGGAGGAGAGGTCCTCTTTCCCTCCAGTTCAGCAAAGTTTAGACTTTTTAAAAGAAGCTTTGCCAAGCTACTAGGGTGAGGGGCCTGGAAACAGACAAAGTGTGGCTTCCTCGGCCTGAGGTCACTAAGAACGGCCAGGCAGCCTGGCCTGCTCTCCCTTCCACTTTCTGCAAAAGAGTCTGGTAAAACAGCACAAAGCCAGGTGTCTCAGGTTCTAATCCTGGCTCCAGCACTCAGTGCCTGGGCCAATTTGGGCAGATTAATCCACCTCTCTGAGCCTCCATTTCTTTACCTGTAAAAATGGAATAAAACTTAACTCACTGGGTAACTGTGAACATTAAATGAGATTCTGTTTATTAAGAGCACCAAGCATAGTGTCTGGCATGTATTAGGTGCTTAATAAATGTTAAAATCATCTTCCCTTCCCCTGATGCACATTCTAGCAAATGTTGATCACAGCAGCTCTCCCAAGATGGTGGCGATGGCTGCACCGCATTATAAATATATTTAACACCATTGAACCAGACACTTAAAAATAGCTAAGATGGTAAATTTTTCTGTGTATTTTATTTGTATTTACCACAATAAAAAAATGAGAAAAAGGAGGACCAGAGTGCGATTATCATCATGGAAAGAATGTTTTTTATATGGAGAACAACATTAGCCTGCATTGCAAAGATAGGTGATTATTTTGATGCTGGTGAACAACTAGAAGCTGAAACAATCGCCCCCACAGCAAATGTGAAATGACGGTGTTGGGTAAGTCACAAGTATTAAATACAGGAAACAGAATTTGGCTGTCTTTCCATATTTGTAATAAAAAATATAGCTCTTTTTTACTCCTACCCTAATCTTAAATCTTTATTCTAAAATATCGAGCATAGCTTCCCCACCCTTGCAGGGCCACTCCGGTTCTGACATCTCAGCACAACTGCCACCCTGCAGCGCCACCTGCTGGGCAAGATGCTCCACAAACTGCACCCACTTCAGGGAGGCAAGGGGTCCCTGCCTGCGTCCCCAGCTCCCTTGGGGATGGCGCAGGCCTCACCCGCCAGGGCATGGGCTTCCAGAACAGGCCACTGGAGTCAGGAAAGGGCTGGGGTGGAGAGCCGGCTGGGGGTGGCAGCCCTCCCACATATCTACCCCCCACCCCTGGACTCACGGGCACAGGTGGGGCAGCAGTGCTGGGGGTCAGGGGGCAGGAGCTGGCTGGGGAGGCAGCCCACCAGGCTGGGACACTGACGCCGGTGACAGCGAAGGCTGGGTGGCCCCTCAGGCTGCAGCTATGAGGATAAGTGAGCAGGGGTGGGTCTTGAACCCATGAACGCCAAGAGCCGCCCCCTCCCTTCTGTGGGACTCAGGTCCCTCCAGCGTCCTGTGGCACCCTCCCGGGATGCGCCTCAGTGTCACCTAGACTTGCTCCTCACCTGGTGCCTTAATCCCCAGAGACGATGTCCCCCTCTTTTCCCAGTCACTGGGGCCTAAACCCTCATGTGCCCTTTGACCCTCCTGTACTGTCAGGCCATCCCGCCGCAGCCCCGCTGCCTAACCTGACCCGTGGTGTCATTCACCTGCTCCAAGCCCTTCCGTGGCTCACCCTTACCTTCCAAATAGAATCTCCACAATGTGACCCCCATCCACACTGCCCCATGCTCCGGCCAGGAGGGGCTGTCACCTGCTCCCTCGAACTCTGAACCCATGCTCCACATCTAAAGCCAGACCCCCTGGCCCTGCTGTCACTGAGCCCCCAAGTGCCTGCTCCACACAGTGTCTGGCAGGGCCGGGCTGCCTGCCTCCTCCCTGTGGCCCGGCCCCCAGCTGGGCGCTCCCCCTACCTCACAGATGCACACTTCGCAGGGGTCCGCCCCAGGCTGGAAGCTCTCTCCCGGCTCATACTTCCGCCCCTCGTGCTCGCAGTCTCAGGGGGTGGGGAGAAAGCAGAACAGGACCAGTGGCCTTGAAACTGGCCACTGGCCACAATGCCAGGGTGGGGTCCTCCGCCCCCAGCCTCCCCCTGACCCAGGGATCAGGGTGTGTACGAGAATGGAGGCCACTTCTCCTGGACTCTGCCACCCAGCCCAGCTCTAAGGCAGGGGCGTGTGGACCTGGGTGTGCCCCCCTACCCCAGGCTTCCAGTACCAGAGCATCGAGGGCAGCAGTCACCAGGCCCCTGATGGGGCTCGGTGCAGGAGCTGACACACTGGACGTGGGCACAGGTGACAACACCCTGGTGACATACGCAGGAAGAGCAGGGGCTGTCAGGGGGCACCCAGCTACTGCCTTCAGGGTGCTCATCCCCATGAGCCAGACAGCCTGTGGGCCAAGGTGGGCAGCGGTAAGCCTGGAGCCTGAGATTGGACATCTGCCCTTGACCCCCCACCCGGGGTGGTCAGCCAGGTATGTGGGCACCAGGAGGGGGGTCTGTGGGATGTGGCAGGAAGGTGGCGGCGCAGAACTCCTGTCTGTGGAGGGGAAAGACACTGGTTGGGGTGGAAACACCTGGGTTCTAATCCTGTTCCACGCCTGCCTGCCTGCTAGACCAAGCTCCGGCAGCAGGCACTGTCCAGGCTGCCCAGCACCAGACACAAGACCTGGCATGCAGCAGGCGTGGAATAAATGCACGTGGAATGAATGAATGGCTCCATCACTAACCATGTGCCCCAGGTAACTCAATGTCGCCAAGCCTCAGTCTCCTCAGCTGTTAAATGGGAATTTCATCTGTCCTGCCCTCCTCCCAGGGCAAGTGAGACGCTGTGATGGTTTTGTGGAAGTGACACCACGTGGGGACCATGTGTGGGGCGAGGGACACCAGTTGGCTAAGAAAGGCTCGTGTTCTGGAGCCAGATGGCCTGGATCCCATCTTGACTCTGCCGCCTTCTAGCTGAGTGACCACAGGCAAGTTAAGTTATCTCCCTGCACCTCTGTGTTCTCATCTGCAAAATGTGAGTGATAGCAGTACTTATCTGATGAGATTTTGTTTTGTTTTGTTTTTTACTTTTTTTTGAGACAGAGTCTCACTCTGTTGCCCAGGCTAGAGTGCATTGCCCGGGCTAGAGTGCAGTGGCGTCAGCCTAGCTCACAGCAACCTCAAACTCCTGGGCTCAAGCAATCCTACTGCCTCAGCCTCTCAAGTGGCTGGGACTACAGGCATGCGCCACCATGCCCGGCTAATTTTTTCTATATATATTTTTTAGTTGCACCATGCCCGGCTAATTATTACTATATATATTTTTTAGTTGTCCATATAATTTCTTTCTTTTTTTTTAAGTAGAAATGGGGTCTCGCTCTTGCTCAGGCTGGTCTTGAACTCCTGACCTTGAGTAATCCTCCCATCTTGGCCTCCCAGTGTGCTAGGATTTTAGGCGTGAGCCACGCGCCGGGCCTGATGAGATTGTTGTGCTGATTAAATGAGATGATACATGTAAAGTGCTTAGCTTGGGGCCCTGGCATGCTCTGTACTCACTGAATGTTAAGTATTATCGTTATGAATGGGGTGTGGTGAGGAAGAGGAGCACCTTTGAAGGGACTCTAACCAGCACATGGGAGGGGGCTGGGCTGGGCAGGCAGGGTGGGGAGAAATAGGAGAAGCTGAAGGCAGGCAGGGGTCAGGAAGGTGGCAAACTCCGGGTGGGACATGGGGCCCCGGGCCTGAAAGCAGGGGCAGCATGGGGGCGGGTGTACCTCTGCAGCGAGGGCAGCAGCTCCCCTGTTCTGTGACCTGCAGCGGGCAGGGTAGGGGTGGGCACCGCAGCCGCACACAGCTGACCTGGCCGGCCTGCAGGAGAGGCAGATGTAGGTCGGTGGCTTGCAGCCTAGCCCAGGGCCCAGAGACAGTGGGGACAGCCCTCTCCTTGCCCTCCCCGCATACCTGACAGCGACACTGCTCACAGCTGCCTGCAGGCCCCTCAAACTCCTCCCCGTCCTGGTGCTCCCGGCCCTGAGAGAGGCAGCCTGTGGGAGACACTTGTCCTAGGTGGTGAGCCTGTGCCCCCTGCCCTGCTCTGCCCAATCTCAGGCCTGGCAGGGAGGGAGGGAAGGAGGGGAGAGAGGCGGGGAAGGGCTGGGGCTGGGGCACGTGGAAGGCAGCTCACTGTGGCACACAGGGCAGAAGCAGGGGCCTGGAGAGGGGTGGGGGCAGAGAGCTGGGGGACATGGCTTCTTCTGGCAGTGCATGGAACCTTCCTGGGGGAGAGAGGTCATGCTGCCACTTCTGACTCTCAAGTCACTCTATCACACCCTCAAACCAGCTGCACACTGCCCCACAGTGGGCATGCCTCCTGGGCCTACCATGCCCAAACCCCCACTCCCTTAGCCCAGGAGGCCTGAACCCAGTCCTGTCCCACAAGATGTCACAGACAGCATGTACCCCTTGGGGCCTGGGTGGAAGAGACAGCCCCATTCTGGCCAGAGAGGACGATCAAGAGATGAAAGGTTGCCATGTTCCCAAAGGGGCTGCCTCACCTGGCAGGTGCAGAGGGAGCAGGCAGGGTCAAGCGGGTCAGGGAGGGTCTCTCCAGGGGCAGCGGTGACACCATGGTACAGGCATCCTGGCAGAGTGGGGAACGCAATAGAAGGGCCACCCTCAACGGAGAGGCCCCAGTGTCACACACACACAGCCACGCCTGGGGACCTCTGCCAAAGCTCAGGGAGTCAGAGATGGAGAGAGAAGCATAGCCTGGTGTGGCAGGGACAGTGGGGGCTGGGAGGAAAGGCAGCGGCCACAGACGGCAAACGAAGGGCAGCTCTCCAGGCAGTAAGAGTGGAAGGAGCACAGGGAGGACATGGGGCGGAGACCGCTGGGAACATACTGTCCAGGTGGGCCGGTGTGGGGAGAGGAGAGGGAGGGAACGGGCACACCTGGAAACCCAGGCGAGGTGGGCCGTGCCAGGGAAGATGGCGCTGAGGAAGCCAGGAGAGGAAGGAGGTTACCACTCCGGATTGGTGACTCCGGGGCAAGGGGAGCCAGTGAATGGTTTTGAGTATAGGGACATCCTTTAGGAAGGCAGAGGGACAATTTAAGAGCAGGAAGATATGGAAGCCAGAGGACCAGTTGTTTGGTGAGTGCAACAAGTGTGAGGTGACATTGGGGACAAAGGAGGGCGTGGCTGGGTGTGAGAGGAGTGGGGGTGGGCGCTGGGGGAAGACTAGGGTGTGTGTCTATGCAAGGGTGGGCTGATGTGGGAGCAGGAGGCCCCTGGGAGCCCCAGAATGGGGATAGAAGGGGACGTGCGGCCCTACCCTGGCAGGTGGGGCAGCAGTGCCCAGATGGGGTGAGGGGGTGACTGCAGCCCAGAGGCTCACAGGGCCGGTGGCTGCAGGTCACAAAGCCTCCAAGGCAGGTACACAGTTTGCAGGGTTCTCGGGGATCCAGGAACTCCTGGCTGCTCAGGTAGGACTCGCCCAGGTACTCACAGCCTTCCAGAGAGGAGCCAGAGGCAGGGAGGAGGGGCACAAAGGGAGGGACACAGTCATGGCTGTGAGCTGGGACCAGACATGCATCCACCACCTCAAAGGTCTAGCACCTGGCAGGAGGGAAGGGCACAGTCCAGGCCCAGGAAGCAAAAGAGTCTCAAGTGGGACAGGGTTTGCACTGGCCAAAGGGCAAACTTTCTCCCCTTCAGCCTGCAAAATATCTCCCTGTCCAATCTGTAGGAAGAAACCCACAAGGAATTTGTCCCCAGGGTTAAATACTCAGCAGGCCACTGCCAGAAGGCACCAATTTTCCCAACCCCAGGAGAGCCGGAGTGGCCCCAGCGGGCTTAGGTGGTGCGGACCCCAGGTGTCCCCTTCCCAGCACTCCTTTAGGCCCTCTGATTAATCAAGGAGGGGCGGGGTCCCCAGTGGTGGCTTGTTCACCTCTTAAAAAAAGAGAGGGCAAGCCTCAGGCACAAAGCCTTAGCAGGCAAAAGTATGTGACTAGAATTCAACAATATGTTTTTAATTGTATTCAATTTTATGGTAATCTATTCCTGGCAAGTCTAATTTTCCATTTACAGTCTGACATAAAACTCCTTTCTAAATAAATTTAAATTAGTGAGTTAATTTGAAGGAAAATACCAAACGAATAAAATTACAGTTGGTAGAGTGGATATGGCAAAAATTGCTAGATAGTACAAGTGTGAGGGAAGACTGGGGAACTGGGGCTGGTTCAACTCTCTCTTTTTACAGGAGTTAAAATTAGGCCCAGAGAGGTGATGTAACTTGCCAAAGGCCACACAGCCAAATAGCACCAGAGGCAGGAGAAAATCTAGGCTTCAGTTTCAGGCTTTTTTCTTACTGTAGTAAGTATTTTAGATCCCCTCTAGGTCGGTAAAGATGACTCTAACCCAGACCTCTTGTCACCCCACCGTTCAGTTCCCTGGCCCCTGACCCTCACCGTCACAGGCTGGGCAGCAGACGCCCCTGGCGGGGAAGGGGCACGGAGCGGGGGCACAAGCCCTGCGCTCGCAGCTCACGCTGCCCTCCCAGCAGAGGCAGACGTGGCACGCGGCGGCGGGCGATGGGAAGCGCTCCCCGCTGGCAAACTCCTTCCCCTGGTACAGGCAGCCTGCGGAGAAGGGCGGGGCTGGGGGGCCGTGGGGTGGCTCCCAGGCCCTGCTGAGGACACTGTCCGTGCATTTTTAATGAGAACCCCACCCAGGAGGGCGGGCCCGGAGAAACTGGGATCCCGGGCAGGGTGAGCGGGGACTGGGCAGGGGGCTGCGGGCGGGAGGGGCGCCGCGGGGCGATACCGTCGCAGGAGGGGCAGCAGGGCCCCTGGCGCGGGTGGGCGCAGGGCGCGGGCGGGCAGGGCAGCCGCTGGCAGGTCACGGCGCCGTCAAGGCAGAGGCAGCGGCGGCAGGGGTCGCCGGGCGGGGAGAAGCGCTCCTGGTGGCGCGCGGGCACTGCGTCCCCCGGCTGCGGGCAGCTGGCGGCAAGGGCGGCTGCAGCGAGAGCGCGGGTCAAGCAGCGCAGGAAGAGGCCGCGAGGGGGCTCCGGGGAGGAGCGGCCTGGCCCGGCCCGAGGGGGCGGCTCCTACCCGGGCACTGCCGGCAGCACTCTCCCGGCAGCAGGACTGGCTCGGCACAGGACAGCGGCGGGCAGCGGCGGGCCAGGCACTGCACGTTGCCGCTCTGCGGATGGACAGAGGGACCAGGCCAGGCCGGGTTGGTGGTGGGAGGCCCAGGAGACCACGCCTCCCACCCGCATCTCGGTGGCCCTCTCCTGCCTCCCCCAGATCCCACCTCCACTTCTCTGGGCTTCTGCTGTCCAGGTCGCAGACTCACCAGACAGCGACACAGACGGCAGGGGTCAGTGGGGTGGGGGAAGTCCGCTCCGTTGGGGTACTCTTTCCCTCCGAAGGCACAGCCTGGGGGAGGGGCAGCTGTGGGCCTGGAGAGAGCCACTCCCTCTCCCACCATGGCCATGCCGCCATCCTGGGGCCAAGCCACCACAGGAGGCCCCCATCCCGTCCACCTCACCACTGCAGTTGTTCTGGCAGCAGGTCCCAGGCAGCGGGTGGGCACAGGGGGGCCTAGGGCAGACGCGAGGCTGGCAGTGGGCATGGCCTTCCTGGCACTGGCACTCCTGGCAGGGGTCTCCGGGGTGAGAAAACCTCTCGCCGTCCACAAACGCCTGTTTCTCCAGGATGCAGTCTGGGCAAGGCCAGTGGGGGCAGGAATGGGTGCACAGCCTGACAGTCCCTCCACCCCTGGAGCCCAGAGACACTGTGAAAGTGCCCGTTTGGAAGCTGTTGGTGGAGAGGGAGAGGAGGCGGGGGCTGTGCACACGCGTGTGCAGGCGTGCACATGCTTCTGAGCTCATGCCTCTGCGTGTGCATTTGAGTCCATTGACCTGCAGGAGGGTGTGTGTTTCTGAAGGGAAGACTGAAGATTACACGTGTGTGTGTGACACACACCCTGCAGTCTCCATTGGGGCCGGGATATGTCCCATGCATGCAGCGCCCACTCTCCTACATGGCGGGCTCAAACCTTGCTGCATGAGCTGTGTTCTACAGGTACAGGTGTGCAGGGCCAGGGGCCGGGTACTGGAAGAGGAAACCGAGGATGGGAGGGAGGGTGGTGTAGGAACACGAAGGGATAAACAAATCCCTGCTCTCCCACCCACAACCTGTGTGTTCCAGAGAGTTCTAAGCTGTGTTAGACTGAAAATGATTCAGAAGGCCATTGCTTTCTAAGGTACCTGCTGGCCCACGGGGCCATGGGACAGCAGGATCCCCAGCAACCCAGCACAGTAAACCATACCTGGGCACCTGGGGCAGCACTGGCCGGGTCCACTCTGGGGCCTGGCACAGGTCGTGGGAGGGCAGTCGACCAAGGAGCACCTTACAGTCCCATCCTGGAGCAGGGGAGACAGCAATGGGGGTGGGCCCGGGAGGGGCTCTGCAAGGCGGCAGCAAGCCTCAGGAGGTACCTTGCAGCGGCAGGTGTGGCAAGGACTGTCTGCATCCGTGAAGTTCTGCCCATTGGCATACACTTGGCCGTGGTAGGTGCAGCTCTCACAGCTGGGGCAGCAGGCACCTGGGTGGGGCAGGCTGGTCAGGGCGGGCCGAAAAGCAGGGGAAGAAAGCCAGGATGGGCCCGGGCGCTCACCAGGGGGCTGGGTGGGGTGCTGGCACGGGGCTGGGGGGCAGGGCACAGCTCCGCACACGGGCTCCCCATCTTGACAGGAGCAGGCAGTGCAGGGCTGGCCATCAGGCTCCCACTGGACGCCCTCGGCAAACTCTTCTCCATCCAGCACGCAGGCTACAGTAAGAAGAGTGTCATAGGGCAACCGAACACCTCCCGCCCATCCCTGTCCTTCCCAGACCATGGGGACACTGGCTTCACCATCCCCACCAGAGCCTCTGAACACACTGCACAATGGCTAGTGGACTT
>VBSM01003176.1:15996572-16009477 GCA_008086735.1 Cheirogaleus medius | reverse complement strand
AAAAAAAAAAAAAAAAAAAAAAATTCTCATTAGCTAAATCCTTTTGAGGGGAATTCTTTTCTCTCCCGGTCCTTAGCTGATATGCTAACCTTTACTGCTTACTGCACCGAGTTAGTTAACTTCCCTCAGCCAAAATCTTTCATCTGCAAAATGAAGTAATACCTCCTACCTTACGCCAGGAAGATCTAATCAGGCACACATACTGACACCTGCGTGATGCCGGGCACACGGGAGACCCCAATGTGAGTGACTTCGTGAGTGACTTCCCGTTCTTACCCCCTTTGAGTTGTACTGTCAACAGCAGCAGGTTGGTTTTCTCTCTGCATTTGGTGGCTAGAAGCAAAAGGTCACTGTGAGGAGGAAGAGAGGGATTAGTAAATGATTAGATTTTTCTACTTCGTTTGATTTCTTTCAAACCACAGCAGCTGTGACAGAAGAAATAAGCCGCTGGCCAGGTGAGCAGCTGCGGCGGGTGGGGGCTATGCTGTGTGTCATTGATGTGAAACATCGCCTGGCTGTGCCTCTGCCAAATTCAGACTAAGCCTTCCAGGAGGGATCTCCTTTGTCCGTCCCTAAAATACCCCCACGGGTCCACCTCACTGCATTCCAGGCCCAGCGTCCGGCTCTAGCGTGTCCCCTCAAGTACGAAATGTCAAGGACTCCCCCTTACTGCCCACAGGGTGGTACTCGCAGCTGGGACCCAGCACTTCCTTGTCAGATGGAAGCTGCTGGGATTTTACCAATGGGTGTGGGTTTTTCATTTTGTTTCGTTTCTGGTATGGAATGACCGAGGCATTCAGACTGCGTATGTGAACCCACGCCAGAGCCACTTCTGCGGGTGGGCAGAAGGTTTCCAGGTGCTCACCAGCGACCTCCAAGCGTGGGGGGAACTTGCCAATAGAAATGCCCAATCAGCCTTGTGCCTGTTCCCACCTGTGGCTTCTCCAATCTCTTTTGACTTTCTTTTCTCAAAGAAAAAGGCCTAGGGAGCCCATTAGGGTTTGGAGAAGCTAAGAGGGTGGGGGGAGAGGGGAGGGAGCTTGTGTGGCCCCCTGCCTGGGATTCCCTTTTCTTCTCATCCCTCCCAGCCTTGCTCTCAACAGTGCCTCCCCTGGCCCTCCGGTAGAATGGCCTGCGAATGTTCTAGATCTACACCATATGAAGCTATTGAGCACCTATAATATATCTAGTGCAACTGAGCATCTGAAGTTTTCATTTGAATTCCTTTAATTACTTTTAATATAAGTAGCTACATATAGCTAGTGGCTACCATACTGGACAGCACATATTTAGACTGTAAGGCAACTTTGTGTGAATTAGTAAAAGGTGTCGCTTCTCAAGACAGTTTATTTTCATCGACTGGAAAAGTGTTAGAATAGATCCACAATGGCTGTGATGTGAACCAGGCTCCGTAGAGTTGTGTGGACACAGCCCTACATCTCAGTCCCAGCTCCAGGCCCCATCTCCAGGCCCCGTCTCCCCCACCCCTCACAGTGACAGTGACTCCTGGGCCCACAGTCCTCCATGGGAGCCCAGCCCTCGCTGAGTGGGTTGCACGGATGACCGTAATTCCTGCTCATAGCCGCTCTATGATGCTATGATGGTGCCCAGGAAACTGAAGGTTGGGGAATTTCAGCAGCTCAGCCAGAGCAGAGGAACCGACTCCCCCCCAGCTCTGCTGGCTCCAGACTTCACCACCATGGTGACCCTGCCTGCTCCTCTCCCACCGCCCAGGGTTTAGACACAAACAGGACCTTAGATAGAGGTTGAGGGGACATGGATGGCAGCTGCTCCTGCCACGTAACTCAGAGGAGAGTCTGATGCAAGGGGTAGAGGCCAGTGGAGCAAAACTACAGCTGGGGCCATCTTGAGGGACCAGATGTCCTGGCACCCAGTGGTGACCTTTATTGGTAGCAGCCTTATTGAGATATAACTCACATACTATACAATTTGCACATCTAAAGTGTGCAATCCACAGAGTTATGCAACCCTCACCGCAATCAATTTGAGAACATTTCATCACCCCAAAAAGAAATTCTATACTCTATCTTGGGCCCTAAGCAGACCATGAATCTATATATTTTTTCTCCATGGATTTGCCTGTTCTGAACATTTCATATAAATGGAATCACACAAGACCTTCCAGGTGCGTGACTCGGGGAGGTGCTGGGAGGTGGAGCACCCAGAGGGGACATGCAGACTCCACGCCACCCTCCAAACCCCACCCATGCCTTGCCCTGGCCATCTCTTCGTCTGGCTGTGTGTCCGCATCCTTTGTAATATCCTTTGTAACAGCTGGTAAATAGCATGGAGTTTGGACCTGGAGGTGCAGCAGCCGTCTTGTCACTATAAGGCAACCTTGAAGATGGAAGTCACATGTGGAGACAGAAGAGAATAAAGATAGAAGTTGGCTTGGGCAGGGATGACACCTCCAGCTCTCAGATCAGCCCTTGACAACTGCCATCCAAATTAATTCACATGAAAGGAAAATAAATCCTTGTTTTGTCAAATAAATAAATGGAATCATACAACATGTGTTCCTTCGCGTCTGATTTCTTTCACTTAACGTGTTTTTAAGGTTCATCTATGTTGTAGCAGGTAGCCGTACTTCATTGCTTTTTCTTGACAACTAATATTCCATTGTAGTGTGTGCCATTTTATTTATCCATTCATCAGTTGATGGACATTTGAGTTGTTTCTACTTTTGAGTTATGGATAATGCTGCTGTGAACATTCATGTACAAGTTTTTGCATGGACATTTGCTTTAATTTCTTTTGGGTATACAAAGAGTAGTAGAACTGTTGCATCATATAGTAAACTCTGTTTCTTTGAGACAGAGTCTCACATTGTCACCCCAGGTAGAGTGCAGTGGCATCATCACTGCCCACTGCAACCTCAAACTCCTGGGCTCAAGCAATCCTCCTGCCTCAGCCTCCCCAGTAGCTGGGACTACAGTGAGCCTCATCACGCCTGGCTAATTTTTTCTATTTTTGGTAGAGACGGGGTCTCACTCTTGCTCAGGCTGGTTGCAAACGCCTGACCTTGAGCCATTCTCCCACCTCGGCCTCCTAGAGTGCTAGGATTACAGGCATGAGCCACCACGCCCGGCCATAACTGTATGTTTAAACTTTTGAGGGACTGATTGTTTTCCAAAATGGCTGTCCTGTGGTCCGTCTCCAGCAGCAATATAAGAGGGTTCCAGTTTCTCCACATCCTTGACAACACCTATTATCGTGTTTTTATTATAGCCATCCTGTAAGTGTTAGGTCGTACTTCACTGTGGATGTGAAGTGGTATCTCTTTGTGGTTTTGATTTACGTTCCCTAATGAGTAATGATGTTGAGCATCCCTATGTGTTTTTTTCTTTTATTGCTTGTGTTTTTGGTGTCATATTTAAGGAATCATTATCTAATCTAATGTTAGGAAGATTTATGCCATCTTTGCATATTAGCGTTTTATAGTATTAGCTGTTACGTATAGGTCTTTGCTCCATTTTGAGTTAATTTTTGTGTATTGTGTGAAGTATGGTTCTGTTGTTAGGTACATGTATGTGTATAACTGCCCCATCTTCCTGATAGATTACATTGTTATTGTTAAACAATGTCCCTCTTTATCTTTAGTAATGTTTTTTGTTTTTAAAATCTATTCTGTCTGATATTAATATAGCCCATCAGTTTTCTTTTGGTTGCTGTTTGCATGACATATATTTTTCTACCCCTTTACTTAAATCTATTTGTATCTTTAAATCTAAAGTATGCGTCCTTAAATAGCATATTGTTGGATTTTGTTTGTTAATATGGTCTGTTGATCTCTGTCTTTTTTTTTTTTTTTGAGACAGAGTCTGGCTCTGTCAACCTGGCTACAGTGCAGTGGTGTCATCATAGCTCACTACAACCTCAAACCCCCCGGGCTCTAGTGATCCTCCTGCCTCAACCTCCTGAGTAGCTGCGACTACAAGCATGCACCACCATAACCAGCTAATTTTTGTACTTTTTGTAGAGACATGGTCTTGTTCTTGCTCAGGCTGGTCTAGAAACTCCTGGTCTCAAGTGATCCTCCTGCCTTCGCCTCGCAGAGTTCTAGGATTACAGGCATGAACCACCTCACCCGGCTGATCTCTGCCTTTTGATTGGATTGTTTAATCCATCCATGTCATTGATCTACATAGTTGGATTTATATACGCCATTTTACTTGTTTTCTAAATGTCCCGTGTCTTTTTTGTTGCTCTATTCCTCCTTTACTGCTTTCTTTTGCATTGAGTATTTTCTACTATCACATTTTAATTCCTTTAATGATTTTTTGAGTGATTTTTTTTTAGTGGTTGCTCTAGGGCTCACCTGTGGGCAGTGTCCTGTACTGCCTTCCTGTCTGCCCAGGTGCGCTGTCCACAGGAAAGGCCCTGGGCAGAGGCTGTGGGCAGGAAAGCTGCCTGAGGGAGGATGATGGCCCTTGGACACACCAGCCCTAGGGAGCAGGACTGAGGCATGGAGATGGCCACAGGGGGGCCCCAGTGAGCAATACACAGGCTGTAGCTTTGCTGGGACTTTTTGGGGCTTCGGCCCTGGGGATCACCTTAGATTTTATGAGTAGGGGCAGATGTCCAGCCCCAGGGAAACACATGTCTCTTTGAAGGATGCTTCTTGGACCTTTCCTTTCTTTCTCCTCCTCTCCCCTCCCCATCCCTCTCCTTCCCTGTCTTGCTCTGTCATCCAGGCTAGAGTGCAGTGGGTGTCAGCATAGCTCACAGCAACCTCAAACTCCTGGGCTCAAGCAATTCTCCTGCCTCAGCCTCCTGAGTAGCTGGGACTACAGGTGCAAGCCACTTGCTAATTTTTCTATTTTTAGTAGAGACGGGGTCTCACTCTTGCTCGGGCTGGTCTTGAACTCCTGACCTCAAGCAATCCTCTCATCTTGGCCTCCCAGAGTGCTAGAATTATAGGCCCACATGCTCCTGGCCTGGATCTATTTTTCTTCATTTTTATTTTTCTAATTACTTAGAATTTTTACTTTAGACTAGTTTAGAAGAGTTCTATAACACATATTTATCATATATGAATCCTTTGCTTGCATAAAAAGGAAAATACAAACCAAATAAATTAGTTAAGCTTTTCCTAAAACTTTCTTGACATTTAGAGTTTGAATCTCCTCAATCATTTTATAAAAATGTTTATTTATTTTTAATTTACACATAGTAAAGGTCACTCTTTTTAGTGTGCGGTTCTATGAGTTTTGGCAGGGCCACCAGCAGCCAGCTCCTTCAACTCTTCCCCTGGCTGTGTCCGGCCCAGTGGAGGGGGAGGAGTGTGTGTGCCCCTGGGGAAATTTGGAGTGGGGGCTAGGAAGTGCCGGGCCACCAGAGTGTGGGACTGGCACAACTCCCTGGCTCTGCCTGCCCCAGGGACTCAGGCCGGTCACAGCGAGGCAGCCTCCCAGAACCAGCAGAAGGTGGGATGTTCTCAGCGGAGCAGCCACTGCTCTATGTAGTACGATAACTTCTACCGTGTGCCAGGTGCCGGGCTGGACCGGATCCCACCACTGCATGGCAGTGCATTGCTGCTAATAGTAAATCATAAATTCCACTTTACAAACAAGGACACCAGACTCAGAGAGGTTGAACAACTTGCCCAAGGTCATCCAGCTAGATACAGGGGTCCTCAAACTTTTTAAACAGGGGGCCAGGTCACTGTCCTTCAGACTGTTGGAGGGCCGGACTATAGTTTAAAAAAAAATATGAACAAATTCCTATGCACACTGCACATATCTTATTTTGAAGTAAAAAAACAAACGGGCAAAAACACCCGCATGTGGCCCTCGGGCCGTAGTTTGAGGACGCCTGGTAGAACCTGAACCCAGGTCTGTCTGGCTCCAAAGTGATAAAATGTCACTGATGGTTTAGTCTGGTTCACAGCCCAGTGCTTCATTTTACTAGTTGCTGTGTGCCTCTGAGTAAACTGACTGACCTTTCTGAACCCCAATGTCTTCATCTACAACATGAAGATAATACACACCCCTGCCTTGTGCAGTTATCATGAAAATCAAATATGACCGCAGTGTTCAGTACACAGTAGGTTGTTAAAGACTGTTATGGATTGAATTTATATGTTGAAGTCCTAACCCCAGGTACTTTAGAATGTGACTTAGTTTGGAAATAGGGTGATAGCAGATGTAATTAGTTAAGTTGAGGTCATTAGGGTAGGCCCTAATCCAGCATGACTGGTATCCTTATCAAAAGGGGAAACATCTGGGAGGCCGAGGCGGGAAGATCGCTCAAGGTCAGGAGTTTGAAACCAGCCTGAGCAAGAGCGAGACTCCATCTCTACTAAAAATAGAAAGAAATTAATTGGCCAACTAAAAAAAAAATATATATATATATATATATATAAAATTAGCCAGGCATGGTGGCGCATGCCTGTAGTCCCAGCTACTCGGGAGGCTGAGGCAGGAGGATCGCTTGAGCCCAGGAGTTTGAGGTTGTTGTGAGCTAGGCTGATGCCATGGCACTCTAGCCTGGGCAACAGAGTGAGTCTCTGTCTCAAAAAACAGATAAAAAAATAAAAATAAAATAAATTAAATTTAAAAAATTAAAAAGGGGAAACGTGGACACAGATGTGCACAGGGAGAAGTCCAGTGCAGATGAAGGCAGAGATCTAGGAGATGCTTCTACGAGCCAAGGAGCACCAAAGAAAACACTAATACAAAGAAGTAAGCTGAGTGACGTGTACAAGTTGATGAGGTTAGCAAGTGACTCAGCTTACTTTTTGTAAGTGGGGATGCTGTTATATTAATAATAACACCTACCTCCTCGTGGCTGGCCGTGGCAAGTAAACGAAGTAGCATATGAAAAGTTGACAGTGTCCGGCTGGTATCCAGGTCTCATCAGAACTGTCTTGTTGTATTTGCTCCTTCCATCAGCCCAAGGAGGGGCACCCCTGGCTTCTCGGTAGCTTGGGACGAGCTGCTCATCTGCAAAGGGGCCCCGAGTCCCTACTCTCTCTTCCCTGACCCTGAACCTCAGCTCCACAGTGAGGACATGGGACTGAGCACACCTGCTCTCTAGATGGCTGAGTTCCAAGTGGGACCCAGGATCCCCACACTCACTGTCCCTTTGCCCAGCCCTCTGGGGCATGCCTATGGCTGCCACGGCAAAGCAAAGCCTCCTTAGAGTTGGGGGCCAGTGAAGAAGCAGATGGCCCTTTCTTCTTCCCATCTCTCCCCACACCTCCACTAACCAGCAATGGCCCCCAGCTGTCATGGTTTGTCAGCATCCTCGTGGCCTTGGAAGTGCTGCCAGGAGAGAGGGGAGGAGGACAGGCCGAGGGAAAACGGAGCCTGGCCCGCAAGACTGGCACAGGTTGCCAGCACCCTCGTGGCCCCCGTCTGCCTGGCACGGGGCTCTGGGTGGGCATCAGGGTTGCAGTTGGTCCCTGGCTTGGAGAACTGCTTAGCACATGGTTCCGGGACACTGGCCTTATAAGAACCCACCCCCAGAACCCCTCTAGTGAGGCCTGACACCTCCTCCTCCCTGGGGGGGCCCTGACCCATGGGCTTCCCTGGGATGCTTTGGCCCCAGGGCTGTCTGCTTTCTTGACTTTCTGCCCCTGGCATCAGAGGCTACAAGAGCCAGAGAGAGGCCAGGGGGATGCCCCACCCAGATCACCCCAAGCCTGACCCCACAGGGTCATAGTGTTGGCCCAGGGGTGACCAGCTGGCCAGAGCTGAACACCTGTCCCCACAGCTCTGCTTGGCTATTAGCCCCCGAGGGCTCCCTCCCCCACCATACACCTGAAATGCTCTGCCCACAATCCCCCCACAGTGTACCCCTCAAGAGGCCAGAGAGGGACAGCAGGACATCCCTGCCTATGGCTAAGTATTGAGAGGCCACATGGGAGGAATGTCATACCCCTCACCCCTCCCTTGACCTCACACCTCAACAATGACAGCCAGGAGTCTCAAGGCCATCCATGGAGGAGTCCCCCCAAGGGTGGCCCCATCATTGCCCACCCCTCTGAGGCCCAGACGTGGGCTGAGGAGAGCCCCCACGCCCTTGGGCTGGCCCTGCCATCCTGGGTAGAACGGAGTCTCCCCTCCTTTCCCACCCAGAGCCCACCTCAGCAGGACAACCATCCTGCCCCGAGGAGTGTCCCCAGCCTTGGTTCTAAGCTGCAGGGGCTTGAGATGGATTGAGCCTGGGGCCTGGGCCCCCCACACCCCACTTCAAAAATGGGTGGGCCTCTTATGCCTGGATGGGACACCTAGGAACTCTGAGCTTCAACTAAGTTTATCTTGGGACAAAAGGGGACACCGCAGGTCCTCAGCTGGTTCCTGTGGGGCTGGGCTGGCATCTGTCCCAACTGCAGGGCTGGAAGGCTGGGGCTCCCTACTGGACTTCCTCCTCCCCTTCTCCCCCTCGTGCAGGTGTCTGGTGCTCGGCAGTGACACAGGCAGAAGGCCGGAGGCCCTGACCCCTTCTGTGACACGGCCCAGGCGTAGGGAGGGAAGTGGTTTGATCGTAGTGCTGAGACAAGCAAGTTCAGGAGGCTCAAACTGGTGCAGTGGTGGGGGAGGGGACGCCTGGGGCAGCGTCCTGGTGTCTGCACCAGAGCCAGGAGGATGTTCACGCAGATGCAGGGGGCTGAGCTGGGAGAGGAGTCCGGGGGAAGGTAAGACGTCGTCAGCACATGTATTGAAAGGAGATGGTGAGAAATCCAGGCAGTAGTAAAGCCCCGGGATCTGAGAGTGTAGCCGAGAAAGAGGCAGGTGCAGGTCAGCGGAGACCGAGGTTTGGGGGCGTTCCCGGACACTTCGAGGCTTGCTTCGGCTGTGGGTCCTAGGCCCAGAGGAGGAGGTGAAGCCAGAACAGAGTCTGCAGAGGAGGGCAGGAGCCAGGCTGCAGGGCAGCAGGGACAGGAGAGGTGACCAGTCAGGAAAAGGAAAGCCACGATTGTTCTCGGGGCTGGGGAGCAACGAGGCGGGTGTCCAAGGCAGCTTCCTCGACCTCAGGCCACGTGAAGAGAGGCAGAGCTGTAGATTGGGAAAGGTGGGGACTCGGGGTCTAGAGGTGTCCATGTGACAGTGCTGGCCGAGTGGGGGACTTCCAGGTCATGCCCCAGAAAGCTCTGAGGAGGCAGAACTTAGTAAGAAACGGGAGGAAGCCCCGGCTGTGGTGTCCTGGGTGATGATCCAATAACGCCACCGCTTCTACCGCCGGCAACCGCAGGAGCACTTTGCAGACAGGAGCCGAGGTCGTGTTAGGGCCTAAGTCAGGTTACTTCTGTCCCAAGCAGAGCCACAGCCTGGACGATGCCCCAGGAGGCCTCACCCAATTATGTTACTTAAGGATTTATTGTCTATCTCACTCCAAAGGATGGAAACTCCAGGAGGGCAGAGGTTTTTAGACAAAGTAGAAATTTTTCACCGCTTTATCCTGGTGGGCACAAGACGCTTAATAAGCATTTGTCGAATCTAGACCTCACAGCAGACCTGTCACACCGAGGCTACCATTCTCACTTTCAGACAGGAAATGGGGCTTCCAAGAGAGAAAATGGTTTGCTCAAGCACACACAGTTCCTGAGTGGGAGAACTAGGCTTTGACTCAGCCCTGCTGACCTCAGAGCCTGGTGTCCAGCCACCAAGTTCTCAGAAACTCGGAGTATCTGAGAAAGAGGCCAGCCTCGGAACCCTGAGAGCCCAGGCCTGAGGGGGTGGGAGTTTGGGAGACAAAGGCAGCTGTCATCTGCGCAGAGTTTGGCAGGGGGCCTTTGTCCTCCCTCCCTCTCATTCACACTGGGTTTCGGTTCCCTCTGGTGATAGGGCTTCCCTCCCTGCCCCGGCTCCACTCACACTCACACACCCTGGCTTCTACCCGAATCAAGGGAGATGCCCCAGCCAGCATAAGTGCCAGCCGGGAACCACGTCACACCATGGGGAGTGGGAAGCCTGGGCACATTTCTGCCCAGGCTCCTGGGGCTGTGGGGGCCAAGTCTCCCTGGCCCCTACAGGCCCCTGCCACATCGGGGGAACTGGGAGTGAGCAAAGGGCTCGGGTGGCCTCACTTCCCCTTTATGCTGCTCCCACCCACAAGGCAGCACCGGGGAGGCCCGGGAGGACCCCTGGATCTGGGGGCTGCTCTCTGCTCCCTGTGCTGTCTCTGGCCCAGGGTGGCTCTTGGCTCAAGTTCTCCAGGTCAGGGGAAAGCAGGATCGAAGCCAGGCTGAGACCCTGCACAGCCCCTATCCCAGGAGCCCCACGCCAATGCCGGGAGCCCGGGGAACATCAGGCTTGGCCCTGATGTTTAGAGGCGAGGGAATGAGGTTCAAGGACCTGTCTGAGGTTGCTTAGCTTGAGCACAGCAGAGCTGATGCCTGCTCATGTGTTGCCCTTCTTCTGCACACAGGGAGCCCCTGCTGGTTCTTGAAGTTCAGAGACTCTTAAGAGTGGGGCCTCACCTGAGCAAGGTGGACAGTGAGGGGGGACAGGGGGCAGAATACTAGGGTCTCATGGATCCTCAGTGTGTGGGAGAGCATTTGACAATAAAAAAAGGCCCTTCTTGGCTATTGTTCCGATATATTTTCTGGATCAACAGAATATTTTTCTATTAAACATACTGACCTCCAGTGAGAAAGGTTCCCATTTTGTGGGGTGCCACTTTCAATTAAATAGCAGTTTCATTTTTAAAGAAATATAAAACAATCTACCCACCCACATTTTCCCCACCCATATTTTAAATTTTAAAAATGTGTATGAAATACTCAGCAGATACAAACAATAAAATACTTATATACAATAATATATGGGCTACAAAGGAGGGGAGAAGGGGGAGATACAGAAGAGATAAAAAAAGACAACACACAAGTGTCTTTTCACTCTTCAAAGGTAGAGATCAACTTAGGAGAGGGGAGGGGAAGGTCAAAGTTCTGATTCATTAGCTAATACTACTGTATGTGTTAAAAATACAAGGCTCTAGGGCCGGGCGCGGTGGCTCACGCCTGTAATCCTAGCACTCTGGGAGGCCGAGGCGGGTGGATAGCTCAAGGTCAGGAGTTCGAAACCAGCCTGACCAAGAGCGAGACCCCGTCTCTAAAAAAAAAAAAAAATACAAGGCTCTAAACTTTGAAGGGCAAATAGTGCTATCTAGAACTTACATGTTTTATTAGCTATCTAAAATTAAACAATTACTTTGGAGATTTTCTTCATTTAAAATAATTGTAATTAAAAGTTGCTATAGAAAACGAACAATGAGAAGACAGGAGGAGTCCCCGAGTAGGGTGATTCCAGTGGAAATCAGATATTAAAGTCACAGAAAACCAATCCTCTTAGGAGGGGAAGTCAAGGCAGACTCTCCAGGGAAGGTGATGCGGATATAGAACATTTGAAGAGCAGGAGTTTCCAAGCGAGAACCTTCCAGGAGAAGTAACAGGACACGTGAAGGAGGAGGCTGGCAAGGAAGACCCCTTTATGGAACTGAAACCGTTCAAAACGACAGGGGGACAGCCAAGGTAGCAGCGAGGGAGAGAAGAGGTGAGACTGGAGCCCAGGCCGGAACCTAGGAGGATCGGAAGGAGACCCTAGAGGGGAGCTGGGGCAAAACAGGTCAGGGGGTGACAATGAGAAAAGCAAAGAGTGGCCCAGGGATCCCCGCAAGCACGTCCACGTCGAGGAAGGCGTGTCCGGGTCCTAGTGCCAGCGACTGGGAGCTGGGGCTGGGGCCACCCTGGGAAGGGGTGCGGGCAGGCGCTCAGGGGGCCTGGGGCGATCGGCCACACCGTGCCCTCATGCGTGTCTCGGTTGATGGCTTGCGTGCAGCCGACCTTGAGCTCCTAGGGGGCGCAGGGCTGGGGAAGCCTCTTGGCCCCACCGAGCACTGCATTGGGGGTTTGTCGAATGACTGTTTTACTGTTCCAGATTGCCGTGGGAGCCCAGTGGTCGGTCCAGGGGACCGCGCTATCTGGCGTCTCTCCCCCGAGGCCCGGGCTGATGCTTTCTTCAGCCCGGGTGCGCGGTCGCCGGGTCAGTGCGGGGCCCTGGGGTGGATCCGCGGGGCGGGGCGGGGCGCTGCAGGCGCGCGGAGCTCCGCAGCCGCGGCCCGGGGGCGTGGGTGGCGAGATGCGGAAGTGCCGGGCGGCTGGCGGACGGGCGGGAGACGCAGCTCCGGGAGAGCGCAGCTCGGCCCCGCCGCCCAGCCGTGCTCCCGGGCGCAGCCACGCGGGCGCACCGCGGACAGGTAGGTCCCGGACGCCGCGCGCTCCTCTCTGAGGAACGGTGCCCGCTTACTGCCAACTCCTATCCCCGACCTCGACCGTGGCCTGCGCCCCCGGGGCACCTGCCGAAGGCTGGCGGGGGACTGGAGTAGGGCGGGGTCCGCGTCCAGCTCCGCCTGGCACCTGAGCTTGAGGATGAGGAGCGCCCTGGCAGTCTGGCTTGGGCCACCGAGGGGCGAGGCCCCGTCTCCGCTTTCGGTGCACTCTGCACCCCTCTTTCCCAGCCACCCTCACCCTTTCGGGTAAGAAGAAGAGCTTCAAAGCGTTCGTCCCCCCAGGATCTTAAGGCCAATGGCAGAGATTAGTGGGAAGATGGTGCCAGCCAGCAGCAGCGTCTTTGACTCGTGCATGGCCCAGAACCCCAGACGCTGGTCCTTCTAACAGTGCAGGATCCGGGCGCTATACTGCTTGGGCTAGTTTCTTTAGGTCCTGTCCCCGAACTTAAGAACGAAACAATGAAGAGTCAAAAGGTGCAGGAAAAGTGAGACTGGCGTGGCCGCGGTGCGGGGAGGACACAGCGAGGACCGGCGCAGCCGGGTCTCCCGAACCTTGAGAGAGGCAGGAGCGGTGCTGGGAGCTGGTGTGGGTGTGGGGGACTTTTCTGGCCTCGCGGCCAGAAAAGCAAGCTGGCAAGCTGGGGCGGGGG
>VBSM01003176.1:15982641-15996472 GCA_008086735.1 Cheirogaleus medius | reverse complement strand
CTAGGACTGCTGTGGAGCTTCCTCTCCAGGGGCTCCTTGGTGCCCGCAGGGTTGTGGCTCCTCAAGGGCTTGTCTCCTGGGACCTCAGCATGCCCTGGAGGAAGCTGTGGGCTCTCCGAAACCCAGCAGGGGTTTCAGGGCTGCCCTTCTGGATGCCTCATTGCCTGGCCTGCTTGTCCTCAGGTCCTTGGCAGCCCACACTCCTTTTGGCTTTTGGTGGAAATTGCTGGAGGACCTGTTGGTTTTCCCCACTTTCCAGGGCTCAAGTCCATAAACCTGGGTCTGGGCTGCATATGTTTCAGCCCAAGCCCCCAGAGCCCTGAGAAGGCAGACCTGTTCAGGTGCTGAAATGCATTGGGATGGTCTAAACCAGCTTTAAGCCCTTCTCTGGTCAGGAAGAAGCTTCTGGGGGTGGGTGCTGCTTAGGGTAAGGCTCTTGTGGACCTGGTTGCAGGCAAAAACCCCTTGAGGTGGAGACCCTTCTGTGGCATGGTGGACAGACGGTCCCTCAGCCTGGCTGGGCTTCTCCATACCCCTCCCTAAGAGTTCAAGGCTGCAGTGAGCTGTGATTGCACCTGTACTCCAGCCTGGGCAGCAGAGTGAGACTCTGTCTGTAAAACAAAAATTAATAAATAAAATAAAAATAAAAACTTTGCTCTGTATTAAACAGCAGTCTTGGGCCAGATGGTGGGACTCACCTGAGTCCTTGTCCCAGGCCTCAGAGGGCAGAGGGCCTTTCTGATCTCCCCACTGTACCACCCCGCCCAGCTGCAGCCTGACCATGTGTGCAGAGGTCCTCGGGAAAGCTCACCCCTTGTCCCCATGTGGACAGAGCTTTCTCCTATCCACCTTAACTTAGCCAGAATTGCCTGGCGCTGGTGACCAGCACCCCTCCATTCTAGGACCAGACTTCTCAGAGGGCTACAGACACAAATACAGGTGGGTGAGGCTACCCAGTGCTGCCACCCACACCAAATGCACAAGGACCGCCAGCAGGCTTGGGGGTCGGGGAATGGCCATGGGGTGGGAGATTGAGAATTTGGCCTTGGGGACCCACTTGTTAATTTTCTCTATGTCCCCTCCCTCCCTCACTCAGAATGAGTCAGGTTTCTGCGTTGTCTGGTCTGGCCACTTTCATTTCCCCTAGGGCTGGGTGGAGGCGAGGGCAGAAAGAGGAACTGAGCCCCCAGTCTTCTGGGGGGGGGCAGGGCTGAAGCTTTCCACCTTTCCTGTCCCAGCCCCTGGGCCAGGCAGGAGCTGGCCTTACCCTTCCAGGGCCCTGGCAGCTGAAGTGGGCACTGCTGAGAGAGGCCTGCAGGGGGAGACTCTAGCAGTGTGGAGGTGGCGCCAGACAGGTACAACCCAAATAGGTACTGGGCAGGGAATTTCAGGGGAAACTGAGGCTCCAAGCTGCAAGGCCCAAGCAGGCCTGGAAAGACAGGGGCGTTCAGCTCAACCCTGTGTTCCTTACTTGGGGAACAACAGATTTCCCTATGAGGGCTGTGTCGTACGATGGCTCAGTCCTTTCTGTCTGACTCTGGGCTCTCAAGGGCCATGGGCTTGGGCAAGAGGAGAGGAGGGACTACCTGGGAGTGGAGAGGGACTGGGGAGAGGTTTCAGCTCTGGGCTGGCAAGGGGGTTTGGCAGGAGGAGGGGAGGAGGCAGGGGCTCCCGGTCAGCCTGACTCCAGGGAGGCAGTCACGGTGGCCCGGGGGAGGGGGCTCTGCCGTTGTGGGTAGGTAGCGGTGAGACCTGGCCTCTGTGTTCCCTGCAGCTGTGTGAAGCACAGGCCCTGGCAGACGTCAAGGCCCCCCTAAGAGCTGCATGAATGTGTGGCCAGTGGGAGGAAAAGGGGGAGGACCAAAAATCTAGGAAAAGGATGGCCCTAGAGGGGTGACATCTGAGTTTGGTGGCCACTATCCTTGCTGGAGGCAGGCCTGAGTTGGTTGGTGGGATTTCTCTAAAGATGTCGAGGCTAGGGGAGCTATCTCCCCCAAGAAAGTGAGGAAGGAAGGAAGTTCTGAGAACTGGGTGTGGAAACCGCCCCCATTCCCACGCTCTGCTTTGTCTAAGGCCAGGTTTCCTGGAAGCCTGAGACGGGATTCTTGTTGAGGGCCAGGCTGGAGGGTCTCCCAGTGGACCGAGGTGAGAACATCAGGGCAGGGAAACAATGAAGCAGGGATGTGGACTCGGCTGGAGGCTGGTTGCAACGTGGTCCCATGGGAGCATGCAGTGCACCAGGTAGCCCACCTTGAGGCAAGAGAGCCAGGCTTTGTCCCCAGGTGTCAGGCAGGCACTGGCTGTGGGCTGCCACCCCCGCAGTGTGCAGCTGAGGGCAGTTCTCCAGCGAAGGGGCCGCTCGGTGCTGTTAGCAGCTGAGAATGGATGCCCCCGCCTGGCAGAGGGGGCCTGGGAGGGTGCCCACAGCGTCCACTGTAGCATCACTCAGCTCCTTCCCTTCCCCCAAACACGAAATTCAGTCACCCCACAACAGGAAACCCCATGACAGGATGGAAAAGAGAATTGGCCTTGAACACCTGGACGGAACAGAGAGACTGTCCCTCACGCCCAAGGCTTGGCACCCTGAGCACCCCCACCCACCTGGGGCCATGCAGCTGCTGAGGCCCCTCTTGCTTTCTCCTGCAGACCCACCATGAACCAGCCCGCCCCTGGCGCCCCCGCCCCGCCCCGCCGTGTGCGGCTGAAGCCCTGGCTGGTGGCCCAGGTGAACAGCTGCCAGTACCCAGGGCTTCAGTGGGTCAATGGGGAAAAGAAATTCTTCTACATCCCCTGGAGGCACGCCACGAGGCATGGCCCCAGCCAGGACGGGGATAACACCATCTTCAAGGTAAGCCCAGGGCAGGGGGTAAGCCTGCCCCTCTGAGGCACCCGCTCTGCAGAAGAGAAATACACACACACACATACACATCCACACACACACAGCCCACTCATTCACACACGCCCCTCATACACACACATCTCCTCTAGGCTGGCCACTCTCTCAGCCACCTTGCTGCAGGTGACGCCAGGCCTGGACTGAGGGGATGCAGATGTAGCCACAGGATACACCTTTTCTAATCTGTACCCCAGAGCAAGGTGGGAACTGAGGGTCCCTGGGAGACCTTCCTGCACCTCCTCCTACAGAACGCTTGTTCTTGTCTCATCCTGTCACACATGAGGACATGTTTAGTGTCCACATATGCTAAAAGAAGCCAACAATTCACCTATAATCTTTTTTAATTTTGTTTTTTTAATTGACATATAATTGTACATATTTATAGGGTACATAACGATGTTTTGGGGGTTTTTGTTTTTAGAGATGGGGGGTCTCAATATGTTGCCTGGGCTGGACTTGAACTCCTGGGCTCAAGCGATCCTCTTGCCTTGGCCTCCTGAGTAGCTAGGATTACAGGTGTGAGCCACCGTACCCTCACCTGTAATCTTAATGCTAGGAGGTACCTAGTATAATAGTTTTTGCTTATATTTTCAGTTTTCCATGTGTGCGTGTGTGTGTGTGAAATGCAAAATTGGAATCAAGCCATCTTTCTGTTTTTCACCCAATGTCAGGACCAGCTTTCCTTTCTGACACATGTCTGCTTCACTTTTGGTGACTATGGAAATTTCCACTGAAGGGTTTAGCACAATTTGGTCACTTGGTCTCATTTTTTGGACACTTCAGGTTGCTTTTAAAACCTGAAGTTAAAAACCACATTGCCACGTAGACTCTCTTAACTCTTACCCTTTATTCATCCTAAATTATTTCTTTGGGGTGATTTCCTAGACTTAAAAATTGCTGGGTCACAGACAATGCTTACTTTTTAAATTCTGGATACATATTTTCTTAGATTTTATACTTGATCTTTAGCTTTTCAAAGTTCTTTTCCTAATCCATGTCTTATTTTTGTATAGGTAATTCAGTCACACAATTCAAAATTACAAAGGCATAAAATAATTTACAGCCAAATCTCTCCCTCCCATCCCTGTGCCCAGCCCCTGCCCCAGAGGCAATGGTGTTACCATTTTCTGGCTCATTCTTCTCCAGAGATTTTTGCGCATGTGCAAGCTAATATCACCTAGCCTTTCCCTCACTTTTCACAACACTGGTAGATGGATACATACTCTTCTGCACTTAATATTTCTGGGAGATTGCTACATGTCAGTATTTACGTAAAAAGTTCCCTCCTCTTTTCCTGGGTGCTGCCCAGTGCTCCGTCCTATGGGTTGGCTGTAATTTAACCAGCCCCTCCCTGATGGATATTGCAGTGGGTATTTGGGTCATTTTGCTTTTATAAATAGTGCTGCTGTAAATAACCTTGTATGTGCAAAATTTGTGTGGGTGCTTCTATACTCTGTAAGATAAATTCCTAGAGTGGAATCGCTGAGTTAAAAGGTAGAGACATTGGTAACCCTGGCCTCACCAAGTTGCTATCCAAAATACCAACAGCTGGAGTGTACCGAGCTGTCCCATGTGCAGGCACCGCTCTGAGTGCTGTGTGCGCATCAACACCTTGAGTCTTTGCTGCTGCCCTGTGGGGTGGGCACTGTGAGGAGGAGACTGAGGTGAAGTGACATGGCCAGGCACAGGGCTGGCGGGGGGTGAATTCCAGATTCAAACCCAGCCTAGCTCCAGAGCGCTTGCCCCATCCTCCACGTTACACTGTCCTCCTTAGAGATCGCACCGGTTCACCCTCCCCGAAGCAGGGAATATGGATGCGTCTCACAGCACCTACATCTCTCAGAGCTTGTTGGCACCCTGAGAGTGAGGGCAGAACTGTGACACCCCCACGCTGCAGATGACACCTTCAGCTCAACTCGGCCCAGCCTGTGGTTCTCCCCACACAGCAGGGGCTCCTAGGGGACAGGAGGCGGCTGGGGCTGGGGCCAGGGAGAGGTTTTCTGTGGCCAGCTGTCCTCTCTTCCTGCCCCAGGCCTGGGCCAAGGAGACGGGGAAGTACACCGAAGGGGTGGATGAGGCTGATCCGGCCAAGTGGAAGGCCAACCTGCGCTGTGCCCTTAACAAGAGCCGCGACTTCCGCCTCATCTATGATGGGCCCCGGGACATGCCGCCCCAGCCCTACAAGATCTACGAGGTCTGCTCCAACGGCCCCACTCCTGCAGGTATCAGGCTTGGCCCCATGTGGGCCACCCAGGAGGCTGTGTGACGTCCCAGCCCCCAGCCATGACCTCTCGCTGCAGGCAGGCCCAGTGGGCCATGGTCCAGGACACACTGCCTGGGTCATGGGTGGGTCAAGATGGGCTTGGCATGGGATCAGGGACCCGGGTCCTTCCTCCTCACCACCAACTCCTGGTGGCTGTGCCCTTCACCTCGTCCTGTGTTCGGGCAGTTTTGGAGGGGGCAGAAGCCACAGCCGGAGTCCCGGGGAGCCTTGCTTCTCCTCTGCCATTAACCCCTTTCCTGTCTTGCCCTTGTCTCCTTCGCCGTGCAGAGTCCCAGCCTGCTGACGATTACGCTGTTGGAGCAGGAGAGGAGGAGGAGGAGGAAGAGGAAGAGGTGAGTGTGGGGCAGGGAAGTGGGGAGGGGACATTTTTTCCAGTGTCTGCCTGCACTGTGGGGGGTCCTGGGCAGGGGCTCTCTGCATCCCACTCCCCTGGAGCCTGCCGCCCTCTCTGGAGCTCTGGGATTCTGAAGGGTGTTGCTACCCAGCGTGCTCACTCACTGTCTGACCCTCACAGCAGTTAGGGCTTGCAGTATTACTGCCCACAGAGGGCAAATGTGGAAACTGGAGCACTGAGAGCTTTTATCACCTGCCTGGGATGGCCAAGCTGGGACTGGAGGCAGGGTCTGGCCTTGGCTAAGCTGAAGGCTGGGGGAACTGCCTTGTGGTTCTTGTGTGTTATTTCCCCAGTATCATATCAATTCAATCACCAGGCACGGTGGCTCATGCCTATAATCCTTTGAGAAGCCAAGGTGGGAAGATCGTTTGAGGCCAGGAGTTCAAGACCAGCCAGGGCGACACAGCAAGATCCCGTCTCTAAGAAAATAAAATAATAATTAGCCAGGCATGGTGACCCGTGCCTGTAATCCTACCCACTGGGGAGGCTGAGGCAGGAGGGTCGCTTGAACACAGAAGTTTGAGGTTGCAGTGAGCTATGAAGATGCCACCACACTCCAGCCTGGGCAACAGAGCGAGACCCTGTCTCTAAATAAATAAATAAATAACCATAACCTGTTCTCCCTTCTTCCTCTCTGATCTCTCCCCTCCTCTTCTCTTCAGCTTCAGAGGATGTTACCAAACCTGAGCATCACAGGTGTGGCTGGAGGTGGTGTGGTTGGGGGTCTGGTATATGAGAAGCTACAGGTACCACAGGTACCTGGGACGGGGTGGCAGGGAGGCTGGGGGAAGGCCCAGGGCTGGGAGCACATGGGCTTGGAGGCAGTTCCCGGAGTGGCATCCACAGCTGTGCACCCCGGCCCCCTGCAGAAGCAGTGCCGCCTGGCCCCGCCATGGCCCCCTACTCTTTACCTAAAGAGGATGTCAAGTGGCCACCCACCCTGCAGCCGCCTGTAGTGATGGTCCCCCCTGCTCCGGACCCCAGGCTCATGGCCCCTCCTCCTGGTGTCCCCGCTGGCTTCAGGGAGCTTCTGCCAAGCGTGGAGCCTGGGCCCCTGGCTGCCAGCCTGCCCCCTGCAAGCGAACAGCTCCTCCCCGAACTGCTGATCAGCCCCCACATGCTGCCACGTAAGGACCCAGCAGCTGGGCAGGGGATTTGGGGAGGGTCTGCAAGGAGGGTGAAGGATGCCAGTCCCCCTCAGGTGGAGGACAAAGTGGGAGAACTGCCAAGGCTGGGTCTGACCGCTGGGCTGCAGGATGGGGAGGCGTGGGGCTCACACAACCCCTGCCCCACAGTGACTGACCTGGAGATCAAGTTCCAGTACCGCGGACGGCCACCCCAGGCTGTGATCATTAGCAACCCACACGGCTGCCGACTCTTCTACAGCCAGCTGGAGGCCACCCAGGAACAGGTGGAACTCTTCGGCCCCGTGAGCCTGGAGCAAGTGCGTTTCCCCAGCCCCGAGGACATCCCCAGCGACAAGCAGCGCTTCTACACAAACCAGCTGCTGGATGTCCTGGACCGCGGGCTCATCCTCCAGCTGCAGGGCCAGGACCTATATGCCATCCGCCTGTGCCAGTGCAAGGTGTTCTGGAGCGGGCCCTGTGCCTCAGCCCATGGCTTGCGCCCCAACCCCATCCAGCGGGAGGTCAAGACCAAGCTCTTCAGCCTGGAGCATTTTCTCAATGGTGAGGGGCCCGCTGTGATCCTCCTGGCCTCTTCTCGCCCAGGGGCACAGTTCTAGCCTCTGACTAGGGATCTTGATCTTGATGTAGAGCTCATCCTGTTCCAGAAAGGCCAGACCAACACCCCACCACCCTTCGAGATCTTCTTCTGCTTTGGGGAGGAGTGGCCTGACCCCAAACCTCGAGAGAAGAAGCTGATTACCGTACAGGTACACTCCCTACCCCCTACGCCAGCTCTGCCTTGGGTGACTGCGGGGACTCCTGGAGCTAGGCCCTTGCCCCAGAGCAGAGGCTCAGGGCTCTCTGGGCAGCGTGAACTTGGCAGCCAGAGACAGTCGAGGCCCAGGGCTAGAGAATACAGTCCATCACCTGCCCCTGGTGGGGGCCCGCACGCACCCTGCAGCTGGCAGCCCTGCCATGGGTCTCCCTGTCCTGTCTCTTCTTTGCCTCCCAGGTGGTGCCCGTAGCAGCTCGGCTGCTGCTGGAGATGTTCTCAGGGGAGCTCTCTTGGTCGGCTGACAGCATCCGGCTACAGATCTCCAACCCAGACCTCAAAGACCGCATGGTGGAGCAGTTCAAGGAGCTCCATCACATCTGGCAGTCCCAGCAGCGGTTGCAGCCTGTGGCCCAGGCCCCTCCTGTGGCAGGCCTTGGTGCTGGCCAGGGGCCCTGGCCCATGCACCCAGTTGGCATGCAATAACAAGCTGCAGATGGTGACTGGCCCGGGCTTCCTGGGTGGCTGTGCAAACTGATAAGGAGAGGCCCTGGTGGGCACCTGGTGGCTGCGGCATCCTACCTCTGGGTTTCCTGGAAGTGGACTCGGTGGAGAAGGAGAGGAAAGAGAGGCCTGAGACCCATGTTCTCCTTCCTGGGCCTGCCTCTCCTGTGCTCACTCTTGTCTGGTCTGCTGGGCTCTGGAGAAACTCAGCCTGCAGCCCCTGTGAGCGGGGAACCCTGGGGCCTAGTTGTACAGGAGGAATGGCCCCAGGGTGGCCCACTCTTGTGGCTGCCCCATTTCATTTGGCAACACTCCAACAGGAGTGTTGTGGGCTGGGTCCCCCCAACAGGGCCTCTGCAGGGCACGGGCCTGATTTTGGCGTTCCCTGGCTTGAGCCTCAGTTCCTCATCTTCCTCCCTCCTGAGACAGATATGAGCACAAAGGTATCATATCAGATACTTAAGGCTGGCAGCTACCCCACATCTTTTGAGTCCAAGAATATGGGGTAGAAAGAATTTTATGCATTTTTGGATTAATAAATGTTAAAAACAGACTCAGCTATTTCTTTACTTTTTCCAGTACCAGTTGCTGTTTCCACTACCAGACCCTATTTCGGATGCCAGGTGGCCCTCTCCCCAGCACCGCCCGGCTCAGGCGCTGGCACAGGGAGGGCCTGCATTCCAGGCTGATGAGTCAGTCGCCTTCCTAAACCTCACCTGGCCAGCTTTGCTTTCCAGGAGGAAGCTAGCTGAAGCACAGGTGTGGACTGTTAAATGTGTTCAGTCTAGAAACCTGTCAAAACCAATTTTCCCATAAGAAATGGTATAAAAGGAAGGGCTAGTATTGCAGCTGCGTTTGAGACCATTATACTCTGTCATGCTCATGTATATTCATGTGCTTTGAAACATATTAGGACAATGCATGCCAATGGTAGCTCATCTTTTGAATCTGGCTCATAGTTGTAATTTTCTGGCCTGAAAAATTTGTTGTTATCTTTTTATTATGGATGATTTTAAACATTTGTGAAATTAGGGAGAATGCTATGAAATATGTGGCAACTTCAGTGATTATCAGTCTGCAATCAATCTTTCTCATCGACACTTCATCTCTACCCCTACCTGAGATTATGTTGAAGCAAATTCTGGGCAGAACATTTCATGTGTAAACATTCAGCATGTATCTCTGAAAGACAAGGACAAGCTAAAAATTAAAACCACGAAGTCATATCTTCAGTGGAGGGAAAAGAAAAAAAAAAAACCCACAAAGTCAATGTGAAGAAATTAATTTTTATCAAATATTCAGTGTTTAAAAATTTAATTGGAAATTTTATTCCCTTTCAATTTAACTGGAAAAAAAGGCATTGTTTCCAATCACATATTGTGTTAACATATTTTGTCTCCTGTATTTCCTATAAATTATTACTCAGATCTGCATTCTAGAGGCTTGACTGGATTCAGGTTTTTGTTTTTACTATTAATGGGTATTTGAGTTGTTTCTATCATTAGTTATTATAAATGAGGGAGTGAATAAACAGGCTTGTCCATACTTTTTTATTTAGAGACAGGTCTTGCTCTGTCTCCCAAGCTGGAGTGCAGTGACCTGATCATATAATTCCTTGTAACCTTGAAGTACTGAGACTTGTGCCTACTTTTTGTCTTTTCATATTTTTGCCAGTGTATCTTTGGGATAGATCCCTAGAAATGGGACTTTGGGGCCAAGGCATAAATAAGTAATTCTGCTAGATATTGGTAAAACCCCTGCTATGGTTTCAATGTTTGATCCCTCCAAACCTCATGTTGAAATTTGACCCCCAATGTTGGAGGTAGGGCCTAAGGGAGGTGTTTTGGTCATGGGGGCAGATCTCCCATGAATAAATTAGTGCCCTCCCTCAAGGGAGAATTCTCACTCCATTAGTTTCCTAGAGAGCTGGTGTTAAAAAGAGCCTGACACCTCCCTCCTCTCCTTTCTTCTCTTACTAAGGGATCTTAGCCCATTCCAGCTCCTCCCTCCTGCCTTCCGAGTTGACACCCTCACCAGATTCAGATGCCCAATCTTGAACTTTCCAGCCATCAGGATTCTGAGCCAAATAAACCTCTTTTCTTTACAAATTACCCAGCCTCAGGTAATACTTTAGAGCAACACTAAACGGACTGAGACAAGCCACATAAATGTACCATAGTGTCTGGCCCCACAGCCTCGCCAAGAGCATATTGTCACTGCTTGGATTTTTGGTGACTTGTGTGAAATAGTATCTCAGTGCCATTTCTCATTATGAGCAAGGCTGAGTAGCTTTTCATATGGTTAAGTGGCCTATGCAGATATTTTTTAAAAAGAAACAATTTTAGAATAGTTTTAGATTTACAGAAAAATTGCCAATAGAGTTCCTGTATACCCCACACCCAGTTTCCCCAATTGTTAACATCTACATGCATTATAGTACATTTGTGACAACTAATGAAACCATATGGATAATTATTAACTAGACCCCATACTTTATTTGGATTTCATTAGTTTTTGTCTAATATCCTTTACCTGTTCCAGGATCCTCTCCAAGATAACACATTACATTCCCTCATCACGTCTCAGCCTCCTCTGGTCTGTGAACGTTTCTGAGACTTTTCTTGTTTTTGATGATCTTGACGGTTTTGAGAACTGGTCAGTTGTTTTTTAGAGTATCTGTCAATCTGGGTTTATCTGATGTGTTTCTCATGGTTTTTATATGGAAGACCACAGAAGTAAAGTGTCACTCCTAGCACATCACATCAAGGGTACATACTGTGCACGTGATTTATCACTGTTGATGTTGACCTTGATCACTTGGCCCACGTAGCATTGGATACGTTCCTCCACTATAAAGTCAATCCACCCATGTCACTTTTCTATACTGTACACACATACAGTTTCAGAATTAACCTGTACTCCCTTAAGAAACTTTACCAACTAGAGTATAGTGCTTAAGTACAGTTCCCTGTCTCTTTAGTTTTCAATCATTTACAAAGGTTAGCACCTTTTCTCTCCACAGGCATGTGTAGTTCTATTTCCTCTTGACACTGAAATTTGTTGTTAACACTTTAAGATTAGATGTCACCTATCTGATTTCTAGCTTCTCTCAAAAAATTGGCAAATACGAGAACATTGTCACACATTTCAAAATGGTAATAATCAGCTGGGACTTTAGATGGGGAATGTTCTCCTAGTTCAATACAGTCCTCTCCCAGCCACTTCACTCCTGTCATCACTCAAACCCTTGTCCCTGAAGGCACAACTTTGCAACCTTTGATGAATGGCGAAGCAGGAAGACTGAGAGTAGGTGAATTATGTAAGCTTGGAAGGCCCATGTGCACTATGCCACCACTAGTGGCCTAACTTCCCCAGTACTGGTGGTGGTTCAGTAGCTGCCAAAAATATTCCTTGGGTTTCTACTTATTGGTTTTTTAAAAATAAAATACGGTGATATAGCACCTCTTGTATATTCCTGGATACAGCTGGAACCCATTCTACTAAGTGAAGTATCTCAAGAATGGAAAAACAAGCACCACATGTACTCACCAGCAAATTGGTATTAACGGATCAACACCTAAGTGGACATGTAGGAATAACATTTGTCGGGTGTTGGGCGGGTGGGAGGGGGGAGGAGGGGATGGGTATATACAAACATAATGAGTGAGATGTGCAACATTTGGGGGATGGTCATGCCTGAGGTTCTGCCTCGAGGGGAGAGGGGGGCATGGGCAATATACGTAACCTTAATATTTGTACCCCTATCATATGCTGAAATAAAAAATAAAATAAAATAAAAACAACAAAAAACCTGGCTGTCATTTTCTTTAGATCCCTACATTGTAGCCGCCAGTTGTGGATGAACACCAGCCAAAAGAAGTCACAAGACAAAACAAATCCCAGAGGTAAAAGCAGGACAGTGCATGCTGCAATTCACTGCTCCCTAGCCATGCTACACTCCACTTGGTAGCGGCCTTTGACTGCTCTAATGACCTGTGCTGAAGCTTGATGCTCATGGCCCTGGGGATTGTCACATCCCTTCAGGACCCAGTACTGTTTCTCTCTATCCCTTCTTCCAAGCTCCTCCTTCCCACTATGTTTATCCTTGCATCCAACTAAATATTTTCTTTTAATTTGACTCCTTCCTTTTATTCAGTTTTTCTTGGACTTAAAGAACCTATCTCTTTTTAGTCTTTGTAGAGGAGAGGATATTGATGGCTTTTTCCATTTTTGCTGAAGTAGCATTCTTGGAAAGCAACTTTCTTATTTGCTGGTATCTATTCCAAGAAATCGGGAATACTTTGTTGCATAATCTTGGATTTTGAAGGTCTCTATATTTTGGCTTTCATATTGTAAAATGATTCACTTACACCAGGACCACACAATGTGAACATTTACATTGAATTCATGAGGTGCTGATACCATTCGAAAGCACAAGTTTCTTTATGTCTTATGTATACTATATTCGCGATTTTTTTTGGAGACAGAGTCTCGCTCTGTTGCCCGGGCTAGAGTGCCATGGTGTCAGCCACGCTCACAGCAACCTCAAACTCCTGGACTCAAGCAATCCTCCTGCCTCAGCCTCCCGAGTAGCTAGGACTACAGGAGCATGCCACCATGCCCAGCTAATTTTTTCTATTAGAGACGGGGGTCTCACTCTTGCTCAGGCTGGTCTCAAACTCCTGACCCTCAAGTGATCCTCCTGCCTCAGCCTCCCAGAGTGGTAGGATTACAGGCATGAGCCACCTCATCCCACCCTCATTCTCAGTTATTGATCTTTATAATAATCCCCTTTAAACAGATACATACAAATTACAAGTTATTGTTTTTCTAGTATAGCCTTGCTGGGAATAGCCCCAATGGGTGATTTGTGTCTCACATAATCATGACCTAAATCACTTGGCTAATCCAATCAGGGAATAGACAATTCTGTGGGGAAATGACTTAGATAAGTTCAGGTGCAGTTAATTTTCCTGTGCACATCCAAGAAAGACACTCATTCTACTTCTACTAGACGATGCCATGCAGGAACACGGTATCTACATTAGGGGACCTGATCCCAATTTCTTTTTAAATTAAAATTTGGATGGGTATCCTTGCTACACCAAAAGGTAATAAGACTGATTCAGAGTAGCCATTTCAAATAATCCATAGGTTTTACAGTAAGCAGTGAAGTTTTGACACCATTAACGAAATGGGATTCAGTTTTCAAAACTACAGCTGAAAACTATGTTTTTGGCATTAGCTATGACAATGCATTCCACAGGCTATTTTTCAGTAGCTTGGGAGGGTTTTAGTAAGCCTTCTACACATTTTTTTGGTTCCAGACACAACTTCCTGTGAAAAAAGCCATCTTTCTTAAATAGACCAAAGTCAACTGGTTATTGCAAGAACCTACAGCTGGACAAGACTTAAAGGTTTTATTGTTTAGCCAGAACATGTGCAGGTTAGCCAGGGTAATGTGCTGACCCCTGGAATCTAATAATCTCACTCTAAACACTCTTTCAAGTTCTTTTTTCTCCTTCTAATAATGCCTCTTTAGAAAGTAAAACTCTGAGTCCTACTGATATTATGCTAGAAGGCTTGTTTTTCACCAACTCCAAATATTGTTCTATAGCTTGAGGATTCAAGCTCAGTAGTGAAAAAGTTAAAGTGACTTGGCAAAGAAAAGGCAGATAAATGTTTTTTAACATTGCCAAATGTATTACATAAAAGCAGCTCTGCAGTCAAGGTTACGAGCTCAAAGCCCAATTGCCATGACATACTGTATGATCCCATTTATGTAAAACTTAAGAAAATGCAAACTAATCTACAGTGACAGAGGGCAGGCAGGTGGTGATGTGGGGATGGATGG
>VBSM01003176.1:15945054-15982541 GCA_008086735.1 Cheirogaleus medius | reverse complement strand
TTTTTTTTTTTTTTTTTTTTATAAAAAAAGACCAATAACTCTGTAGGCTAGGGAGCAGTCTACTTGGGTGGCCATGGTGGAAAAAATCATATCACATTTCTGTTTAACATGGAGGAATGACCCACTCTTTCCCACTGAGGCTACACAAAAGGGTCAATTATACCATGCTGAGTTTTAGGGTGAACTGGAAGAATAAAGCAGAACGAGCCAGTTCCCTGAAGTATGAAGCATCTGTAGTAGCATTAGGGCAGGTGGCTGCCTTTTAGACTCTGTACCCAGATGTCTATCAGGTAACAATTAAGGCTGCTCACACTTAGCTAGTCTAGCTATACCATTTCAGAGCTACAAGGCAGTGAATGAAAGAACAAAGAAACACTGATTCAATTTTTAAAAATTTATTGTCTTTTTTGTTGTTGTTGCTGATTTGTTCTTGAGATGGCTACAACACCAGACAGAACAGTGCCCTCATATCTAATGGCTGCGCAGGGCTACACTGCTTCAAAACATTAAGATCTGTTTTGGGCTTCCCTCTTCAGCCTCACCTCTCATGAAGTCAAATAGTTGCCACGCTTTTTAGTAAAATACAGTTAGTACTGTAAACATTTTTGCCTCCATATTCCCACACCCCTCCCCCAATATCTATGAGTGAATAATTCACTAAGGAAAAAAACATTAAAAAAAACTAAAACAAATTATACATTTATATCCTACCCCACCCACCCCAATTTTGGCTCTTCTCTCCAAAGCCGACAACCCAATGTGGATTGGAAGTGGATTCAGAGACTAAACAGGGTCAGCGTCAAATAAATGGATTTGACACTCGAGGGCCCTGAGTATCACCCACATGACCATGATAGAAAGCAGAATAGGCTCCTTGCTTACTCCTTGTCTGAGTAACTCTAAAGGTGGGAAGTAACCGTTGCAGAGGGTGGGAGAAGTTTCTACTCACTTGTGTTAAAAAGAGTGGGGGGAGGGAAATAAGGTAGAGGACAAAACAACAGAAACCCTAACAGATGATCCTGACCCTTTTCTTCCAATTGCAGCTATTTAATTCATTTGAATTTCCACATTTTTCCTAAGTAAATGTTTTTAGTTTCACAGAAAGTCTGTACTTTTGTTTTTCTGTGTGCACACACGCGCATCAGTGTGTGTATGTGCATGTGTGCGTGCATGTGTCATTGGCTACCAGGCGAATGTTTCAGTTCTGGTTTCAGTTTAGTTTTCCTTTTTTTTTTTCTTTTTTATTTTCTTAAAATTATTTTTCCTTTTAGAAACAAGTTCACCAGGAAACCAGCTCCCACCATGCTGAACAGGCCACAGCCATCATTTTAAAACCGCGCTGATTTTCCCTCACACCCCAAAACAGGAACTCCTCAGGATGGCCTCAGAAGGCTGGAGTCTCTCCCTGTCTGGCAGGACACCCTGGTGGCGGTGAAGGCCCCTCTGCCACAACGGAGGTTTCTGATTGTGGGACACAGTCTGGTTTTTGTTTCCTTCCTGTCTTCTAATTAAAAAAGACATTCCTGACAAAAGAGATAAGATAGTCAATAACTATGCTCCAGAAGATAGCAAGCATTTTATAAAATCAACCTCAAGGCAAAGGTTTCTATACTTCCTCAGGCACTTCATTCTGGACTCAGCTGTAAGAATTCAGTTAAAAAAAAAAGTTGGATTTCCTAACTTGTGGGTTCAAGGAAGCTACTACTTTAATGAGATACCATCTGCAGTGTGTTTACAACACCGAGTGTACCGTAGAGACAAGGGATAGATGACATATGGGGAAAGAGTGAGCCAGCAGGTCCAAGCCTCTCTCATTCCAAACCAACCAGAAAAGCTCTGCTCCAGTCTGTTAAATATTGGGGCTTCATGTAAGATTTTAATTTGAAAGAAGGCTTTGCCTACTAACAAAATTTTAAAAACCACTGATATCACCGATACAAACTCTTATCGAAAGAGTACCACATAATAAAAGTACTAAGTAGAGTGGTTAAAGTGAGGACTCTGATGCCAGATGTCTACACTTGAATTCTGGCTCCAACTACTGTGACATCAGGCAAATTGTTAAATATCTTTGAATCTCAATTTCCTCATTTGTAAAATGGGAATAATAGTAACTAACCCAGAGAACTATGAGGATACCTTACTTAATACATATGAAAGCACTTTGAAACTGGCATCCAAATTCCACTACTCAGTCTTTTCTTTCCTCAGCTAAGCTTCTCGTTTTGCTTTAGGATCAGGAGACAGGAAGCACATGGAGAAAGCTGATGGTCTGGAGCTAGCCAAAATTGCTACTCCTTTCCTATACAGGTTGAGCACCCCTAATCTAAATATCCAAAATCCAAAACTTTTTGAGTGCCAACGTGACACCCAAAGGAAATGCTCATTGGAGGATTTTAGATTTTCAGACTAGGGATATTCAGCCGGGCGCGGTGGCTCACGCCTGTAATCCTAGCACTCTGGGAGGCCGAGGCGGGTGGATAGCTCAAGGTCAGGAGTTCGAAACCAGACTAGGGATATTCAGCTGATATGCATTCTGCAAATATTCCAAAATTTGAAATCCAAAACATTTCTGGTCCCAAGCATTTCAGATAAGGGATGTTAAACCCGTATCTACTGCACTAGTAAAACCTGGCATTTTAGCATACAAACCATAAAAGTGATAATAAGCTCTTTGCTTATTATATCTGGAAGGTTAGTTTTAGGAGATTGGTGCCATGTATCACAATCAAATTTAGGTCAGCACTGTTTTCACCAAAGTAGCCAGGTTAAAAATATTTGTTACCATGTACACTTACCATCCTAGAAATGTCTCCTTTAAGGGGAAGAGGGAGGGAATTTTTTTGATGCACTCTGCAATAGTTACTTTCTTATGGAGGTAAAAATGGGCATCCAAAAGATAATGGTAATTATCTGGCTGCACTGGCCCCCAAAATACCAGGGCCCTGTGTAACCTAGCTATTGGGCAGATTTTTAGTCCTTCTGTTGTCTCTAACTATAGGACTAGTCCCATGAGGGTTGAGCACTAATGAGTCCCATTAGGTTGAGCACCCCTAATCTAAATATCCAAAATCCAAAACTTTTTGAGTGCCATATAGGCACTATAACCTATAGGCACTATAACCTATAGGTTATAGGCACTACAACCTATCCCCATCCCCAAGCATCCCTGATAGCTCAAGGAAAAGCTAGGAACTACACACCACTCACCTGGGTGACAGGCACAGTGCACGAGTGTGAGCTATCGAAACAATCTGGTGAAGTCTCGCAAGGCCCAGCAAACTTGCTTACATTCCTCAGCACTGGAAAAGAAAAGGTAGGTTGTTCCTTGACCGAGGAGAAAGATACAATATGCTAAAAAACAACTGCAACACTGTAGCACTGTCCCAACTCTGCTAGGAGCTCTCTCCATCCTCTCCTGATCTTGCTTCAGATATTTCTGTAACTCAGGGTAAAAATTAAACTATTACATCTGAGAACAATTATTAGTGGTGCACAATATTAGTGGTCCTTTAAGAGTGGACTCTGGACAAACTGCCAGGGTTTGAATCTTGGCTCCACTGTGTCCTTGGGCAAGTTACCAACCTTTGCCTCAGTCTCCTCATCTATTATCGACCTCATAATGTTGTGAGGATTAAATTTGTCCACGTGGAAAATGTCTGTGGTAACAGTATACAAAACAGTATTCAATAAATGCAGGCTGCTACAACAATGCTTGGTTGAAGCCCCTGACATAAATTTTAAAAAGCCAGAATCCTTAGGAAAAAAGCAACCTAAGCCTCTAATAATTTTAACTTTACGAGCTGAGCTAACTTAGATACTCTGGTTTCCTCATTCTCTTCCAAAGGCAAATTTTGTTTACAAGGCCCAGTCCAGCAACTAAAGTCTATCAGTCATCGATTTTCTAGTTGAACAGGGTTGCCTCTTGAGGGAGGAGGAAGGGATAAGACATGTAGAAAGGGAGGAGGAGGAAGCAGGACCTTAACTAGTTGGTATGAACAGCCTCATATTCATCTGACCCTGTTTTTTAAAAAGGCCCCCTCTTTGTCCAAAACTGTCACCAAGAAACCAGTTGATGCCATCTTCATTCTTTTGCATCTGTCTTCATAATAGATTTGCTAAATGAACACAAGGCTAAGCTAAAGCAGTGGAAAAGGAAGCACTTCTTAATATGCTCATCCTTGTAGCCCTCTCCCTGGGTCAGAAAACTCAGGGACCAGGGCCTACAGCCTAGGATCAATGTAGAAGAAAACTTGCTTTCCATCTTGTAATGGTTAAATGCCAGGGGAAAGAACTGCTATGAGTGATCCAACAGAAAGAGATCTGAGCTATCCCTCTTAGATGCCTACATCCCGATTTCCCCACCTATTCATTATAAGGTCTGAAACATCATTAAGAACTTTGATTTAGACCCCATGACTTCATCAAAAAGAACATTCTAGAAACTGTCTTCTAGTCTTTCTCCATTCTAAAAATGTAATGAAAACGAGAAAAATCTTCTGGTTTTATTGGAGTTTACTTAGGAAAGTGCTAGCAGCTCAAGATTCTTTTGCTATACTAATGTTGTACAAGTTGTAAATTTTCACCTTTCTTCAACCAGAGACCTTTCATTTTGAAAAGAAATGGTAACTCCATCCTTACCCTCTTGTAGCACAGAAGAAAATGTATTGAAACCAAAATGCAAGTACAGGAGAACTGTAGCAAAACAGGGTAAAATGAGGGATGGGCCACAGTATCTACAATCAGCTCAGCTTCCACTCCCAACCCTATCAGCAACTGCTCTGGTGTCAAGAGTGTCAGCCAAATGTTTAACTTAAGTGTCCTTTGTGGGTAAGACCAAACAAATGGATCAAAAAGCTCCTTGGAAGCTAGAAGTCATGTGCTGCATAATGATGTTTTGGTCAATAACGGACTGCATATATGAGTGGTCCCGTAAGATTAATGGAGCTGAAAAATTCCTATGGTCTAGTGATGTCGTAACCATTGTAACATCATAGTATAATGTATTATTCATGTGTTTGTGGTGATGCTGGTGTAAACAAACCTACTGGGCTGCCAGCTGCATAATAATAAATGACATGTTACTTACTGGTTTGTGTAATTATTATACTATACTTTTTATCATTAGAGTGTACTCCTTCTACTATTAAAAAATAAGTTAACGTAAAACAGCCTCAGAGAGATCCTTCAGGAGGATTCCAGAAGAAGTCCTTGTTACCACAGGAGATAACAGCTCTATGCACATCACTGCCCCTGAAGACCTTCCAGTGGGACAAGATATGGAGGTGGGAGACACTGATATTGATGATCCTGACCTTGTGTAGGCCTAGGCTAATGTGTGTGTTTGTGTCTTATCTTTGAACAAAAAAGTTTAAAAGCAAACAAATAAACAACAACAACAAAAAACAAAATTGGAAGAATAGAAGAAAACTTATAGAACAAGAATATAAAAATAGAAAATTTTTTTATAAACTGAACAATTTATGTTTTAAACTAGGTGTTAATATAGAAGAATTCAAAATTTAAAGAAAAATTTTTTTAATAAATTTAGTGTAGCCTAAGTGTACAGTGTTTATAAAGTACACTGTGGTGTACAGGAATGTCCAAGGCCTTCATATTCACTCACCACTCACTGACTCACCCAAAGAAACTTCCAGTCCTGCAAGCTCCATTCATGGTAAGTACCCTCTATAGGTGTATCATTTTTTATCTTTTGTATCATAGTTTTACTATACCTTTTCTATGTTTAGATGCACAAATACTTACCACTGTGTTATAAATGCCTACAGTATTTAGTACAGTAACCTGCTATACAGGTTTGCAGTCTAGGAGCAGTGGGTCATACCATATAGCCTAGGCATGCAGCAGGCTAGCCTATCTAGGTTTGTGTAAAGTACATTCTATGATGTTCACACAACAACAAAACCACCTAACAACACATTTCTCAGAACATATCCCTGTTGTAAAGTGATCCATGACTGTATTTTCTGTTTTCTGCCTCAGTCTTTCTGACATTTATTATTTTCTAGTTTTTCATTTTATTTATTTATTTATTCCATTATCCTAGGAGAATGCTAAGAAATGCCACCCTTTTTGATCTGAGTTAAAATTATTAGAAATTTAAAAAGTTAAAATTTTAAAAGTTAATTTTTAAAAAGTTAAAATTATTAGAGCCTTGGTTTGCTTTTTTCCTTTTTTCCTGGCTTTTTAAAATTTATGTCAGGGGCTTCAACCAAGCATTGTTGTAGCAGCCTGCGTTTATTGAATACTGTTTTGTATACAATGTTACCAAGACATTTTCCACATGGACAAATTTAATCCTCACAACATTATGAGGTTGATAATAGATGAGGAGACTGAGGCAAAGGTTGGTAACTTGCCTATCCTGGTAGGTATAATCAAACTCTAACCGATGACTTAACCAGGGAGACAACCCCACATGGCCTCTAATTCCACTGTCAGTGCTTCCCATGTTCAACATCTTTTGGCTTTGAAGAGCCTCATGCAAGTGATAAGTAGTCTCAGACTGAACACCAAGAAAAAAAAAAAAAGTTTAAACACCACAGTAGAAAAATGAGAAATGATGGCAAGGTTTCTAGTAGTCCTAATTTGTCTTAGTTAACAATGCGCTCGTTTGGTGTTTGGAAAGCAAGAATGGTATTTTAGAATGAAAAGTCCCAGCTTTCGTCAAGCTGACCAACTAAAAAAGCTAGGGAACTAATTACCACTACCATTTGAAAAGCAGGCTTGGACTTGCTGAAATGAAACTGAACCAGTTCACCCTTCTTGCTAGAATGGCAAACAAAGTAGCATGTTGAGGCAGGAGTTACAGGACCTTAAAACTATAAGGGAGACTGAGTCATGCCTGGGACAGAAGGTTCAAGGGCAACAGGTATATTAGAGAAAGAGAATTACTAAGAGAAGGTGAGCAATCTCAAACCCTTTCTCTAGCACCTCAACATTATCTCTTACTTCTGTTCATTTCCCACCATTATGTCACAGCCTGCTTATAGGAGGAGCAGCAAAACTTGTTTAGCAATGAAAGATCAAGTAGGTCAGGTTGGTGGTGTGACTTATTTTCCCATATCACAGGGCAAAGATCACAAATATTTTTGCTCATAACATCACTTAGGTGCCTTTTCCTTGCCTCAAGATTTTCCTTAAATTAGGAAATGATGTTGACCTCACTTCAGACTTACTCTATTATACTACCTGTCACATACTAGTCCTGTCCAGGGAACGTAGGCTTGGTGGAGACTTATTCCAGAATGTGTGGGTGGCTGGCATAGAGTAGGCAGGAGACATGCCCCAGCTGGTTTTTCAAGTACATAATGACATTCTAGCAGTTTCTTTTCCAAGGGGAAAGGAGTTAACATTCATTGATCACCTACTATATAAAAGATCTTCTTTAGATTTCCATTTGGTATCTTATAATAACCCTGTGAGATTGGTAGTACTAACCCTGTTTTACAGATGAATAAACTGAAGTTCAAAGTAATAAGGGTATGTGGCAAGATTCAAACCAACATACTTCCAGTCTTTTGCTTGTCTGTGCCAGGGTCTCACTCTCTCATACAGGCTAGAGCACAGTGGTGTGTCATCATAGCTTACTGCAACCTCAAACTCCTGGGCCCAAGAAATCCTCTTGCCTCAGTCTCCCAAGTAGCTGGGCCTACAGGCACGCACCACCACACCTGGCTAATTTTTATATTTTTTTGTAGAGACAGGGTCTTGCTCTTGCCAGGCTGATCCTGAACTCTTGACGTTAAGCGATCCTCCACCTCAGCCTCCCAAAGTATAGGATTATAGGTGTGAGCCACTGCGCTCCGCTTAAATACAGTCTCTTTTGAGGGCAAATGCTATTTGCCCTAAGAAAATTAGAGCCCCATATGATCCTGCCCTTATACTGATGGAATAAAGCAAAACAGAAGCAGAGAGAAGCAACTGTTACTCTTCTTTCCCCTGAGACAGCTTGTAGGTAGAATACTACTTCTACTGGGAAGGTTCATGATTTAAAAAAAAAGCAATTTTGTAAGGTCATTCCAGTCATATATGCCGACCCAGTGGAGGGGAAATCCCCATATCTGGCAAAATGTGTCACAAAGGTGATCACATGCAATTTTTCGGTCATGCATGTCACTTGATCTATGGCTAAAAGTGAGTGACTTCTGGGGCATGAAGTTGAGCCACTTAGTAAGCTACAAAATAATAGTACTCCATGGTTTGGGATTTTAACATTAATAAAATTGCTGGAGATATTCCAGGAGGCAAGAAAGTAAACCATTTTGGAAAGTGACATTAAGAAATCAATCCTGAGAAAAGACAATTAGCTCTTGTACCATTGCCCAGAATTTATTTTATTTTCTCTCCCTTCTCAAAACTAGGTCTGATTGTACTTATAAAAATATAACATATGCTTATGAAGTAAATGCAAATAGTACAGAAAGTTAGGAAATGAAAGTAGAAGTGTCCCTCCTCTCCTGGTCCAACCTATATTCCTTTCCAGAAATTTACTATGCATAAAGTAGCTTACACATATATAAAATGTACAATAAAATAGCTTTTAAAAGTACCAGTTGTATTTACAATAGCATTAAAAAATAAGAAAAAATTTAAATTGAGGCAAGAGACATATACTGAAAACTACAAAACATTACTAAAAGAAATTAAAGACACCAATAAATGGTAAGATATTCTACATTTATAGACTGGAAGACTTAATACTGTTAAAATTTCAATACTACTACCCAAAGCAATCTATAGATTCAATACGATTCCTACCAAAATCCTAGTGACCTTTCTTGAAGAAACAGAAAAATCTATCATAAAATTCATATGGAATCCCCTTTTTTTTTTGACATAGTCTCGCTCTGTCACCCAGACTAGAGTGCCATGGCATCAGCCTACCTCACAGCAACCTCAAACTCCTGGGCTCAAGCAATCCTCCCGCCTCAGCCTCCCAAGTAGCTGGGACTACAGTCTGCACCATGATGCCCAGCTAATTTTTCTATTTTTAGTAGAGACAGGGTCTTACTCTTGCTCAGGCTGGTCTCAAACTCCTGAGCTCAAGCGATTCTCCCGGCACAGCCTCCCAGAGTGCTAGGATTATAGGCGTGAGCCACTGGGCCCAGCCTAAAATTCATATGGAATCCAAGGGACCCAAAATGGCCAAAATTATCTTGAAAAAGAAGAAATTTGGATGCTCAAAAGACTGAATTCCTGATTCTAAAATTTATTACAAAGCCACAATAATCAAAATAATATGGTACTGGCATAAAGACTGACATACAGACGAATGTAACAAAACAGAGAGCTCAGAAACAAACCCTCACGTATACGGTCAAATGATTTTTGACAAGGGTGCCAAACCAATGGGGAAAGGACAGTCTTTTCAATAAATGGTGCTGGGGAAATTGGATATCCACATGCAAAAGAAAGAAGCTGGACCCTTACCTAAAACCATATAAAAAAATCAACTAAAAACCGATCCAAGATCTAATATAACACCTAAAACGATTAATGTAAAACTCCTGGGCTTAAGCCATTCTCTTGCCTGGGCAACAAAGCAAGATTCTGCCCCTAAAAATAAATTAAAGAGAAAAATAAAAAAGCTCAAGTCGGGTTATATAATACTATTATTTTTCCCTTTACGATATATCTTGTATATTTTTCTGTATTATCACATGTATTTCTTCCTTATTCTTTTTTGGTAACTATTTACTAGTATAGACATCCTGTTAATTAGTTAACTATTCTCATTGATGGGCAATTGGAATATTGTCAGTTTTTTCACTATTACTAACTTCACTGTAACACTCATTCTTTGACCTATATATCTTTCCACAACTGTACGAATATAAGCCATTGCCTCAAATTTAGTCAAAACTCTAAAGACTAGATATTTTAAGAAAGAGTATCAGAGTGAGGAAACACAGAGCTACAAAATCCAATTTAAGTTGCTGTCATTAATATTATCAAGGACCATAAATGTCTTATAACCTTTGATTCATGATTACACTTTAAGGAAAATATTCAAAAAGAAAGGCTCTACTTTTGGTATTATCTATAATACTGAAATACTGAAAACAATCTAAGTATCTACTAATAAAGGCATCATAAGGAAATCAAGTAACACCTTTACGACTGTAAAACAGTAATTTAGAAGATTATGTAACTATATCAAAAATGTTTTATATGTTCATACTAAAAACAAAAAAAAACCATTCACACACACTTCACATATCAGCTAAGGTATAATCCAGAGATTGTGAGTACATGGCTCATGGGCCTAATGTATCCCAGGAGGGATCTTTTGTTTGGGCTACACAACTTCTTTGAAATTAGAATTTGAATATCTTTAGGCATGGAGAAAATTCTCTAATTCACTGCAGTCTACATCACTCTCTAATGTTTTACAACCAAAGCTTTGCCTATTCAGGCAACTGTATTCTTGACCCCTGAATATGGAAGAGAACTAAGAAGGACTCAGAAAGATAAATACTGATCTCCTGAAGGGGGAGGAGCTGCTCAGTGCATTTCAACAGTGTCTCTACTTACCCTTTAACATCTTATATCAGTCGGTATACATGTACAATGTAAGTGATGCACATATATGCAACATGGTGATGTTTTTCCCCCCAGACTGGCTTTCAATGACAATTTTGTGCAATTCAAGACTAGACAGACTCTAAATTGTGAATTTCCAAGGGCACATAAGAAACAGATATGTTTTTTCCACACACCCTAGCCGCTGTTCACACTCTAAGAACTCCCAGCATCACTTACCTAGTGACTTGCTTGTGGAAGTCTGTAAGTTGTTTGTGTGTCACTGTGACAGCTCCCACGGTTGTCTCCTTTGGCAAACCTTTCAAGGAATTTTCTAACCATCGACAAAAAGTCTGTATAGGGAAAGAGATTAAGAGTTTTACAAGGAGGCACAGCTTACTCACCAGGGACCCTACAAGTACTAACAAAACCCCACAGGTTTTCCTTTGTAGCATTTTGCTCCCCTAGTCTTGGAGGCAAGTAAAGGAATCGACAAAAGTACTATCTTTAGCCTTCAAAACCCTCTGGGTTGAGGCCGGGCGCGGTGGCTCACGCCTGTAATCCTAGCACTCTGGGAGGCAGAGGCGGGCGGAGCGCTCAAGGTCAGGAGTTCAAAACCAGCCTGATCAAGAGTGAGACCCCGTCTCTACTAAAAATAGAAAGAAATTAATTGGTCAACTAAAAATATATAGAAAAAAATTAGCCGGGCATGGTGGCGCATGCCTGTAGTCCCAGCTACTCAGGAGGCTGAGGCAGAAGGATTGCCTGAGCCCAGGAGTTTGAGGTTGCTGTGAGCTAGGGCTGACGCCACAGCACTCACTCTAGCCTGGGCAACAGAGTGAGACTCTGTCTCAAAAACAAAACAAAACAAAAAAAACCCTCTGGGTTGATGCAGTCTCCAAATGCATGTCTGGACTCCCTTTCAAAGGGGCAGCAGGCATTATTTCAGATAAAGGCCTTCTACACCTTGGAAGTGAAGTCTCTTCTGGATGAAACTATTGTTCTGTTCCTGTCATAATTACATAATACTCAAAAAATTAAACAGATGCCAGAAAAACTCTTGAAATTAAACATCAAAAGCAATCCAAATAAAGATTCAGATACCAAACGGAGTAGGAACAAAAGTATACTAAGCAGTCATGTCAGAAAGTATATATCTAATATGAACCCAGAATCTTAAGGATTTAAGGCCATCTCTCTCAGTGGAAGTCATGTCCATTCAGTTCCTATGTGATACCTGCCTGCTTCTGTGGGTTAGATAATCTCACTCTTGTTGTTATTTTAAATAATGTGTTTGGCCGGGCACAATGGCTCATGCCTATAATCCTAGCATTTTGGGAGGCCAAGGCAGGAGGATCACTTGAGGCCAGAGTTTGAGACCAACCTAAGCAATATAGTGAGATCCTGTCTCTACAAAAAATAGAAAAATTAGCCAGGAAAAGTGGAGAAAGTCTGAGGTCTCAGCTACTTGGGAGGCTGAGGCAGGAGGATCACTTGAGCCCAGGAGTTTGAGGTTATATCATGTTCATTTATGATCATAATAGGCCAGAGCAAAAGTAAATATTACAATATAAAAGCTTAAGTACTACGTAATACTGCAAATGTGGCTCCCAGGGGAGACAACACTCTACTCAGAAGAAAAACAAACAGGACAAAATATTCAGGAAAGAATGCTTAATTGACAAATGGGCCAAAAACAGCCCATTAGTTAACTAAAGTATCCCCTCAAAACAAAAATAAAAAACCAAACTAAAAAGCAAGAACTAATTAGCTATAATTAGCACATAATGGTCCTTATCATCTTCCAGTGAAGGAATCTGAAAAATCTGGTTGAAAACAGTGAATAAATTTGCCACAGATGGGTATCTAACAAAGGGGAGAACAGAGGAAAGGGTTTTAATAGTTTATTTGAGTTAAGAAAGAAAGCTGGAGGCCGGGCGTGGTGGCTCACGCCTGTAATCCTAGCACTCTGGGAGGCCGAGGTGGGCGGATCATTTGAGCTCAGGAGTTCGAAACCAGCCTGAGCAAAAGCGAGACCCCATCTCTACTAAAAATAGAAAGAAATTAATTGGCCTACTAAAAATGAAAAAATTAGCCGGGCATGGTGGCGCATGCCTGTAGTCCCAGCTACTCGGGAGGCTGAGGCAGAAGGATCGCTTGAGCCCAGGAGTTTGAGGTTGCTGTGAGCTAGGCTGACGCCATGGCACTCTAGCCCTGGCAACAGAGTGAAACTCTGTCTCAAAAAAAAAAAAAAAAAAGAAAGCTGGTATGTCATCTTCTATTGAGGAATTTGTGTTGAACTTTAAAAATGATTTAAGAAAGTGCTCAAGAATGTGAATTTTCTTTGGACTCATGTCCTTAGTTACACTATCAATCAGTTTACAGGCCATAGACAACCCAAATTTATGTAAGAGTTCCTTTATAAAAACTCAGTTAGAAATTGATATTTATAGAGGACAATCACTTTAAATTACTTGACAGTTGAGTGGGTACCTATATAGTAAACTCTTAAGAACATATGGCCACCTCGTTTCTGTTCCTGTTCAAACTTGCTGTTCCCATTTTCTTCTTTTGTTAGCACTTAACTACATGTTTACAAATCAAGAATGTTCTTATATAGTTAGATTTAAATAGTAAGTCTTCTGTTACCTGGGAACCATGTATAATTACAAAAAACTTTAAGCAGAGCATGGAGATTTTATTTCTCAAGTCAAGAACTTCTGGAATTAAAATTGTTGACCCCTGGGCCCAAAGAGTATTTTCTTTATGAAAACACAAAAATGCTACTGCATTAGATTGAAACGGAACATGTGTATCAAATAACCAGCAATGGGAACTATAGGTGCTATCCATTATGTATTATTTATCTATTATATATTCCATGGTTCTAGAAGACAGCTCACTTTAACTAGGTTCAATGTGTACTTTCCTGAACTGCTTTTATATTAATATTAAAAAACTTAAACCCTATTTTAAAAATAGTTTACAGGATATAGTATACTTTGCCACTCTGATCAACTTTCACTGAGTACATATAACCTGATTTATGACCATATGGCCCAGTATAGAAATTACTTGGACATTACCAGATAGCCTTAAAAAACCCTTCCATGCTCAGGCGAAGAGCAAATAAATCCAAAGGGAAAATAAATACAAGAGTGTATTATGGGCTAGTTTGACACTTACCTGCCTCCAAATGCTCTGGCTATATTTATTACCAAGGAAAAACACAGTGCTATATAAGGAGTCTGAAATGATTAAACACTTCTTGAATAATCTGCAACTCCATGTAACTGATATACAGGCATCTCTCACAAGTGAACAAATTTCATATTGGCCATCCACACGGCTGAGTTCCATGCTTAGTACTTATTTCTGGTAATATATAAACACCATGCCAGTGGCACACAAACATACTTTCAAGAACTCAGTAATGAATTACTAGCCTTCTATGGGCACCTTCATCTACTAATTAAACTTAGCAAAATCCCTAAATTTGCTTCCATGGACATACAACAAGGCTTGTTTCAAAGTCAGGATCAGCTTAAGGAACCAAAGCCTGTTAGATTTAGGGACTATGAGATAGATTCCTTATGAAAACAATCTTACCGGCCTGTCAACCTGCATGATCTCCCAAAGCACTTCAGCCACATCTGGTAGGGTATAGGGGGGGAGACAAAAGCAGCATGTGTGGAGCAGCTGGCTCACAAGTTGCTGTCCAAGCTGGTTCATCACCTGTCCAATCAGTTCTTTCCGTAATTCAAAGTCTTCTTCATGCTGTAAGAAAGCAGGAACATCATAGAAGTTCTAGTCTCAACTTTCCAAAGATCAAGTACTCTTTCCCCTTTAGTCTGGTAACTTCTCTTTGCCAGGGAAGAGTGAGTGTGTAATTTGTGTGTGTTAAAATAGCTGGATTCATGAAGTTCACAAAATGTTTTGTCATCAGGAAAAAAAGTTAAGAGTTTAGTAACAAGGCAATGGGTATAGGTTTCAGCTGAGATTAACTTTAATGCTCAGATTTTTCATGATGAGAAGGCAGGAAAGAAACAAAATCGCAATTTTATTAATCTTTTTTTCTTTGAAAAATAACCTGTGTCCCTATTTCTCTTTTTAAAAAACCAACTGAAATAAGAATCAAAGATATCTGATATCTTTTCTATCAAAAAAATCTTGATTTTCTTCCACCTTTGTAGTCTTTAAATACACATTTCTAATATCTTGAGAAAAATATCTTTTTAAAAACTGCCTTTCACTTCTAGTTGTTTTATTCTCGCACCAGAATGTATAAGTGAATATATACTTCTTCATTGCTCTCCCTTACCTTCAATTCTACTCTACATCTAGCCAAACCAACCTTTGAAAATCCTGTGAACCACTTTATTACTCCTCCAAAAAGGTCTCCTAATTACCTAACGCTTAATTTGCTCTGATCTTGGTTTATACCCCAGTTAGACTACCCTCTTCTTTTTTTTTTTTTTTTTTTTGAGACAGAGTCTCACTTTGTTCCCTGGGCTAGAGTGCCGTGGCATCAGCCTAGCTCACAGCAACCTCAAACTCCTGGGCTGGAGTGATCCTTCTGCCTCAGCCTCCCGAGTAGCTGGGACTACAGGCATGTGCCACCATGCCCGGCTAATTTTTTCTATATATTTTTAGTTGGCCGATTAATTTCTTTCTATTTTTAGTAGAGATGGGGTCTCGCTCTGGTTTCGAATTCCTGACCTTGAGCGATCCGCCCACCTCGGCCTCCCAGAGTGCTAGGATTACAGGCGTGAGCCACTGCGCCCGGCCCCTCTTCTAATTCATCCAAATTCTACCCCTATCTTATCTCTCCATTTAAGTCTCTCATTTCCAGAAAGTTATTCCAACCCACTTCTGTCCAGAGCTTTCCATCCCCAATCATGACTTTTATCACTCATCTGACAATTAATACTGGTCTCTTATTACAATTTAATTCTTTATACTTGTTCATCTCTTTAACCAGACACCAAATGGTTTGGGAGCAGGGGTAGTTTTAGACTGCTTTGTTCAGCATGGAGCAGTCAGCACAGGTGTCTTAGATCTCAGATGATATTTTGGCTCGTGAATGATCCAGCTATGGTATATGTCTACTAATACTGATCAAATAAGGAAATAATGGGATACTGGTTTTCCCCCTAAAGAATGAGGAAGAGATAGAAGATAATAAGCTGTGAAGTAGAAAAGGAACAAAGTTAACACTTACATCATTGGCTACCCCTGTATGGATGAGGTCTCGTAGGAACCTCATGACACTACAATTGGCATCCCGGTGGTCCAAGGTAGTAGAGGCAATGGCCCACTGTAAGATAGGAATAACTACTTGGCTCCTCAGCAAGGTGACAGGGCTACGCTGAATGAACCTGGTGTGGAAAGAAAGACTAGGTATAACATATGACAAGTTTAGACTACAAAAGCAGTCAGGGTAAAAGGCAAAACTATGGAGACAGTAAAAAGATCAGTGGCTGCTAAGGGTTGGGGGGAGGAAGAGATGAACAGACAGTGCACAGAGGACTTTTAGAGCATTGAGAATATTCTGTATGATACTATGGTACATGTCATTATACATTCATCAAAACCCACATGTACAACACCAAAAGTGAACCCTGATGTAAACTTTGGGTGATAAGGATGTATTAATGTAGGTTGACTGATTGTGACAAATGTACTACTCTGGTGGGGGGTGCTGATAGTGGGGAAGGGTATGTGTTTTGGTGGGGAGGGGACATATGGGAACTTTCTATACTTTTTACTCAATTTTTATGGTGAACCTAAAGCTGCTCTTTAAGAAAAAAAAGAAAATCCTTAAAAAAAAAAATTCAGGGCAAGGAAGGGACCATATCTTAGATTAGCATATAAAAAGACATGTCCCCAAACTCAATTTCCAACTAAGATTTTATAAATCAAGCCAGGTAGTTTCAAGAAAAATCAGTCAGATGGGTTTAAAAGTAAAAGTCTCCTAGGTTAAAAAGTCAAGTCCAAGAAACTCTAGAACAGCATTTCCTAAACTATATTCATAGAATACCAGTTTCCCAGGATGTCAACAGGAATTCCTCAAAGAAAAGTTTTGTGTTCAGTTTGGAAAGTTCTGGATTTTAAAAGTGGTTTTGCTTGTCTATTTTTTGTTTTAAACTACTACAGAGTTTCTTAGATCTTTTAATGTACCGGGAGCATCTCTTAAGAAAAAGATACAGTGTTTTCCAAACTTATTTCATTATTTGTGCAAAGAGCATCTCTAGAGATCAGTTTTCCAAGGAATATATTCTGGGAAAAAAGAGGCTGACAGCCCATCCAACAACTCTCTCTTATCAACTCCAAATAAAAAGGTTTTTCTATCCTGTGCAAAAACTAACAAAAAAGCGTTTAATATTCAATCCTCAGATGAAATAATCAAGTTAATATTACATTTGTAAATTATATAATAGATTTTTTAAAAAAATAATGGTTCCTTTTTTTAAAAAAAAGTTTTTATGTTCACTAACTGCTATGGTTCAAATTCCTTAGCTAGGGACTAAGGAATTCAAGCAGAAGTTCAGCAACCACATTGTCAGTGCTACTGGTAAAAGAAATTTAAGAAGTGGGATGGTAGGCTAGGATTAGAGCTGAGAAGTGCAGTACCAGAAAACTTCTAAAGCACCTTAAAATCCTAAGAATTCTTTATTCTGAAATATGATTATATCTAAAGGATGCTAAGCTTCTCAAGGAAAAAGTTGAGGTGAAGCATGAAATCACAGTAGGGTAAAAAGTTAAAACTGAGCTGGTGTAGTGACTTATGGCTACATATCCCAGCACTTTGGGAGGCTGAGGAGGGAGGCTCAATTGAGGTCAGGAGTTTGAGACCAGCCTGAGCAACATAGCAAGAAAAAAAATTAGCCAGGTGCAGTGGTGCACACCTGTAGTCCCAGCTACTTGGGAGGCTGATGTGGGAAGAGTGCTTGAGCCCAAGATTTCCAGGCTGCAGGGAACTATGGTTGAGCCACTGTACTCCAGCCTGGGCGACAGAGTGAGACCCCAACTCTTTAAAAAAACAAAAAAACACAAAGAGTTAAAACTACAGAGGATTGTAGAGAGTATCTAGTCAACTGTTTTTACCAAGCACATTTTTATTGTGAACTCAGCTACTTTATCTCTTGCTCCCACCCAAAACCTCCTCCTCACTTCTGGGGATATACCAGCATACAATTATGCCTTGGGTTATGAATCAATCTATCTACTCCAATGACCTTATTTTAGAAGAAGAAAAGAGCCAAGTGTCAGATGGCAAAGCTAAGCAGTGATGGGATGAGCAATTAAAAAAAAAAGGTTTGCTCTTCAGAGGGATTTACCTGGTGGCTAGCCTGAACAGGTCATCTACAGTGTCAGGGTGATTCTGGAGGCCATTCTGCTGTTCTAGGAGTTGAAAGGTGGGGATGCACAGTGCCTAAAACAGAACAATGATTTTAAAAGAAATGCTTACATAGAAATGCCACAGCCTTCAGACTTGTCAAATATCACAATAAATACAAAGGAAACAAAGAAAGGAAGCACAGGTAGGAAAAGAAAAAGATCGTGATGAGAATCAGATCAGGAAAAGGAAGACAAAAATCTTTCCCAGTTGACATAAACAGTTTTCACACATGCAATCCACATTTCAGAAAGGGTTGAAGGTATCAATTTTTAGTTGATAATATAGATGTCATATCAAAGTTTAGAAATTTCTGAAAGCAAAGAGTACATTTATATACTTAATATGGTCTAGCCCACTGAGGGAATAGAATGGGTTTTCATAATAATTATGAAATCTCCATTTTAAATGGAATGACATCTTGGGAAAAGGAGCATACTTTATGTAATATATCCCACCCCCCATCCCCCCACCTCCCGTGATTAGGGCAGAGGAAAAAAGAGGTACATCAGGAGCCTTTTCCAATGCCTGCTATTAACCCTAAAACTCTCTGCTAAGTAGATTAGTTCATTGTCTTTTCCAGGCAAGAAATTAAGCTTACGAGATTCATTTTGCTCACTTTCCCCTCAAAAGCACCCTATCTATGGTGAGCATAAACCAGGCAGTAACGTCTGTAATAATCATTACATTCGTGCGGACTCTCTCTTATTCTCTCAAACAGGCCTGTTAAGAAAACAACTAGGAAGTTTCTACCTCCCTGTTATTAGGAAATCAACATGCCTGGGGGAAAACCATAAAGCAGCAACAGAATTAAAGATACAGTGAAGAACACACTGCTAGGTCTAAAGACCCTCCCCAGGCCTGAGGCATCTATTCTCCCCAACCTGGAGCATATCCAGTAGTCCCTGCCGACAGCCTTCTTCCATGCCATACTCATCTACAAGGATACTGCCAAGGTACAGGAAACACGAATGCTGATGTACATGGTACACGTTCACCATCTGCAAAGGGAAAAAAACAAACAATTAGTTCAATTCTTCACCCTTCAAAAAGTATCTTAGGAACTGTCTCTAGGAAGAAATTCAGTTCTCTTTAAAGCAACATAGTAAAGGTTGTTGGCAACATTTTTTTGAAACACAGTATTCAATTTCTCAGTAATTTTTCAAGTTCTCTATTTAGAGTTCTTCCAAGACACTGATTATTTATCTTCCCAAGGCAATGCTGTATGACAGCTAATACTTCAAGCTGGAAGCTATTAGGGAACGCATGTAATATGTGCAAAATTTTAGCACAATATACTTCAAATTTCCAATACCTACAGGTTGCTCTCATTTGCATTATATAATAGATAATTCATTTTAGAATAAGATATATAGCCAGAGTTGGAACAAAAACATCAAATGCTCTCATTTCACTGTCTTGCAGAAGACTGCGAAAGCATTGTTTAAATCTCCGAGTTTCTCCTAAACCCATTTATCTTATCTTTTAAGTAAAAAAAACCAGTGCTTCTAATCAAGATACCTGGATTTCAACAGAATAAAAATTTTAATATAATATGTACATTTAAATTAATTGATTTGTCTGGGTTTTTTATTCCATTATTCACCAAAACTTAAGAGGTAACTATACATTCACCTTTCTAAAATGCCATCACAACACATATGTATTGGTCTTATTACATAAATTCCTCTGAGCTTGGTGGAGGGCTGAAAAACAGAGTGACTTTTCTATCAGCATGTGCCATGGAATGAGCATGAGATGGGAGCTATAAATCTGTTCCGTGTTGTCTGCTCAAAGGAATGATTTAAGCCAGAGGTTGGCAAACTAAGGTTGGTGCCTATAATGCAGAATTTAAGGAGGCACTCATTCTCAGAGTCAACACCTCCTTAAAATCTGCACCTTGGGTGACCCACCCAGGTAGAGAAGGGTCACTTCAGGCCAGGTAGGGTGTGGTTCTAGTCTGGAGCCCTGCAGTTTTCCTCATAGCATGGGTGCAAAATTTCAGAAGGTACTTCCTCAGAGTCCTGCAAATGTAAGATTGGCACTTTCCCTTGCTCCCCTAAATTCTGTGTCCTAGTCCATCCTTCCTTCTTTCTTCCCCCACCTCTTTTTTTGAGACAGTGTCTTGCTCTGTCAGCCAGGCTAGAGTGCAGTGGCATCATCATAGTTCAGTGGTTCCCAACCCTTTTGGCACCAGGGGCTGGTTTCATAGAAGACAATTTTTCCACAGACTGGGGATGGGGAGGTTGGGGGTCATGGATAGGTGGGGTGTGGTGCAGAGCTCAGGTGGTGATGTGCGGCCCATTTCCTAACAGGCCATGGATTGGTAATGGGCCACAGCCTGGGGATTGGAGACTGTAGTCATAGCTCACCACAGCCTCCAACTTCTGGGCTTCCCGCCTCAGCTTCCCAAGTAGTTGAGACTACAGGCACACACCACCACGTCCAGCTAATTTTTCTTATTTTTTGTAGACAGGGTCTTGTTATGTTGCCCAGGCTGGTCTTAAACTCCTGGCCTCAAGCAATCCTCCAGACTCAGCCTCCCAAAGTACTAGGATTACAGGCATGAGCCACCAGTCCTGGCCTATGCCCTAGTTCTGTGACCTTGATTCACCCTAGTCCTGGCACTGCTGTAAGGTTAATATCAACACAAATTACTTAGTGACCTAAGCATAGACATTTCATATAGAGTAGTTCTGATGTCATATGATTTCAAAGAACTTCATATAGTGGTCACACCATAATTATATATCAATCTTAATGATAAAAGAATCAAATTTATTTTTGACAAATAAGAGATTTATGTGGGCCGGGCATGGTGGCTCAAGCCTGTAATCCTAGCACTCTGGGAAGCTGAGGTGGGAGGATCGCTCAAGCTCAGGAGTTCGAAACCAGCCTGAGCAAGAGTGAGATCCCATTTCTACTAAAAATAGAAAGAAATTAATTGGCCAATTAAAAATATATAGAAAAAATTAGCCGGGCATAGTGGCGCATGCCTGTAGTCCCAGCTACTCGGGAGGCTGAGGCAGAAGGATTGCTTGAGCCCAGGAGTTTGAGGTTGCTGTGAGCTAGGCTGATGCCATGGTACTCTAGCCTGAGCAAGAGAGTGAGACTGTCTCAAAAAAAAAAGAGAGAGATTTATATGAACTAACTGAGGCCAAGATAGAAGACAATTCCTTCAGAACAAGAAATAATAAATTTTGTTTTGCCACATTTTCCCCCAAGGAAATCAATATAAAAACACTTACCACTGGTATACCAAGCATGAAAATCATTCTCTTCACATAATTTCACATTGGAATGTGTTGTTATTTAGACTACAACTATACAGAAGAAATTATAGGCTGTTTTCTTTATTGACAACATTCAGGGGTGGGGAACGTGTGTGGCCTTCTGATTTCAAGATTATTCTTTTTTAAGCACCAAAGAGGGCAAGAAAAACACTTAAGGATCTAGGATACATGTGGCCCTAATCTCTTTCAAATATTTTTCAGTTTGTTATTTAATAAATACAAAAGTATTGGCTTTCATTGGCAAAGTTTTTGTTCTAAAGGCTCCTATTTCAAATTCCACACATTTAGCATTTTCCCCTCTCATGGAGAACTTACCTGTGTGACTAGTGGCTGCAGCAGTGCTGCAGATCCTTTGCCTACACAGCGAACAGCAAAGCGCAGACACCTGCAACAACGCTCTACAATCCGATTATCAGCCCGGTGCTTATTTAGAGTCTCTGATAAAACTGGCCATATCTAAGTCAAGAGTAAAAGAGCACAAGAAAGAAAATAATCAACAACTAAGAGCTGAAAATATGCTCTTAAGTTGATAACATCTGATTTGGCTTTAAATAACTAAATTTGGATTTAAGTAATTTGGACAAAACATTCTTTACAGGAACACACATACTCCGATTATGGCCACTGAGCACAGGTTCAATACACTACCCACCACAAAAACACACTATTAAATATTTATTAAGAGAAACACAGGGAGAAGAGCATGTCTAACTTTGCTAAAAGACAGAAATATACATTTTCCTTAACTTCAGACTTCCTGAAAGAAGATGAAAAGAATAAGTATGAGGAAGAGATGTATAAAGGTAGTTCTAAGAAGGCAGAACTTTGAACAAAAAGAATTAGAGTTAAGGAAATGGCATCATTTGATAACACTGACCAATTAAGGATATGTGGTATTTATGTTATATCTCCCCTGAAGTCTGAAAAACACTTCTCAAAACATGACTCACATTACCATCAGTGAAAAAAATAGAAGGGAAACATGTACTGATAAGGGAGTGAAGTCACCAGCTTTGTCAAAAATATTTCAATACTAATATTTCAATTAGTATTGATCGGGCCTCCTAGGAACTCTAGGAGTCACACAGTTAATTTTTTTTTACTTCTTTGGGCCTTTCAGTGTATTTCCCCACAGCTTGTTTTGTTATCAAATCTAAAATAAGAAAAATTTGGATGGCTCTGTCCCTCATTTCACTGAAATCGAAACCGTATCAACAAATGCAATCTCCCTATGAAACTGGAAGACAGTACCTTCTTAATTGAGTAACCCAAAGCCTTGTAAGGAAAAAAGAAGAAAGCCTTGATTCCACAGGCATCCATTAGCACTTACTTCCTGTATGACTTTTTGGCACGGATGAGTCTGTCCATTTTCCACAATGGGATTGGTGTGTCTGGGAAAAGACAATAGTCCAAAATAGTGAAAGAAGAGCAATTTCACTGTGGACCCAGAACCTGACCCCTGCTTTGCTTATTTAGTGTCATTCTCACCAAGAAAAGAAAACCAAGTGGTAAAGTCATTTACTTACATCAACACCTTTTCCTCCTACTCCATTCAAACAAACACAAGCACGTATTTTAAATCATCCTATCATTTTTTGCCATGTTTAAGTCACTTCTACCCAATCATGCAAATTCAATCTAACCCTAGGTACAAAAGGTATAGGGCACTACAACTATCTTTTCCATTTTTTCTCTTTATAAACCTGAATATGTAGTTTCTTCCAAATCAATAACAAATATATACAGGTTGTCCAAATCTGCTATGAGAAACCAACCAAGTATTGCTCCATTCCTAGCATCAAAAGACAAAAAAATGTAGGAATGGTAGTCCACCAAAGATGTTTCTCACAGTTCCAGTCTGAACCCAATGAAACAATATGGACCCACCCAAAATAGGTCAAATCCAATTCCTCAGTGTAATTCTAGAGCCCATTAGTTTGAAAAAAAGCAGGAAAAAAAAAAAAAACCAAAAAAACTCCTGCATGATTAAGTACCAATCTCTTTAAAGGAAAGCTACTCTTTAATTTTAAAAAGCTCAACAGCAACTTAATAAAAATCTAACTTTCTTTAATTCGGGCATTTATATCTATAGCAGATTTTCTTTCATTTATTGTGAAAAGGTTATTTTTGATAGGTTCTCAGAATGGCATCTAACAGGACTCTACTAATTATATAAGGAAAGCATTGCACCAACTCAGAGAAAGATCCCTGCTGACAATAACTAATAAGTGAAAACAATGCCTTTGATTTAACTTATCCCATATAAGGCTTCTACACAACTAATACTCTGCCATTCCAGTTATAACCATAGGTCTGACAAATTACAAATTGAATAACTCAGTAAGAATCACCCTTTGAACACTGTCACTCAAATGCCTTTTTAAACATTAGGCTCCTCTTGACTTCAAAGGATTAATTTCACCTGATCTCTGAAGTGGCTTCATCGTTTTTTGGTACTCATACACTATATAGCAATGATTCTGAAAGTGTGGTCTCTGGAATAGGAAGCAGAATCATCAGCATCATCTGGGAACTTTAATAGAAATGCAAATTTGGTGGTCCTACTCAAGATCCAATGAATCAGACACTGGTGGGATGGGACCTAGCAATCTGTGTTTTAATGAGCCCAGGTGATGCTGAGGCATGTTAAACTTTGAAAATCACAGAACTAGAGAATCAATTTCATATTTAAAGGTTTTTTTTTATTTTTTAGGAACAGGGTCTCTCTCTGTTGCCCAGGCTGGAGTGCAGTGTTGCAATAATAGCTCACTGCAGCCTTAAACCCAAAGGATTTGGGCTCAAAGGATCCTCCTGACTCAGCCTCCCAAGTAGCTAGGAATACAGGCGTGTGCCACCACACCAGGCTAATATTTTTTTAATCTTTTTTTTTGGTAGAGATGGGGTCTCATTATGTTGCCTAGGCTGGTCTTGAACTCCTGGCCTCAAATAATCCTTCCACCTCAGCCTCTCACAGTGCTAGGATTATAGGCCTGAACCACCATGCCTGGTCTTAAAGGGTCTTTTGACAAAGATCTACCAAGAATGAATTCTTAGAATTTGTCTTTGTCCCAAAACTTCAGGTAGCAGGCTTAATTAGTCTCTGGACACAGAGGATTTAAGAGGAACTTGGAAGTATGAGGAAAAAAAATGATTGTTTACTTCAACATACAATGGCTTCATTTAAGCTTTTAACCCAAGTAAGGCATCCAGAGTCTTCCTTCTTACCTAAATATCACTGCAAGGCGATCTAAGAACACAGTGGGATCTGAGGATATGCCATTGCTAGGCTCCTGAGACAACAGCTGAAGAGACAAAACATTAATATTCAGTCATCACATGTATAAACCTACAGCAAACACCACAACATACACCTTTATACATCAACCTTTGTCTCAATCTCTGCTTATTTCTTAAGAGTCCTATAAGTTACTCAAATGGTACAAATTTATATTGTCAAATTATTTTCTTCCATCTTACTTCATGATGGCCAAGACTGCATATTACTACATTTGATCCGATCACTGGGGAGTGGAAAACAGTATCATTTGATTTTTTTCCACTAAAACTTTAACTGTGATTAAGATATTATTTATTATAATATTGTATATATTGTTATATATACTTAATATATAAAAGATAATACAATCATAAATTTATATTTAGCTCTATACTATAAAGCTTTAGAATTATAGCTTTATAATACATTTTAAGCAAGTTGCCTTGCATTCTTATTTCCTACAATTTTTTAGATATTTCTACCAGCATATCATTAGAGATGAACTTTAGAATCATTATGTCAAATTCTAAAAATCCCACTAGTATGTCTACTGTTATTTCACTATAAACATAACTGGAGAAGAGCTGACATTTAAAAAAAAATTCTTCAAGGAAATATAGTAGGTTATGGTTTTGATTGCTAACTTGAATGATCTTTCTCCATTATACCTTCAAACTGGTTATTATTGATATAGTGAGAATCTACTGATCTTGAAATACTTGTCCTTGTACATAGCTACTTTGATAGACATTAATTTTAATAAATTCTCAGTTCATTCTCTTGGCTTTTCTAGGTAGATAAAAGATCATCTGTAAATAAATAATTCTATCTTTCTCTTTCTAACATGTGAACGTCTAATACTTGTTTCACACTTTACTTATGTGGACTCACCTTTTTCAGTGCCATAACCTGAACAGAACATAGCTCACTAAGACATTCAGTAATCTTATCCAAAGGTAATCGGGCTAGGACAAGTGCTGTCCCTGAAAAACAAAGGAAGATGCAAATGAAGAAAATAAAGACTTAATTGAGGTAACTCAATTAATTAGTCTACATCATACAGATTAACAGAAAAGGCTGACTGGTTCCACTCTATTAAAAAGATCAGCATTGTTTTAAAAATTATAATATTTTGTTATTTACAGTTATTTTTTCTTTATTTGGCTTATAAGTCTATAAGACCTTCAGACTGACATTTTCAACTGAAGTTAATATTATTTTTCCTCAGCAGTCTATTGGTTTAAAGATGTTTAAATATGCCCCCCTTTCCAATTCTTTAAAGACTTTTAAAATTTCCTTCACAAAGCCAATGTCAAAGCTATTTTTAAATGTAAACCATAGTGCAATGTTTCTCAAACTTCCCAGAGATTCTGATTTAGCAGGTCAAAGAGTGTCTTTATTTGTGATAACCACCTCAGGCAATTTTTATCATAAGAGAAAGAAATACTGACATAATGCTTTTAGGAAGAGTGGGCTAAAATTAGAGATTTCACTCTTAATCTACCATAATACCCTCCTCTCTGTGAGTTTATGTGAGGGCCTTAGTTTCTTCATCTGTAAAACATGTGATCTGAACAGAAATAAGTCTGTCCTTTTTTTTTTTTCCCCAAAACAGTTACAAAAGCCTATCCCCTTTTTCTTCCCTGCCTAAATAAAATCTTAATTTGGTACTCCAATAAAATGAGTTTTAAAAAAAAGAGGCAGTTAGGTTCAAACAGGGACAGAAGGCCCAGACCCTTCCTATTCAGCCTTCTTCGTGTTACTATCCCCACCAACTGCTGGAACATGTCCCCTAAATCCAAAGAATTACATATTATCCTACATCCTTTCTAGGTTAAAACCCCCTTGATTATGATTTTTTTCCATCTCCTGAAGTTTCATTCAACAGAACAGTAATTAATCCCTAAATCTTCAAATTTGAATAAAAACTGAGTGATTTTCCCCTGGCAGTCAATAAGCCATGGATAAGTTAGACTTTTCTTTAAAACTAGGAAGAAAATTTAATTTAATATGATTTTTCCTTTTAATTCATTCCTACAGAAAAGAAAGTTTTCTACATCTAGAAGATACCACTGATAAGTGAGAGACCGCATTCTATTACAGGTTAGATATCACTTTAATATCAATGTTAAATTTCACTAGAAAATGACAAGATTATTTGACTGTGATTTAATATCTATTATCTGTGCCTATGAAGGGAAACAACAAAAACTCATGGCACAAAAAGAAAATCTGCTGCAAAAAATACACAGTCACACTAGCTGGTAAGAAACCTGGTCATACAAATAACAGAACAGAATTAGTTCACATATGTGAACTAATAAGGCCATCTACTCTTGCCAAGGCTAACTCTGTTAAACACTCACAGAGGCTTAGAAGCTGCTGCACAGATCATTTTACCTATTCCTATATTTGCTATACCCCAATCCTTTAGCTATAAGGATTTCATTACCTCACAGAGCACCCCTTTCAGAAAGTTTGGTTGGAAAGTGTTTTCTTTCTAGGAGCCAGTATGTGCTTCCCTATAAATAGTTAACAACTGATTACTCACAAAATAAATACGATCCCTTTTTAAGATAAATTTTCAAATATTTAAATAGTAGCCATCACTTTTAAAGTCTTGTTCCTAGCCTTAATATCTCTAGTTCTTCTATTAAGTCTGGGCCTCGTCAGCACTCTGGCTGTGTGCCTCTGGACAGGCAAATCACTCAGATAAGCTGATCAGTAATGGTTAAAGACTACTAAGAAACCAGGATCCCTGACTTCTACTTATGACACCAATCCATGCACTCTACCTTTTAACTTCCACTTACCTCTTTGGGATAACAATGCTTATTTGGTCTCCCTTTTTATTTTTTCATCTTAAAAAGCAATATGTACAGTACAAATGTGTTGTCTCCACCCAAATCTTGGTCTGTGCTATATATAGTGCAAACTCCAAGAATTATATAGTCTTAAAATATTCTAAGAAAAGAATACATGTACAAATAATCAACACCCTCCTCTCTAGTGGAAAAGCCACATTCCCTATTGCTAAGTACATTGCAACGGAAAAAATGGGATATTACTGACATAAGGTAACTCCAAGGAGTGGCTCTGAAGAGGCTGTTATTACTTTACAAAGTAAATACCTTTTAGCAAGCCCACAGCAGCTTCTGGAGACAACATGAAGGAATCAAGGGAACGGGCAATCTCCAGGAGTCCATTAAAGTGCTGAGCCATGTGATCTCGGCAGACAGAACAAATGTTATGAATGGCTTTAGCTGCAGCAGAAGCCAGGGGCTTTTCACACAGGCCTTTCATCAAGTAGCCCAACACAGGGTCTAAGGAGAAAAGCCAGGTAGTGATTATATATCTGAAACTTAAAAAAACTTCTAGATTATTAGAGCAGAGGTTTACATACTTTTTCTTTTAAAGTGAAAGAACCCTTTAAAAAAATGAAATGTGTTCAGAACCGCAAAAAAACATAAAAATGGAGCTGATATCACTGACATAGTGTCAGAAGGCCCTGAGTTCTATTTCATCTTTTATTTCTTCCCTCATGGCAGTCAACTATTCCTTGTAACCCTAGGGATTCACAGAGTACAGTTTGAAAACCAATGACTTAAGAGCACATACAGCCATCCAAGTATTATGGTCATGTAGAATATGGCAGTGCAAGAAAGAATACAAAGTTCAGAGTTATAATTATACCCAGAGATGAATCACTTGGTAAAATAGCCTATGTGTATCAAGACAATGATAGTTGTCTAAAGCTTTTATATTTGCTTCTCCTAGTTACAAACGGCCGTAAAAACATCCAGATGAATCTTGAGTACTTCTAGATGAATTAATTCACTATGTTTTAATTTTACCAAACATAAGATTTCCAAGAAAGTTGAGGTTGTTTTCGTTTGTAGAGACATGGTCTCACAACATTGCCCAAGCTGGAATTGAACTCCTGGGCTCAATTGATCCTCCACCTCAGCCTCCTGAGTAGCTGAGACTACAAGTGAAAGCCAATGTACCTGGCATTAGACCGTTGATTATAAAGGTGAATTACTATAGAGCAAATTACACTCTTCTTCTTTACCTTCAGAATGTTTTTCTATGGAAAAACTCTAAGAAAAACCATATATGATTAAAAGAGCATTCTGAGTACTTTAGAGTGACCTTGTAGCAAATCATGAAGAAATGAAAGCAATCAGAAGAATAATGTCTTAAAGCCCATTTAAAACTGTTATCTCCATTTGTAGTCTAATAACCAACACAACACACCAACCCAGCACAATCTGCCCTCCCCCAACCAAAAACAAACACCCAACCCTGTTTAGCTTAGGAACCAGAAGACCTGGAATTGAGAACCCAGCCAACGCAACTCTAATACTGTAGACTTTGGTGATTCTCAAATTGATTATTTGTAGTTTTGACTTCTAGGGTGAGTATGAACACACAACAATCTGGCTATTGCTGAGACACAAATCTGAATCAGATACTGCATGGTGGTAATGAATAAGTGTTAATAAGAGTCTATAGCTCAACTTAGCTTTGCTGCTTACTGGACATGAACTGAAGTTATTAAATGAAATTAAAACAAATATGCCAGGTGCAGTGGCTCATGCCTATAATCCCAGCACACCGGGAGGCCAAAGCAGGAGGACCACTTAAGGTCAAGAGTTTAAGACCAACCTGGGCAACATCTAGTGAGCAACATCTGGGCAACATCTTTGTAGAGATAGGTGAGACCCTATCTCTACAAAAAATTAAATAAATAAATAAACAAACAAACCTACTAAGTTTCTTTGTGGAAAAAATGGTTCAGAAAAGAATGCCAAATGTTGGGGCAGATAAAAGAAGTGAAGAAATCTAAGAATTAGAAAATAAGCATTTGAAAACACTTTGAAATGGTAAATTAAACTTGGAAAGTGGCTCAGTTATGATGTAAGCATGCCTATCATATGCTCTGTATACAGAAATTAAAAAAGGCATATGTTCACTTTTTTTTTTAGCAAGTGAAAGGTCACTAAAAACAGATCATATATAACATAAAATCAAATAAAAAGGCGATAAAGGTATACCAAGGAACATATCAAACTTAATGATGTAATAGAATTCACAAATTTGGGCATTATTAAAATTCTCGGAATGTATCCTTAAATGTCAGGGGCTTGATATACATTATACCCTGGATAAATTATTTAGTCTCCTTGGGTCTTAGTTTCCTTATCTGCAAAATGAAGAGGTTAGAATAAATGATTTCTAACTTTAACCTTCAATTCTAAAGTTGTTACTTATAGATCATTAGTTATTTTTTTCAAGTCAATAAGGACAGTCAGAGGTTATATAACTGAACACTGTTCATTTTAACTTACAGGTATTTAGTTTCAATTGATAATTCTTAGTTGTTAAAGGGAGCATTTATTTAACACTGAAAAACTCTCCTTTCCTTTAGCCTATTAGTAGCTTTGAGGTTAGGGCTATAGGAGAGTTTGATTACCTCAAGCAAATGCCAAAGACCAAAAGAGACAGAAATGTTCATGCTTACACAGAGTACTAGAAGGAAACCGTTTCCCCATTTAGTAATCTAATCTTTCAAAGGTCCCACTCCCAAATCAGACTCTAAATAAATGTTGTATCAATTAAGCAGTAACTTACAATATATTGTTTATTCCCAATGTCTATAAACATTCCACTTGTTAAAAAAAAAGAAAGCAGGAAAACAAATGCAAAAGTAAGAAAGGAGAAGAAAATCAGGAAAACCAGAAGTTAACAGCAGCAAAGGAAAGTTCACACATACCAAGGAACTGAGGATTTCGATCAACCACTTCGCTCATCTCTCCAACCAATTCAATGCTGGTATATCGCACAGCTGTATGTACAGTCTCTGGGAGACGAACAACTCCTTCTAGGACCTCCACAAGTGTTGGATTGTTCTCCCTGAGTACAGAAGGCAAGTACTCACAGTTACTGATTTCAGAGGTTATGTTCTAGCCAAATAACAGGCTGTGGTGACAAACAGCAATGCTAAAGGGCTTCTTTCTAAATAAATAACCATTCAGATAAAAGTGCTTAATGCTGAGTGTGAAAGGTTTTCAGATCCTCAAAAAAGGACAGAAATCAAAGATATCTTTGTTTCAGGAGACGCATATTACTCCTTAATCTTCAGAATGCAGGAAAGTGTCTAAAGACACACCATGCTATCAGATAGAGGCTCCTTAAACTGGAGGCAGACATTTACTGTGGATGAATGTCTTCTCTTAACGGATCTATTTTATTTATTCCTACATCTGCAGTACCTAGAACAGTGCCTGGCACATAGTGGGCACTCAGTAAATATTGCTGAATGGCTAAATAATAATTCTCATAGACCATTTTCTATTAGTTGTTATTCTCCATAAGATTTCATATAGCTGGATATTAGAAATTTTAATAACAGGAAAGTATGGGTGGCCAGTTCACTAACTGAAAAAACAAGAAAACAGATGCAGGAGTAGGTTAAGGTGCCCCAATTTGGAACATAAGGGAAAATTAAAGTTAATCACTTTCCATAGCTTTCTGTGAATTTATTTTTTCCCTTTCCTTTTCTCCTTCCCACCCCCAAGTATACTGGCTACAGTTCTTTTGAGCAGAGTAGAGAATGCCCCCAAAGTGGTAGAACTTAATCCAGAAATGAAAGATGTTTAAAATGTAAACAATATCCTGGATTAGAGTGAGAGCACCCTCTGCTGATAAACTAGGTCTATTAAGTCTTTTATATGCACTAAAGATTATATGTTGTTGGCTTGAAATGCAGACAAACAAAAAAACAATATAAAACCTTTCATTTATGCTTTATGGTTCCTAGAGATACTAATCTAGTTAGTGAAGACTACCATCATTTTTCAAACCAAGACATATCAGTTAGAATATTAATGATTTTAATAATTTTCATACTGTCATGGATGGTTCCAAAAGACACCAAAATGGGTTTCAGAGGAAAAAGTATGATATGTAATTAAGGACTAGAACTTTTTAACACAGAAAAATAAACCTACTCTATCTCTTTGAATATTTACTGGATTAGAAACAATGTAAGATTTCCTTGATTAGGCCCTGAAAGACTGCTAAGAAAGAAGCACTATATTTTTTAAAATATCTGCCTTAACCATCTCTCCAATCAAGGCCCTGAATAAAGAGCTCAACTGTAGGTATCAGATCACAATCTGAGGTAACATGGCAGATATTAACATCAATTTATAAACTCATGGCGCAAAGTAAATTCTGTCTTTAAGGATTCATACCTTAAACAGAATTTTCTATGGTAAGCAATTAGAAGTAAAACTTCGAATAATTAAAACATTGTCAATGGCAATAAAAATAATGATTGCCTTTTATTTATTTATTTTTGAGACAGAGTCTCACTCTGTTGCCTGGGCTAGAGTGCCGTGGCATTAGCCCAGCTCACAGCAACCTCAAACTCCTGAGCTCAAGCGATCCTTCTGCCTCAGCCTCCCGAGTAGCTGGGACTACAGGCATGCGCCACCATGCCTGGCTAATTTTTTCCATATATTTTTAGTTGGCCAATTAATTTCTTTCTGTTTTTAGTAGAGATGGGGTCTCGCTCTTGCTCAGGCTGGTTTCGAACTCCTGAGCTCAAGCGATCCGCCCGCCTGGGCCTCCCAGAGTGCTAGGATTACAGGCGTGAGCCACCACCCGGCCATGATTGCCTTTTAGATTTTGCTACTCTTTTAGGTGAAGCAGTGCCTATGGCTTGTCTCTCTGAAACTCACAAATGATTCTAAGACAGAAAAAAGGAAAACAATGTAATTAAATATTTGTAAGGATAACTTACCCAAGGTCACAAAAGCAGGAGACCCAAATTAATGCCTATTCGATTGCTTTTAAGCAAGTACCAACAATTTAACAGTCTAACAAATTCTTGATCATATCAACTTTTACAAAGGAGCCTCAGTTGGAAAAATAAATAAGTACTCTATTCCCAGCATCAAGAATAAAATAATTTTAACTCTAGGAAATGTAGTTAAAACATGGCATCAACAATTCAGGCTACCCTGGACTAGACTCTAGAAGTCAGAAGACTAGACAGCACTACAACAGTAAGTTCTAAGAGTTTCCAAGCATATACCATATAAGAGAAAAATTGTGTAATTTTCCTTCCTCTTGATATTTAGCGTTCCCAGCGAAAGACTTATTAGACACTCACGGATCAACACTCTTTGCTATAGCAGCCATGATAAAGAGAACCGCTTCTGTCACCTCCCAGGGTGGGTTGCCTTCTTTCAGAGTAGAATATAACTAGAGAAGAAGAGGTGGATTATTGATCCATTAAAAGAAAACAGAATGCCAAAACAAACAAGCCAAAAAATCCTGTTAGTTACAATAAATCCAGCTCCTTATTTCTAAATCTAATTACTTACAGCCAGGCAAGAATATTATTTTCATTTTTCACATCCTTATTAACTAGAAGTAACTACTATTTTAATATCTGAAACAAACCCATTTAGATCCCCAAGACTTTTTCAAGATTATCATCTGCCCCCAGGAAATGAGTATTAAGGGAAAAACAAAACAGTGTATGAGTGTCTTTTCCTGGTCCTCATAATAACTGATAAATACATTAACATACTTAAACTGAAGATACAATGTAAATTCTCTATATATGCAGGGGCTTTACATTTTTATTGTTTTTAACTATTTGTCTGCATCAATACTGGTAGTACAGATTAAATTCCTAAAAAGTAGGTGTTTTAGAAGCACCAATCACAATATCATAAGCAAGCAAAATTTAAAAAAATAAATAGACCTAGCACAATACTAAGAAATGTTCTGATCCAGAATTTCCCAGAGTATATCCATCTGTGGAATGTGACTATGTATTAGTCTAAGATTTCTGCAGTCAAATAACAGACACTGCTAGGGAAGGCAAAATTAAACAACCCTCTTGTTATATGACTTCATGGAGCCTTTAACACACTATTTAAATCGTTTCCCAATTTTAACTGATGATAGAACTTTTTCTTTTGCCAAAAACATCTCACGGGGCTGGTGTTCCACAGATTACATCTTAGATAACGTTGATAATTTATATAAATTTGTAAACTTAAGTCTGAAGAAGATCAAGGGACTTGCTCAAAACCATAGAGCCAGAGAGAGAAAAACTGAAATCTGAGCAGAGGTCATCTGCTTATGATCCAGAGATCTCGCTGAAATTGCTTTCTAAGAATCCCCAACCCTTCATAGGTGGATCAATAAACATGTTTTGCTAATACAGTGAAAAATTTATAATTTTATTAACATTTTCTAGATCGGATTATGCCCAAATATATACAAAAAGGCTGATTTACACCCCCCCCCCCAAAAGTTCAGGTTAGCTCAGTATTGCTGTGACAAAGCATTCAAACTAGTATTTCAGAGCTCATTAGAGTATGCATGATCCAGCAATATGAAAACCACCTGAAATTATGCTGATGTTAAGTGAAATGGAATGATGAGCACTACAGCCTTATGAGGTAAAATCTTACTACTCTCTGTCAGAAAAACCACAGATGAATCTCCCACTCTAGTATAGTTACCTCTGGGATGAAACAGGAATCTAGCCGTAAGTGTGGACAGAGGAAATGCCACATAACTACAAGGACTGCCAAAAGCTTTGTATATAAACTATTAAGGCAGAAAACCTTGTCTATTTTTCCTGGCTAGGTCCAAATTCCCTGTAAGTATCCTGGAGGCTTTAATGCTTATCTATGATCTTCCATTACAGCTGTACAGGTGGAACAGCCTCATTAGCAACAGTAATAGAGTAAATCATGACTGAGTCATCCAGACTACAATTCGCTTGTAAGATGCTAAATAAATTTAGCTACTATATGCCAGGCAGTGTGCTAGACACCTGCATATTTATTACCCCATTTAGTCACTGAGATTGAAGCAATAAGATGGAACATTTACAGAAGATAGAAGTAAACACAATTAAGGTGATTGGTAAAAGTGGCAAGAATCTCCAAATAGGCTTACCTGAGCAAAACATTCCATAGACCCAATCAAGAAAATCAAGTCCTTCACCAGGTCTGATACTCTCATCCGAAACTCCCCAAAGTCATCAGTCTCCTCAGGAACCCCCTCCTAAAATTTCAAATCAGATAATATTTGTTTCAAACTCACCGAGGCTTTCAATGACCTCTATAAAATTAAGAATAAAGAAGAAAAAACATAAAGCAGTTAAGTCTCAATGAACAAAAGTTGCCCTAAATCACAAGGGTATTTTACCGTAGACAGATAGTTTCCCAAACTGTGAGGTATGTCAAGTCAATGTAACATATCTTCTACCTTTTATGAAAAACTCTTTGGGGGGGGGTGTGCTTTGTATTTTTAAGCTACCCCTTGTTCTGTTATTAGAAAAATGGGGTGTAGTGGGGTGAGAAGTGACCTAGATGATGTGGTTTAAGTTATAAGCCTACCTAGAGACGTCAGCTCTTAGTACTGAACAAGCCTCTGAAGTTTTATGGTTCAAGATATACCAAAATCAACCACTATCATAGTAACTTCACACAGAAAATAGAATTTTTCAGTTTTTGACTTAAAGAAAAATTTCATATAGGTAAACAAATACGCAAAATAAGTGTAGTAAAATATGAATGGTAGAATTTAGATGATAGGTATATAGATATTCACTATAAAATTATTTCACCATTACTGTAAGTTTGAAGATTTTCATTAAAAAAATTTAGAGATTGTTTACATTCCATGTTCTCCTATTCCAGCACACTTCTGTAAGTAAACAAAGGGTTACTAATTATGGGATGTTAAGGGCATGTATAAGAATCTTGGCTCCCAATATCTGGAAAAAGCCTTTAGTACTATTAATAGTTCGACCTTCTTGCTTTAAGATGAAGAAATTAAAGATCGAGTACGGAGGAGGAAATGATGGACATCTCTGATGAAATAATGGATAAAACTGTAAGGGATTACCTGCAAGGGAAATGGTGCCACAGAACTAGCAAAGGCAAGGAGATCAAGCATAAAGCCATTTAAACCAGAGCAGCCCTGCTTTTATTTATTACCAATCAGTTCTGTATGATACTTGGAAGAAGTAAAATGAAAAAAATATAAAAATAAAATATTACAAATCAGGCTTCCAAGTAAGACGTAGTTGAGATAGGATTCCTCGGTTTAAAAACAAGTTTGAAAACCACTAGACTGAATCATGACTAAGGTTCTGTGGAGATACAAAATACCATGACTCAAACCATACTAACATTAAAATTAAGAGAACAGCGTGTCAGATTTAATTGTATGCAATTGAACTTACTCCAGGTCCTAGATTAAAGGACAAGGATTAAACCAACCACCAAACAACAAAAAGGATGAAATAAATTTTATGGCAAAATCTGAAGAAACTAAGCAAAGCACGGAGGTTGAAGAATTTTCCAATGGACTATTTTATAATATTTCTAGTATGTTTTCTTCTCAGCAAATAGATATCCGTATTTTCTTTAAAACTATAAAATCAGTATAAATAATATAAAGAAAAACATGTAAGTATGTGGAGGATGGGGAGTCATATGTAATTTTCAAAATCCTTAACAAATATTTTACTTTTGTATTAGTTTTCATCTAACCACGTATTTTATACTATTAAAAATAATATAAGGCCAGGCATGCTGGCTCACACCTGTAATCCTAGCACTCTGGGAAGCCGAGGCAGGTGGATTGCTCAAGGTCAGGAGTTCCAGACCAGCCTGAGCAAGAGCGAGACCCCATTTCTACTAAAAATAGAAAGAAATTAATTGGCCAACTAAAAATATATAGACAAAATTAACCAGGCATGGTGGCGCATGCCTGTAGTCCCAGCTATTCGGGAGGCTGAGGCAGAAGGATTGCTTGAGCCCAGGAGTTTGAGGGTGCTGTGAGCCAGGCTGATGCCACGGCACTCTAGCCCAGGCAACAGAGTGAGACTCTGTCTCAAAAAAAAACAGTATAAAATTTTACATTCTGTTTTTTTTTTCACTTAGCCTTTCATCATTACTTCAGTAGTCATTATTTTTAATTGCTACATAATGGTTCATCAAGTTGCTATATGATAATCTACATAACTCTTCTTATACTGCTGTATATGAGTTCATCGTTTTTTACTTTTATAGATAATGTTTTGTACATAAAATAGCTGTCTGTTCTTCTGCAGAATTATATAAGATAAATTCCTAGGAGAAGAATTACTGGTTTAGCTGGAATGATTTTTCCTACATAGGCCTAATACTCTTCATTATATTGGTAATAGACTTCTCCAGTGGAAGCTGTAGAACAACAAAACCTGCAGATTCCATTAGCTTTATTCTTTTACCTTTTCAGTCCCTTTTCAAATTAGCACTGACAAAAGCAGGAAAGAAAGATTTGAAGATGCAGAAAAGGGAACTTACATGGTCTGGTTCCAGCTGGCAGTGCCGAGCTAAGGCATGAAGTAGCCTCTGAATGTAAGCTTTGAAGATGCCATGAATAACCTCATCATTAGTTTTGTACAAATGCTCTCCTAGTCGGTACCAAAAATTAAACGAAATTTCTACTACCTATTAGATTAAAAGAGAAAAGATGATTTATTGGAATGGGAAAGGAATGGAACAAGAAAACAGTTTTATTACTAGGGCCATATAGAAAAGAGGATATACCTTTATTTTCTTTTTTAAAGAGACAGGGTCTTGCTCTGTCATCCAGGCTGGAGTGTAGTGGCATGATCATAGCTCACTATAGCCTCAAACTCCTGAGCTTGAGCAATCCTCCCACTTCAGCCTCCCAAGTAGCTGAGATTACAGGCATGAGCCACTGTGCCCAGCAAAAGATATACTTTTAAATAATATTAACAGAGGCTCACGCCTATAATCCCAACACTTCAGGAGGCCAAGGTGGGAAGATCACTTGAGCCCAGGAGTTCGGAGCTGCAGAGAGCTATGATCATGTTACTGTACTCGGGCCTAGGTGACAGAGCAAGACCCTGTATGTA
>VBSM01003176.1:15930779-15944954 GCA_008086735.1 Cheirogaleus medius | reverse complement strand
AAAAAAAAAAAAAAGAAAAAAAATTTATGAGAGGAACCAGTTAAGAAGCCACCTTCTGTCCAGTAGATTTATTATTACCCCTCTAAATTATCTTCCCACATTAGGCTCAAAAACTCCATTTAGAATGACTGGTTTTACGGTCCCTTTTTAGCCCTGAGATAATTTCTCCAAAAGTTACACTGGATTCTGAATTTAGAGAAGAAGATACAGAAATGGAAATCTCTTTCATAGTTTTTTTTTTTTAATTCTGAAATCCTTTCATTAAATGTTTGAGATTAGAACATTTCTCACCAGGCAAATCATTAGTAATTCCCTGAACATAACTGAATCAGCCTCAACTTTTATTTACCTGCTTTCTTGAGTGGGAGAGAAAGGGGGAAAAAGTCTGGGATGTTAAAGCCTATCTTCCACATGGCACTGCTTAAAGGAGTAATAATTATTGTGTGGTGCTATACTTCTCCCAAAACTGTTTTGAGTTTCATCCAAATCTAGATATCCTCATGAGATTATGTAAAACAAACATTATTTTGTAGGTGACAACAGAAAAAGGGTTGAGAATCACAGGACTACTAGGCCTAAGAGTAGACATTAAGAGAGTCCCTCCATCCTTTTCCCACCAAAGATCCAAAACAGAGCTATTTAAAACAATGCCCAACTTGGGAGTACTCCTTTCTTACGTCTTACACTATAAAGAGGTAACACTTCTCAAATAAATAAGATTTTAAAACATTTAGCAAAGTTAAAACAGGCAGAGTATCTTAAAGATTTTTGAATGAAGGAGACCCTTAAGTCCTTTAGATCCCTTTCTCATTGCCAGCCCTCATTTGAAGAAAAATTTTAGGTGCTAAGACTTGTGGAGGTACAGTCAGGATTTGGTGGTTTTTAGCTATAAAGCTCTAGAGAATAAATGGAGCTAGAGAAGAGGCTCAGTACAAAGAAATGGGCTTTCTTGCTAATGGGTTCCTTGAGGTGCCTACAATAGTCAGCCCAACTAACTAGGTAAGAAGGATTCAAAGCAGAAACTCAAATATACTTGTTGTTTTTTTAAAAAATTCCAATACAGAGGAAACCTCCACATCACATTAATTAAAAACAAGACTATAATTTCTCAAGAATAAAAGGCTAAGCATGAAGCAGTGGAATACAGACAACATGCAACACACAATCTGGAGAATAATGGCCTTAGCATAGTATAAACACTACCTCGTACTGAGGATGTCCTGCACAGATAAGAAGCAGTTCCAGAGTTCGCAGGTCCCCAAGACCTTGGCCTGGAGTACAAACAATTTTTTCAAGAAAAGTTTCACATAGTTCAGTGAAAATACGGCAGTAATTCAGAACTCTGCAGAAGGAAGAGGAATAAGAGCACCATGTCAGAAATCTGGATATTATATGTATAAACTCACAGTCACAGTGAATCAAATAAAAGGTTTCTCAACCTAAGGAACATCTGGTGATTATTGCTATGCTGTATCACAATCTCTATGACAGACACCTTTACTTAGACCATATACTTCTACACATATAAGCAAGTGACTTGCCAGTTCAAATACTCAATTACTAAAACATCTGAATAAAAATTCCCATCAAATCATGCTTGATATTTTAAAGTTTGTCCCTAATTTGTAGAGCCTTACCCTTTGTAAGTGCAAAAACTTACGACTTTCCATGATTGGTAATTCTACAATCTCTCCTTCTGCATCCAATTTGCCACTCTAGGTTCAGATGAGAATAATAGAGCATCTTTAGGATGCACTGTTTTTATATTTATAGTCACTGAGAATCACAAATGATAGATGAATAATAAAAAGTGACTTAAAAGAACATTAGTTTATAGGCAAACCCAGGGAATCCAGCCTTAAATAATTACTCACTTGTCTAAATCTTCACGTGCCACAGCCATGTGATAGGCAGTCTCCAACGTCAGGACTCCCTGAAAAAGTTGCATGGCTAATGGCAAATTAGTCTCCACATTCTCAATGGCATAGAGAGCTGAGCACACACAATCTGAAGCAGCTTCATGTAGGTTAGAAGAGGTCTTATCCTGTTGCTGGGAGGTAACAGGAATAAGGAAACAAGAAATATGATTACTAAGGTGTGTAAGCCAAGCACAGTTGGCTCCCCACACCTATGTGTTGAATCAACCATAGGTAGAAAATATTCAAAAATAAAAATAAAAAATAATACAAATTTTAAAATTATAGTATAACGACTATTTACATAGTATTTACATTGTACTGGGTATTATAAATAATCTAGAGATGATTTAAAGTATACACGAAGATGTGTGTAGGTTATATGCAAACACTACACCATTTTATATAAAGGAGTTGAGCGTTCTCAGATTTTGGTATGCAATAGGAAGGATGACAGTAATGAAACCAATGCCCTCAGGATACTGAGGGACTATATAACAGAAAAACAATTATAGCCTCTTTCTGAACATGTACTTTATAGATTTTTTTTTTTTTTTGAGACAGAGTATCACTCTGTCACCCCAGGTAGAGTGCAGTGGTGTCATCACAGCTCACTACAACCTCAAACTCCTGGGCTCAAGCGATCCTCCTGCCTCAGCCTCCCAATAGCTAGGACCACAGGTACATGACATGACGCCTGGCTAATTTTTCTATTTTTAGTAGAGACAGGGTCTCACTGTTGCTCAAGCTGGTCTTGAACTCTTAAGCTCAAGCAATCTTCCTGCCTTGGCCTCCCAGAATGCTAGGATTACAGGCATGAGCCACTGCACCCAGTCTGAACACGTACTTCAAACATACAGTAGCCTAGCCATGGCCACCTATGAGACAACATCCATCAATCTTCCCAATCCTATTTCTCTGTATGCCAAGCAAATCAGCCTTTCTGTACCTCAATTGTGATCATATGATTTCTAATCTCCATGTTTTCGTTCATGCGAGTCCTTCCAAATGGAATGCCATGTGTTCCCTGCCCTATTTTAAGTCTGTTAAAATCTTTTCTATCCTTTTTCTGATATTCCAGTACTATCTAAAATGAAAGGGCTAAACAAGTACCAAAGACACATGCCTAAACACATCATTGTGAAATATCAGAATACTAAAAAGTTAAACAGAGGTTCTTAAAGCTTCTGGGGGAAAGGGAAGGAGGTAATAGAAAGGAGCAAAAATCAGAGTTCTCAGACTTCTCATTAATGATGCATGCTAGTAAAAGAGAGCAAGACCTCTTAAATTTTGAAGGAAAATAACATTTAACCTAAAACTCTATACCTAGCCAAACCATCAATCAAGACTGAAAGCAAAATAAAAATATTTCTCGGGCATGCAAAAATTCTAAGTTTGCTTTCCATGTATCTTTTCGGAGGAAGTTATTTGCAGTGGTTCAAAAAAAAACAAAACAGTTAATCCAACTCAAATAGCATAGTAAAGCGAAGTCCCAAGATGATAGCTGGGGAGTTAGAGCTAAAGAACAATTGATGCAAATTAAAATAGATCAGAGGGTTAAAGGAAGGAAGTCTCCGGGGCTTCTATTTAAGAGAGTACAGTTGGAAGGTTGAATAAATTTAATAAGGGTGAATTAGCCTTTCTTGAATAATAAAATACAAGAACATTCAGAATCTCCAGCGGGGGTCAAAAAGCTACATAAGCAGGTTAGGGAGAACACCACAGATGCAAATTGTTCATTAGGTTATTCTTAGATTGAATGGTGGGTTTAAAGATACTCATTATATTACCATGTTATAAAAGTTAGGTAAATGTTAAAATTTATTATTCTGTCTATATCAAGTTTTTTATTTTTTAAAAAAGAGCTATGGGGGAGGAGTTGTACAAGCAAGTCGTGGTCAAAACATAAAGCAAAATATGGCATGATTTTTGAACCACTGAATCAATGTAAAAGCGAGATTATTTGACCCCAACTCCAGATACTCTAAACATTCTTCTTACAAGTGACAGAGGGGTCCCGACACTGGATTAGTAGAGAAGATAACATAATCCTGGCATACTGCTCAGCTTCTTCCTTACTCCAATCCCAATGACCAGAAGTCACCACAGTTAAGTGTGAAATATATTCTAAACTGTCTTCCATTCATATGTAATCATTAAATTTTTTAAACAAAAGTGGGACTTGACTTTATTAACAGTGACTGTTCTTCACACAATTTGGTGAGATGAGAATCATAGTCACCAATATTGAGGTAGGGTACAAACATACATGGAGACAAAGATAATGACTAGTGAAACAACTGTTGGCACCCTAACTTTCCTGAGACTTAGCTTCTAATGCAAGAATGACAGCAGAAATACACTAAAATGTCAAGTGTCTCCCTGAAGAAGGTGCTTTTTCCTTCTTTAATTCACAGTGGTATGAATCTAGCATCACGCTACCATCTTCTAAATAACAGTGCACAATCATATATCCAGTATACACAGAGCTTCCATACTAACACATCTTCATTAAAGGAAACCCTCTAGGAGAAAGAGACAAAGTCATTCACATCTCCAAAGACCTCTTCAGTATTTGTGCTTGAGACAATGCTATGCTTCTTGTTCAAAAATCTACTCTTATTCTAAGCACTCACTGACTCCTATCTACCAAGAATTACTAGGCATTACTACTTTCAAAGTTTAAAGAAATGCACAAGTATATAAAGAGACATTACCACCTATTCCACTAATGTCAAAAAACCCAAATCCATTCTGTACATACACTGCTGTTTAACTAAACTATCTCAATTACAAAGATAATATTCTGATCTATAATTGTCTCTGGATGCAATAAAGATAATTTTTAATTCCACCTATTCTATATTTTCTAAATTTCTGATGTACATGTAATTACATAATGGTAATGCCAAAATTCAATGACTATTACTAGGAACACATAATTTTGTACTTTTGAAAAAAAGAAAAAGACACCAATGGCTGTTATTTGGATTTTAATATGTAAATCATTTATATGCACATAAGATTGCTTTCCTCTTAAATATAACTTACATTCTATTCTGAATATTAAAACTGATACTTTTAATTTGGTACTTGGAAGCAAGGAAGGGACACTGCTGTTTTCTTACTATACACCTTCCAGTCACTGTGCAGTAATCTGAAAACACTGTTATGTCCCAGCAGGTTAGTTACAAAAAGTGACTGTGGCAGAAATACTTTGATAAAATCATTACTTACCAAAACCTCAAAAAGAAGAGCTAGTAACTTATTGTTAGCCATGAAGTTACTGTCCAAAACTCCCAAGTTAAACCAACTTCCCAAACAGCGAAAGACCTTCATAAGCATTTTCTCATCTGTTCCTGCTTTTTCTACACAGGTCATCTGAATAGAAGAAAAAAGTTAAATAATGTCAATGTATATACTTAAACCATTATTATAATCATCTTACAAGTATAATAATGAGAAGGATGACAATAATAACTGCTACAGTTAAAAGTGCTTTGTAGTGCCACTGTTCCAAATGCCATTAATCCATTTACTCCCCAGTGGAAATCTATAGGCAGGTCCCATTATCTCCAGTTTCTTGATAGGGAAACTGACGTACAGAGGGGTTACAGACTTACCCAAAGATAGATACATTTCAGAAGTAATTTACTAGTGTTCTTGGTTCCTATTTCTGCATTAATGTATTATCAATAGAATTATTTTAAAAGTAATATTTATTCATCTATACACATGATTTTCATAGAATAAAAATAAGCTAGAGTTAGCTAGGCACACTACTATATATTCCCACATGAAAAGCTGATGTCCTAGTTTCAGCACTTGAATACTCTAGTAAACATGTCATTCCACGGAAAGTGATACTACTATAAATATTATAAAAAAGACAAAATAGAAGTCAGATTAAAACTCATCAGTTTTTCTCTTTGCAGACTGTTTTTGTGATACATATATTTTCCAAAGGAAAATGTAATGCAACTTTTTCTGGATAAACAATGTTCCAAAATACCTGTCACAGGCATTGAGTTAGAAATGGAATTGCCATGGGGTTCAGGAGGCATGGCCGGGGGAAGTAGTGGAATCCCATAATGTGTTATCAAACCAGATCTAAAGGCTGACACTTATACTTCCAGGTAGCCATGCTCCCCCTATGTTGCAATATCAGGCAATATGTGTACACACCTAATTAGTTTGAATTGTAATGAATTAAAATGAAATGACTCAAGTAAGTTTATGGCAACCACAGTCTAAAGAATTCTGATATTCATGGTTTCAATACAGGTATAAACTATATAAGAAAATCCTCCAAATTTGAAGCTTTATCTACCACACAATCTACATTTAAGATGATTGTCTTTATTACTGTGCTCCAAAGAGTATTAAGTTTCTAAGATGAAGAGAAGTGAGGGGTTAATATGTGACTATATACCATGTTCATTCCCACAGAACACTAAGTTATTAGGGTCTGGAAAACTACATTTTTTTAAACTAACCTTTTCTTATAAGAAGACAGAAGAAAAAAGAAGAGACAAAGGAAGTACTAGTATATAAATGTCCCTGGCTCCTTCTATTTTTCTCTCTCTTCCTGGCCATTACATTTTAGGGAGAGGAAGAAAACCACATAACTATTAATAATAAATAAGCTGACCAGTTGTCATAACATTTACTGAGCCTTTACTACATGCCAGGCACTATTTTAAGAGCTTTATATGCGTTATGTGTATTAACACATTTAATCCTCACAATATGAAATAGATACTATTATCCCCCATTATACACATGAGAAAACTGAGGCAGATATAACACAGCTAGTAGTACCATCTCCATAACTCAAACTGAAGAAGTCTGGCTTCAAAGTCTATGATCTTAACCACTACACCACAGCTACCTCTCAAATTTTTCTATTTGCTTGTACATACAGAACAAATATGCTATTAATATCAAGAATTTCTTATATTTCAAAAACCTCTAAAGGGGGGTAGACTAAAGAAACATTCTTATGAATATTACAAATAATTATTAGCACAACTATCTATACACTAATATACATTGATAGTGATTAGTATATTACCAAAGAGTGCCAGGAAATATTAGGAGCATGGGGAAACAATCATCTATCACACATTAACCAATTATTTTACTAGTTTTAAATGTCAGTTTGAATACTAATTTGTAACTAATAATATCAGAACCTAATTGACTGCTTTTTTTTTTTTTTTTTTTTTTTTTTTTGAGACAGGGTCTCACTGTCACCCACACTAGAGTGCAGCAGTGCAATCAGAGCTCACTGCAGTCTCCAATTGCCGGGCTCAAGCTATCCTCCCAGCTCAGCCTACTAAGTAGCTGGGACTATAGGCACATGCCACCATGCCCGGCTAATTTTTAAAAATTTTTTGTAGAAATGAGTTCTCAATATATTGTCCAGGCTAGTCTCAAACTCCTGGGCACAAGTGATCCTCTCGCCTAGGCCTCCCAAAGTATTAGAATCACAGGTGTGAGCCACCAAACCCAGCCTGACAGCTTATTTTAAAAAACTACATTAACACAGACTTATTTCTCCTCATTTCCATTTATTCTGTATACACTGCATTATACATACTTATAGGAAAAGGGTGGAATTATACAGCTAACCTGCAGGGGAATCATCCACATAACCGTGGGTATATCCCATGAGTATATCGGATATGAACGACTTCTGAGAGGCGCATCAGTGTCTAAAACCACAGCTGGAACTTAGTACATACTCAATTATTTATAGAAGGAAGGATAGTAAAGAGAAGAGTTGAGAGCCCTTGCTTTAGAGGTGAAAGTACTTGTAGAAAGTCACCAGAAAACACACTGAATGAGAAGAGAAAAGGTCACAAATACAGTCCTACTTCCATTAAGTTCTAGTTAGTTATTCTTTACTTTGACTTTCTGAAGCCCTTTGATCCCCTTGAAACCCAGAGAAAAAAATTTCATAGACGCCAGGTAGTTGCCTGGGATCGCTAAAATGCCCAGCATTTTTAGAAAGGGCTAAGACACTAAAATATGCAATATATGTATTAATAAATATACCAAGATGAATAATATACGTAAACTAATGAATGCACCTAAGAAGAATTCCTATAGTAGGCACTTATTTTAATATGGTTCAAGGCTGAAAGAAGCAAAATGTATACAGTAACAAAGTTTCTTTAACATGAATTGGAGCCACTAAGAGATTTCTCTTTAAGAGCTGATACTTATCCTCCCCATCACCTGAATTTTTGAAACTCTTGAGGTGAACTAATTACACAATTGCTTGGCCTTGTATGCTTCCTAAATGACATTTCAATTTGTTTACAAATGGATGGACTTGCTTGTAAATTCTAACTACTGACTCAATCTTAAGGACAGAATTCTGAAAAAAAAACTCTGTATCTAAAACTAATCGCTTTGAAGAGAAGAAATTCTGCTAATTAAATGCACAACACAAAGCTTCAGAACTAAGTTATCTTTAGTTTCTTTTTGAGAACTGTATCATTTAAAAATCTGTCTCTTAAAGTAAGGCCTCAAAAAGCTGCAGGATAAATGCCATACAGAGTTTAGAAGAGTTCACCAATAAAAATATGATAGGAATAAATAAGAATTGAGATTGGATTAACAAAATAGAGAATGGAGAGAGAAAACTATTACAGGCCAGGCTCAGTTCAGCTGTAAGAAAAAGAGTAATATTTAAAACTTCAGAAAGTTCAATACCATGTTTAGGCATGGCTCCATTAGGATAAACCACAAAAGTATAGTACTAACAAGAAATAGGATAGAATGTAACCATTAGAGGAAAGTGTTAGGGAAACTGAATGAGAAAGGTTTTTGTTTTGTTTTGTTTTTTGAGATAGTCTTGCTGTCCCCCAGGCTAAAGGGCAGTGGCGTCATCATATAGCTCACTACAACCTCACACTCCTGGGCTCAAGTGATCCTTCTGCCACAGCCTCCTGAGTAAGAAAAATTTCTATTTTTCTCGCTCATGCTCAGGCAGGTCTCAAACTCCTAAGCAATCCTCCTCAGCCTCCCAGAGTGCTAGGATCATAGGTGTGAGCCACTGCACCTGGCCCTGAATGGGAAAAGTTTTAAGAGGCCTTTGGTACCTGATATTATAGCCAAATGCCTATTTTTTCTTGGCAATTTTGGACTAATTTCATCCTCTGGGTTCTATAACATGACAAGTTACAAGACAGAATTAGAGACCTTATTAAGCATCATAGGGAATATATTTTTCAGATTGCATCACAATCAGTCAAGGTATCTGTTGTCGATTGTGATAAAATGCCAAGTCAAGCAAGTGGTTGCGGCAGTTGACCACTGTGGCAGTAATGATGACACCAATGACTGTGATGTGCGTTGGATTCTTCTGAGCAGTTACAAAAAGAAAATGAGAAACTCAAGTCCATTAACTCTCATCTCAAGTCATAGTCTGAGAACCATGACAGGTCTAAAAGCAACTCTTATTTTTTGTAGCTACAGGGCTGGTATTACCGAAACTCTTATACAAAACTTAGTTGTGTGGCTTGCTGAATTACAATCAGTTGAATTCACAATCTCCCCCAATTTCTTATGTGAAAGTTAGGAAATTAATTGGTAAGGAATGGGATTCTGAATCTTGGAATGGTGAGATCTGGTTGGACCCAAATGAAAATGATAATCTTAAATTCCCAAGTCACTCTGAGCTTCCCTTTTCAGTGGAAATAGCTCGCCCTCCAGTGCCTGAAGAGACTAGCCTTCCTCAGCCTGATGTCCTGTGATAACTTCACCTGAGACAGTGCCTTGAAAGAGGATGCCCATTCTCCTCAAGACTGACTTCTACCACATCCTGTTGTCACTAGACCCATAACCAGGGACAAACCTCAGCATGTTCCAGGGGGACAGGTACCACAGAAAGAAGTAACTTACACACCAAAAGAATTATAAAACTTTGCCAATATGCATACAAAGAAACCAGGGGGACAGGTGTAGGAATGGATTCTGAGGGTATTAGACCAAAAGAGGATAGAATATGTAACATTTGATTGAGGCAAATTCATTGATATGAGTGTACTTCCTGGAGATTCTGGACTTAATGTGTGGTAGAGTGCCTCTGGTGAGACACCAGAACTGTCTGATGAGACACCTGAACAGCTTTCTTGGGCTTCCTAGAAAGCAGATTTTCAGTAAATTTAAGATTTCCAGCAGTATTCAGCACTACAGTGACTTCTCTATAATCCAGTGAGCCATGACTATGCCCTCTCCAACAGGGTCTGGATCTCAGCCCTGGGAGGAAGGTGGACTCTTCCTTCCTTAGAAGATCTATCTCAGCCCTAGGGTTAATGACTGCTCCTTCTGTCTATTTTATTTTTCTCTCTCTCTCTCTCTCTATATATATATATATATTTTTTTTTGAGACAGGGTCTCACACTGTTGCCCAGCTAGAGTACAGTGGTATCATCATCATAGCTCTTCTATATTCTTTAGGCTACTCTTTATATATCATTAGATAATCCCTTATTACTATAACCTCCTGTCATAGTCAATAATTCTTTATATTAAACACTCCCATTCAAAATACTGTGTGGTTTCTTTCTTCTGATCTAACTCAGACTGATATTAAAAGGAACCAAGGATTCCATGGCTGGGGTAAGGATGATTATGAGTCATCTTTTTGTGTTGGGAAGCAAAGAAGGGCTCCAGTGACCAAAATTATGACATTTTGAGCACCAAAAGAATGATTTTAGTGGAGATTCTGAATCAATGAAAATCCATGAGTTCACAATACTTTACAAAGAGAAAGCCAGAAAAAAACTAATATCTGAGGCAACTCTAAAATAAATCCTTATTTTTAAAATAGGAAATTAAAAAACAATTAAGATTTATCCTAGTTCTACCTAGTAGGAACTCAGAAGAATGCCAACTAAAACGACAGAGTCAGTAATAACTAAAAGGAATGACAAAATTAATAAAAACATCCTTTTGCAAAATATAATGAAATTATTGATTAAAGTAAGGCTTATCTACTGGCATTTAAAACAATTAAACAAAAGGTTATTGGGAAATAGGGAATTGGATATTTGTAAAATAACAAGCTACCACTGCACAAATTACATTATATTACAAGGAGGAAAATAAATTTTACAAATGGGAGGATCAGACTGTCATCATCCTAATCCAGTGGTCAATCCTGGCACCACTAATGGAAGGTCAACCAAAGAGTGTATATCTTCTGATAAGATGCAGCACCAAGTACCTATGATGTATTCTAGTAAAAAATGTTTAGCTTGTAAAGCAAATCCATCAAGCCGCTCAGTTTTTCTCAACCAGGATTCTAGGAAAGAATTAAACCTTACAGAAAATGATCTTAGTGACTATTTTCTCAATTATCCTAAGGATGGTATATAGCTAGTACCATTATTAATGGAAAGCAGAGAATTCTTACACAGAGTGGATGATACAGGGCATTAAGGCTTAATTTTCAATGAACTACTGAGAAGGGCTGCTTTATATGTAACTTCCAATTAGAGGAAATACAAAGAACAGATAAACAAGCTAAATGAAACAAAGAGGCGGCAATCAGAAAATCCACAATATAAAATATTCTATAAAACAGCTGGTACAATCTCTTCAACAAGTGATGTCATGCTGAAAAAGGAAGAGGACAGGGAACTGTGATTAAAAACCTTATATACACCAGGCACAGAGGCTCACGTCTATAATCCCAGCACTTTGGGAGGCTGAGGCAGGAGGATCTCTTGAGCCCAAGAGTTCAAAGCTGCAGTGAGCTATGATTACACCACTGTACAGAGTGAGACCCTGTCTCAAAAAAAACAAAAACAAAAAAAACCCCAAACTGATATAAGACATGGTTCTAGACTGGATATTAATTTGGAAAATCTCTCTAAAGTTTATTTTAGGAACAAGTGAGAAAATGTGAATATGGTTTGGGTATTTATTATATGAAAATATACTGAAATGGAAAGATGTAAGTAGATGACTGAAAAAGTAAGGTGCAGAAGATTAAGTAAGTATAATCTCATTTGGGCTAAAATAATGTTCACAGAGAAATATGTTCATAGAAAAATATGTATTAAAGGATTAAAAGTATGACCTTCAGATGGTTTGTATGTAATTTGCTTGTCTATATTTTCTAATTTTCTACAACACTATTTCTTTAAAATACAGCTGGGCGAGGTGGCTCATGCTTGTAATCCCCACACTTTGGGAGGCCAAGTCGGGAGCATTGCTTGAGGCCAGGAGTTCAAAGACCACCTGAGCAAGAGCGAGAGCGAGACCCCGCCTCTACAAAAAATAGAAAAATTAGCCGGGCGTTGTGGCACGCACCTGTAGTCCCAGCTACTTGGAAGGCTGAGGCAGGAGAATAGCTTGAGCCCAAGAGTTTGAGGTTGCAGTGAGCTATGATGACACCACTGCACTCTAGCCTGGGCGACAGAACGAAACCCTGTCTCAAAAAAAAAAAAAAAAAAAAAATGACTAAGTGACAAGTTAAACATACATTTAACTTAAAAGAATAATTTTCAAATGAATTTATAACACCAAACTGAACACAATTTTTTAAATAAATTTTGCTTTTTCAAACGAAAAGATGTATGATATTGCAGAAGCACTGAAATAAATCTCTGAAAAATAATCTATTACAGGTGGAAAACCTAAAATGCTCCAAAATCTGAAACTTTGAGCACCAATATGACGTCCAAAGAGCGTTTTAGATTAGGGATGCTGAACTCATAAGTATAATGCAAATATTCCAAAATTAAAAATTAAAAAAATCTGAAATCCTAAACATTTCTGGTCCTGGGCATTTCAGCTAAGGGATACTCAAGCTATATAACCACATCATACAAATTAAGCTACATCTAAAAATGAGATATGAGCTAGATAATCAATTTAATATCATCTAGTTCAGGAACCAGTAAACATTTTCTATAAAGGGCCAGATAAATATTCTCGACTTTGAAGGCCATATATGGTCTCTGTGAAAAATACTCAATTCTGCTGACATAGCCCAAAACAATAGACATAGACAATACGTAATCAAATACATGTAGCTGTGCTCCAACCAAACTTATTTGCAAAAACAGGCAGCCAGCACACAGACCATAAATTTATCCACTGCTGGTGTATTAAAAATTCCAACTAATTGAAAAGGACTTAATCCCATCTAATTCTTTAAAAAGAGTGTGATATTAGCTAATCTATAATTGTGATAACACTCAAAAGTCAAGTAAAGTCTTCCACTGTCACCCTATCAAAATTTCAATTCATCTTTAAGAGAGAATCCTTCCCTCTGTCACCACATAAAAAAATCAAATAAAAATGGATTAAAGACTTAAATATAAGACATGAAACTATTAAACTTCTACAAGAAAACACTGGGGAAACACTTTAGGGCATTGGTCTTGGCAAAGATTTCTTGAGTAAGACCTCAAAAGCACAGGCAACCAAAGCTAAAATTGATCAATAGGATATATCAAGCTAAAAGACTTCCGCACAGCAAAGGAAACAATCGACAAAATGAAAAGGCAACCTACAGAATGGGAGAAAATATTTGCAAACTATTTATCTGACAGGATTAATAACCAGAACATATAAGGCACCCAACTTGGTAGCGAAAAACCCCGAATAATCCAATTTAAAAATGGGAAAATAATCTGAAAACACATTTCTCAAAAGAAGGTACACAAATAACCAACAGGTACTTGAAAAAATGCTCAACATTACTAATAATCAGGGAAATGCAAATCAAAACTACAACAAGATATTATCTTACCCCAGTTAAAAAGGCTATTACCCAAAAATAGAAAATCAAACAAATGTTGGCAAGGATGCAGGGGAACATTTGTACACTGTTGGTGGGAATGCAAATTAGTACAGCCACTATAGAAAACAGTATTGAGGTTCCTCAAAAAGCTAAAATTAGAATTACCATATGATCCAGCAATCCCACTGGTGGGTATACATCCAAAAGAAAGGAAATCAGTATATCAAAGAGATATCTGAACTCCCATGTTTATTGCAGCACTATTTACAATAGCCAAGATATGGAATCAACCCAAGTATCCATCAGTAGATGAATGGATAAAGAAAATACAGGCACTCTGTGCCTGTATACAGGAGGCCGAGGCGGGAGGATTGCTCGAGGTCAGGAGTTCAAGACTAGCCTGAGCAAGAGCGAGACCCATCTCTACTAAAAAATAAAATAAAATAAAATAGAAAGAAATTAGCTGGACAACTAAAAATATATAGAAAA
>VBSM01003176.1:15886632-15918379 GCA_008086735.1 Cheirogaleus medius | reverse complement strand
ACAAAAAAAAAAAACACCCCAGAAAGTCAAACATGAATTCTACACCCAATGAAATTTCTAAAATGAAGGCACTCAATAAAAAGACTAACAACCCAACTTAAAAATGGACAAAGGACTTGAAGAGACTTTTCTCCAAAGATATAAGAATGGCCAATAAATATATGAAAAGATACTCACCACAATTAGCCATCAGGAAATGCAAATCAAAACTATAAAGAGGCCAGGCTGGGTGGCTCACACCTGTAATCCCAACACCTTGGGAAGCCAAGGCAGGTCAGAAGTTTGATCGGGTTTGAGACCAGCCCCCTGGGGCAACACAGTGAGACCTCTGTCTCCACAAAATTTTTTAAAAAAATATTAGCTGGGTGTGGAGGTGCATGCCTGTACTCCTACCTACTCAGGAGGCTGAGGTGGGGGAATCACCTGAGCCCAAGAGTTCCAGGCTGCAGTAACCTATGATCGGGCTACTCCACTTCAGCCTGGCGAGACTGTATCAAGAAACAAAACAAAACAAACAAAAAGGAAAACAACATATCAGACATCACTTCATACCCACTAGGATGGCTATAATCAGAAAGACATAACAAATGTTGGTGAAGATGTGGAAAAGCAGGAACTCTAATACACTGCAGACAGGAATATAAAACGGTGCAAAGATCTGGAAACAGGATGCCATTCCTTGAAAGATTAAAAATAGAGTTATTCTATAACCTCAAAATTCCACAAACACTTCTACAAGAGTGTTCACTCCAGGATTATTCATAAATACCCAAAAAGTGAAAATACCTCCAATGTCCGCTGACCACTGAATGGATAAAATGTGGCATATACAAAGAATGAAATATTGTTCAGCCATAAAAACGAATGATGATATGTATACTACAACATGGATGAACCTCGAAAACATCATAAGTGAAAGAAGCCAGTCACAAAGTACCACAAACTGCATGACTCCATTTATATGAAATGTCCAGAATAGACAATTAGTGGCTGCCCAGGGTTGAGACTGAAGGTGGAGGGAGGAGACAGGCCAAGGGGTACAGGTTTCTTTTTGGTGTGATGCAAATGTTCTAAACTTGACTGTGGTAATGAATGCACAAATCTATAAATATACTAAAAACCACCATTGAATTCTATACTTTAAATGAGTGAACTGTAGTTGTGTGAATAATATTAGACTAAAGCTGCTTTTTAAAAAACAGGCAAAACTAATCCGTGGTGATACAAGTCAGAATAGTGGTTGCTGGGAAGGGAGAAATGATTTACTGGGAAGAGGTATTTGGGAACCTGTAGAAGTAATGAAATGTTCTATGCCTTGATGTTATTAGTGATTACTGAAATGTACACATAAAGTAAAAAAACACTGAGCTATACACTTAAGATAGTACTACACCTTTACTATGTGCAAGAAAATTGTCTTTCAATAAAAAAGTTTAAAGTCCTTACAATGGGAACTGCTACCACTGGAAAAAAAAGAAAAAGTAATAAATAATAAAAATATGTTTAAAAAAAAAAGTTCAGACCTGGTAAAGTGGCATATGCCTATAGTCCCTGCTACTCAGGAGGCTGAGGTGGGAGGATGGCTTGAGCCCAGAAGTTCAAGGCTAGAGTAAGATATGATTGTGCCACTGCACTCCAGCATGGGAGACAGAGCAAGACCTCATCTCTTTAAAAAAAAAAAAAAAAAAAAAAGTTTAAAACTTTTTTTCTATAAGAAGAAAATTGATAAAACTGCAGTTCACAACTTCTATATAACCTAACAGTTCTCATGTTGATATCTACATACTACAACAGTCCCACAATTCTTTTAGACAGGCTAGTTTAAAATGCTAACATGGAATATACCAATAACTGTATAACATGCAAGAAAAAAAAAAGCTGGCAAACACAGAATCACAATAACTCTGATTTTACAGTACAAAACAAATCAAGTTTTAGTCTGAATTATTCTGTAACTAAATAAATCTAAAAATAACCAACTTAGAAAAGAAGTCTCTAGAAGAAATAAATGGATCCTTTAACTCTACTACCACAGTACCCTTGATTCTAACAGCTCAATTACAGAACTTGGTACTATAACTACCTGGGCCTTTGTTCATCTTTTCCAATAGATGGCAAGCTCTCTTGGCCACAACAGATACATATGGTATTGTTAAATATGAAGCAAATAACAAGATACCATCATCTCATAAGTCTATAACATCTCTTTGTCTCCCAAACATGAAGCCCATTCTTAGAAATTACTAAGTAGCTGAGATACTTACTGGATTGGAAACACCTATCAGGACAAAATCCAAAATGTTTAGAGAAACAAAGGGCAACAGAGAACAAGCAAATCAGTGCTTTACAGTTAAACACAAAGGCCCTGAGAAGATGAGACATTTTTCATTGAGTCCTCACATTTGTAGAACTTCAATGGCCTTGCCAAGATGGAATCTTGGTTTTGTTTTGTTTAAATATGTATCTTTTACAAATTTTAGTGATGAGAAGTTCAATATTTTCCTACCTAAAATCTGAAGATTTAAAAACTTTAGAAAATTTTCAGTGAAGGGAACCTCAAATTCTAAAAAAAACATGAGTCTCTTCTGAAATGAGCTTACTTTAAGATATTACCAGTATTTCTAAAATAGGAAAGAAAGAGAATGATGTTTGGACCCAGGCAACTAAACCAAATATAAAATTTGCATCTTCTAATGTTCATTATGGTATTATCTAGTTTTTGGTGTTTTATTTTATTTTTTGACTAAAATATAGATGGCAACTATATGTATTTCCTAGGACAGTTCTATGGGGAATTGGTCTTAGAAAAATTCCTGAATTACTCTTGTGCAAATGTATCTATCAAGTAGAAGCAAAAGGAAAGAAGAGTTATAATATCTTCTAATTTCAAGTATCCTTATTTATCTTGATACTGCCTCACCCACTGGTCAAATGTGCCTCTCCTTTCAAATACTGTGTTTCTTTTTAGGAAAAAGAACTAAATATAAGAGTGAACTCTAAAGAAACCTGGCAAACTTGAGTAGTAAAGCTACTAAGTAAATTGTCAATGGAAAATCACCTGAGGTGAAAATGTTACTACTAAATGTTATGGGTCATAATTTATCACTTTATTTTGAATTGTAGGGAGGTTTAAGAATTGGTGACATCCAAAAAGTAACAATTATCTTGTTTTGATCCCTGAGTCATAAAGAAGATGCAACCAAATCATGACGTTATAGTACACTGCTCACTGTTCTCTCCCCCCTTCTGCTAAGCTACAGAAAGAGAATCAAGGAAGGAAAAGGGATTCTTTACAAGGAGAGAATAAAGCACTTACACTTCATAGGACTTTCTAGCCACAGATGCCAGGTGCTACCCACTGAAATCCAGGCTTGGACTAAGCTCCACATTTCTGAAAGGACCATCTCAACCGAAGCCTGGGGCTCAGAGTCAGCAGGAGGAAGCTGCAGCTCCCACTAGCAGCACATTTCAAAGAGGCTGCAACAAGAGAACATTTTCCATTTAAGAATCTAATTCCAATCTTCCATTTCACAAAGCAGTAGCAGAGCAGGCCTTTATATCAGTCTTTTCAAAAGATATTTCCATGACTATGTGATGAATATGAGGCAGGCTATGGCCCAGCAATCCTTTCACTAACATGCTCTAAGTCCTTCATTATACTTCACAGCAGAGCCTTAAAGTACTTGCCCGCTTTTTTCTATAATGGTGCACTGTTGCTCCAAGACTCACTTCTACACCAACATTTCTAAAATTGCCAAATCAACTGAAATCACTGAGCAGGCCCTCAACAATACAAGAACACACCCAGATAGGAGTCTACGGCTTCATTAGCTGCCAAGAATTAGAAGCAGATTAGGGATGCTAGTTAATCCTACACAAAAACTCCTCAAAATAAGCAGAATTACTTAAAATAGTTAAGTATCAAAGAGGTCTGGCAAATACAAAATGAGATTCTGGAAATACAGATAATTACATGGGACTTGTAAAAGAAAAATAACCATAAAGCCCTTAGCAAACTCCCAGAACCACAAACACTCTCGCATGCATAAAAAACTTTTCTAAAAGCAAAAAAATTCATTATAGAGGTAAGTTCAGCCAACTTACATTTTCACAGCCATCTCCATAATAATTGAATAGGTAATCAGAAAGAAAAACATCATTTCCCATATGGGAGGGAAGACATTCTTAGCTAAAAACAATTATTTAAAACATAAGCCATTCAGACTAAAAACACTCTCTAAATCAATTTCAGAACACTGTAGTGCCCATATGCACTGTTCTATCTTAATGTCAAAGAAAGGAATCAATGAGGCCAAATGACAACACTGCATACAGTGGTCTCCCCAGTTTCTGTTGAAATCCCAGTGCTTCTACAAGTATTTTCAAACAATCCTATGTAATAATGACTTCCGTAGCTGTCAACTTTGTAGCTGTCAAACACACATAAGATGGTACTGAGATATATCTTGTTCCAATTTTTTCATGACAAGAATCCCTACAAAAATTTAAAATCCTCAATCACCTGTGAATGTGAATATTAACCCCAAGAATGGCCCTGAAAAAAGAAAAACAAGTAAGTTTGGATCCATAAAATCAACTTCAGTTGGGAGTGACTAAGGCGTGCATTACTTGATAATCACTTAATTGTGCCCCTTATTAATTATTCTAGGCAGCCCTGCTTTAAAAGTAAAAAATGCCAAGCTTGAAATCATTTCAATGAAACCCATACAAGGGCTTCCCAAATGCCAAAAATATAGAAAATATATTTCCTTTCATCATTGGTCTTTATTCCTACGTGAGCAAGTTTAATATTAATAACCATATAAACCAGATGAGAATTTTATCACACATATTAAGTGTATGTTAGCACAGTGCTGAAGACTCAAACTTTTCAAACTTATAGAAATGTGAGGTATCTAGCTTAAACCATTGTAAAAGTGTAAGAATAAACTCTGAATGCTTATATAAAAACATGTATATTTTCAAGTCTAGTTCCAAATATATTCTCTTGCTTTGAGGATAACTGTTAAAACAGTATTACACTATGGCTGAAACAGAAAATATAACAAGGAAAGAATGAATACAGAGGAAAAACAAAGGAATTGTGCTATGGGCTTAAGAAAAAATAAGCAAAAACTATAATGTAAACTCTGTTAACAGAAAATTCACCAAAAGGAAAAATACCTGTTTCCTAATATTTTCATTTGGAAACTCTACCAGAAGAGTATTAAGACAATACTTTTAAGAGGTGGTGCATGCCAAACACTACAAAATTATCCCTTTTAGCAATACTGTGAACTTTCAAGAAAAAGAAATAAGGCTTCTCTCTGGGGCTTCATCTGTACAGATGTAAAACACTGTGGTACTATTTCAGTATCATGGTACAAGCTAGGGAACTACAGAACAGGTAGTCTGAGTTGAGTAATCTCAACTTCCTATGAATCTGTTTTTATGCTCAACAGAGCTTAAATTCTATAAAATCTGGAAAATAGTATCGTGGTTCCTCAAAAAAAAAAAAAAAAGTAAATTAACAAAGAATTACCATATGATCCAGCCATTCCACTTCTGGGTATATTATATATCCAAAAGAATTAAAAGCAGGGACTCCCACAGATATTTGTACGCCCATGTTCATAGCAGCATTATTCACAAGAGTGGAAGCAAGTGTCCATTGATGGATGAATAAATGAACAAAATGTGGTAAATACATCCAATGGAATTTATTCAGTTTTAAAAAGGAAGAAAATTCTGACACATGCTACATGACTGAACCCTGAGGATATTATGCTAAGGGAGAAAAGCCTGTCACAAAAAGGCTAAACACTGTATAATTCCACTTACATTAGGTACCTAGAATAGTCAAATTCAGAGAGAGAAAGTAGAATGGTGGTTGCTAGGGTGTGTTTAATGGGTATTGCTTCAGTTTTACAAGATGAAAAAGTTCTGAAGATGGAGGATGGTGATGGTTGCACAACAATGTGAATGTACTTAATGCCACTGAACTACACATTTAAAAATGGTTAAAATGGCAAATTTTATGTTCTGAATATTTTACCACAATAAAAAAATCCATAAAATCTATTTCCATTCCCTCCATAAACATCAGTGCCATCACCCATGAAAGAATGAAAAAGTATCTGAAAGGCTTTGGAAAAACTATGTTATAATTAGAAAATGAAGCAGTGCCCTGATAATTTTATATCCTGAATAAAACCATCAACTCCGGCCCAAGGCCTGGCAAGACAAGAAATAAACTAATCCAAATACAGAGGAATGCCACCAGATAACAGCCTACCATAACAACAGAAATACCGTCACGAATTCACACACGCAAACTCCGATACTCCAAAGACTTGGAATGTCTATAGTGCAAATAAGGAATAGAGTTTAACTTTTATTTACTTTTAATTAATTTAAATTTAAGTAGTTACACCTGGCCAGTAGCTATCATATTGGACAACTGGTAAATGCTTTGGGATAAAGAGCTTTGATTTTTATTATTTACTTACATACTCCCAGTTCCTACCAGTGCAGGCATACAGTATTCCTACATTCACTGAACTAGCTGATCCACAGAAATTGCATAGGAACATTTTCTATTTTCTAGGCTTTCCTTTCAAAAGCCTTATGTTTTAAGGGTCACTTGACTGGAAAATGAAAGCATAAGTACACACACCAAAAAAAAAGCCTAAATTTTCAGATAAATCAATATCTAAATTGTTAAAGAAAAAAACAAAAACACTGGGTTTTAGAACTAGGCTAAAGAATCAAGAAATTCCAAAGAGGAAAAGTACCAGGAAAGAAATTTGAACCTGATATTCCATGACCCATGACCTTTCTATATGATATCTAAGAAGAAAATTCCCATGGACATGTGATAAACCAAACATGACAATGCCAAATGAGTCCATCAAAGCATGATTTTATTTCATCTCTTTATGTCTTTTGTGCTTTTTATTGGGTTATGAAACATTTCAGACTGTTTCTGTAAGTCTTCTCCTACTTATAATTTAAACTGCAAACTTAGAACAACTGAGTAGCATAATTCATTGGCCCTATAAAGAGACAGTCTTTTCTTCTATAGCTTTCTACATTGTCTAATTTTGGTTACTGAGGGTGGACAAAGTAAGCTACTAAATGTTCAGAACAGGCTACTATCAGATAAGGATTCCTTTAAGATCTGCCTCAAAATAATCTTTCTTTCAGAACACTTTGAAGTTATCATTGATATCTGCCCATCACATAAAACATAATCATGGCTATAGGTTTCTAAGAATTTTGGTGGAAAAAAGCTCAGAGTAATGAGCACAGATTCTTCAGAAAATAGCTGTTTTATACAAATATTAGAAAAAGATAAAAGATGCTAACTATTAGCATAGGTGAAAGCATGTCCAAATCGCACCTCTATACCAAGTGTATTGTTACCAGGTCATTGAAACGACACTAAATGACTCTAGTAATGTGGGTGGTGGAGAGGAATAAAGATAATAAGTTTTGCAAAATGTGTATTTTTGAAAATGGTTTTGTAGCAAACCAAGCAAATTGTGTTCTTTACCAATTTTGAATCGAAAATGAAAACTGTTTATTACTACACTAAAACAGGCTTTTGGTTACAAATGCCACTTAATAACTATTTCAAGAAAGCCTTATTGAGTCAAAAAGTTCTTCTCTGCACCTGAGTCTTTGCAAGCATAAAATGAGGGCAATATAAACATCTCATAAAGGTTTTTTTTTTAAATAAAAAAGATGGAAAGACTGAAAACAAGAGTATTCATAGGAGGCTGAAAATTGTTTATTTTTAATTAATCATGGATATAGTGAATAATGGTAACGAAAATAAATAAAATCTGCAGATAAAGACAACTTTTATCCAACCGTCCTTTAGACGTGTCTACATGCAGGTATTCCATCAACAAACATTTTAGAACTCAGCATGGTGCTGCCATTTCTTCCGCCTTTGGTCTCTGTGGCTTTCGCAGAGCTTCCAACAGCACCATGTTGGCACAGAGCATGCAGAAGTTCACAACCTCTGTTTTCTGTAGGAGCTACTATGAAGAGGGCTCCAGGAAGAATTTGCCATTTTCAGTGAAAAATAAGTGGCGGTTACTAATTAATTATGATGACTTTGTACTTTGGATCTGGATTTACTGCATCTTTCTTTACAGTAAGACACCAACTGCTTAAGAAGATGTTTTAATTCATCCATCCAACAGATATGAAGAGAATTTTAAGAGGTGCAATCTCTTTGAAAAATGGATCAAACTCTTGAAATCATAGCATACTAGATATGTTTGTAAATAAACTTAAGATATGAAAAAAAATTTTAAAAGCCTATGTGTGAGGCATCTTGATTTCTTTTTCTTAATAATCATGGTTTATTCCTTCAACTATGGGCATTGGACTTTATAAGCAAATGTGACAAGGATCCCACAGTCTAGTGGGGGAGACAAAACAAATTTTCAAAAAGGTTAAAAAAAAAAAGGCAAATGAAATAAAGTGCTCCAGGCATTCAGTGGGAGCAGAAATGACTTTTGGCTAAAGAGAACAGAGTTAAGACTTCAAGGAGAAAGTAGAATTTAGGTTAGGCTTTGAAAAGATGGGTTAGTTTTTGCAGGGTTGGAAAGACAGGGTTGGGAAGGAGTAAAAGCACAGAAGAATGAAATCAAAGAAATAACAAAGGTGAGCAAAGGTAGCGTTCCCTGCCCCCCAAGATATTTGCTTACTATGAGAAATATTACAGCTATCTGAAGGTTGACAGGAAGGACTCAGTAAAACAGTCTGGGCATGGTGGCCCACATGCCTATAATCCTAGCACTTTGGGAGGCAGAAGCAGGAGGATTGCTTGAGACCAGGAGTTCAAGACTAGCCTGGGCAACATAGCAAGACCCTGTCTCTACAAAAAATTTTCAAAATTAGCCAGGTATGGTGGCATGCACCTATAGTCCCAGCTACTCGGGAGGCTGTGGTGGGAGGATCATTTGGGCCCAGGAGTTCCAGGCTGCAGTGAGCTATGACTGTGCATGCCACTGCATTCCAGCCTGGTGACAGAGCAAGATCCCAACCCTATGGGGAAAAAAACAAGGAGTCTGAAGACGCAGGTGAGACGCGGGGTAAACCAAAACATCAAGATCACAGAGATTTCAGAAAAGATGCAGAGCAGCGAGATCTGACAGGAGGAAAAGCAGCTAGATAAACCCATGCTTAAGTTTTACCAAATCAGAGGGGAGGGATGATAGTATATTTAATAAAGTGACTAGAATGATGGACCTTGGAATCCAAATTGGATAAAGACAGAATACAAGAAGACCTAATAAAGAAAAAGTAAGGGGCAGTCAATAGACTGAGGTTTCAATGAAATTCGAGAACTAATGCAGAGACTTCTGCTTCAGATGACTGAACTGATTGAGCACATCTGTTTGCTCTCAGGTCCCTTCCAAAAATCCACTAATATCAGAACAAAAAGATTTTTTTGTTTGTTTGTTTGTTTTTGTTTTTGTTTTTTTTTTGAGACAGAGTCTCACTCTATTGCCCTGGCTAGAGTGCCGTGGCGTCAGCCTAGCTCACAGCAACCTCAAACTCTTGGGCTCAGGCGATCCTCCTGCCTCAGCCTCCCGAGTAGCTGGGACTATAGGCATGTGCCACCATGCCCGGCTAATTTTTCTATATATATTTTTAGTTGTCCAATTAATTTGTTTCTATTTTTAGTAGAGACAGGGTCTCGCTTTTGCTCAGGCTGGTTTCGAACTCCTGACCTTGAGCGATCCGCCCACCTCGGCCTCCCAGAGTGCTAGGATTACAGGCGTGAGCCACCACACCGGGCAGAACAAAAAGATTTAAAAATAAATAAATAAATGGTAAAAACTCACAAGGACAGAGGGAATGGGAACAGACAACAGATATCAACAAAACTGTGAAAACTGGAAAGCTAATAGATGACTGTCTGTCTTAGCAGATCTAAGAAGGCTTAAATTTGTCTGGGGGTAGGGAAGGAGGATGAGTTAAGAATGGGAAAGGAAACAGGCAAACTGCTTCATGTTGCAAAACCCCAGGAAGGCTGGGGAATTAAAAGCACTAGGTACATATGAAGGCAGACGCACAGGTGGAACAAAAAAAAGGGAGTGGCTTCAAAATCTGTTTAAGAAGCAGTCAGACTCCCAAATTTTCTCCCTGACTTTTGAGCAGCCATGCTATTGCTCTCCATTATAACAGAAGACTTAGGGTTTACTGTGGAAAGATTGAAACAGAGTGATTCCAGACACCTGGACAACAGACTCAGCTAAAGACAGGAGTATCATACTGAAAACAGGAGATTAAATTAAAACCTACATATTTAATAGTGAGATCTATACCCTGGCCCCCTGGCCTCATTCCTCCACCTGTCTTTGCAACACTGACAGCCTAGTTTATAAGCCCATGGCAGAAGACTATAGCACTCCTCTCAAGGTAAAAGCAGTCCACAAAAAAAAAAAAAAAAAAAAAGACCAACACAAAGACAATGAGAGAAGGGGTGAAGGTTTCCTTCTCAATTAACCATCAAAAGAGTGATCCAGGAATAGATCATGGGATCTAGGAATCAGTGGATCCAACTCAACAACCAGGTGAAGGGAACTCCCCAGGAGGGTCAAACAGGGATCAGGACAATAATTATGCAACAGACCTAGAAAAGCAGGCCAGATTGGAGCAGGGAGATGGAAAGCTCTCAAGATAGATGTTTCCTACAGGCAAAAAAGAAAACAAATTACAGTCTGAACAAAGAGCCTATTTACACTACTGACAGATTTTGTGATGAATTATTGTAGATATATAGAAAACAAAACAAATGTTAAAAAAGAAAAAAAGAAAGAGGTATTTGATACCACCATGGAAAATAAGTTGCACAAAACTTTTGTTTTAAAAATAAAATTCTGGGGCTGGGTGCAGAGCTCATGCCTGTAATCTTAGCACTTGGTGAGGCCAAGACAGGAGGATCACTTGAGGCCAGGAATTTGAGACCAGACTGGGCAACATAATGAAACCCTGTCTCTACAAAAAATAGAAAACTTAGCCAGGAGTGGTGGTCTATGCCTTCAGTCCCAGCTACTCAGGAAGCTGAGACAGGTGGATCATTTGAACCAGGAGTTTGAGGTTGCAGTGAGCTATGATGATGCCACTGCACTCTAGCCTGGGCAACAGAGCAAGACCCTGTCTCAAAATAAATAAATAAAATAAAAATTTTAAATTGTGATAAAAATTAAAATTACATAAGACTTCAAAAAATAACTACATGAGGTTATTTGAGATTGTTGAGCCAGCAAACTGGAAACAGTGGGTTGTGATCAGAGCAGAATGTCTGAATTAGTGATTTGGGGGGATTGGAGACATTTTAGTAATGACAAGACCCTGAATGTGATTGTGTAACAAGGTGGCTAAAGAAAACAAAGTAAAGGAATCAAGAGGCCAAAGCATTAGCTGAATTGTCAATCCAGATGCTGAAGTTGCCTTAAAGTGATGTGTGACTGTTAGATGTTTTCCAGGCCCACTTTTCCACCCTTCTCTACCATGCTCTAATAGGCTCACCTGTATAGACTTTATCAACAGTTTATGGTGTCCCCTGGCTTCCTGGTTGGGTTTGGTCCATGGGGAATATAGTAGGAGTTTAGGAGAATAGGTTAGGATATTCATTTCTCCAGCTCCATCCCTGCAAGGTCACCTTAAGCTAACTGAGTTCCTTTGCCAGGTAGTCATCACTCCTCTCAAGGCAGCTAACTCAGCAATTCTCTTCCGAGTTCAAGTAATTACTCCCTCTCTTAGCTCTTCTGGGCTAGGATGTTAACAGTGTGGGTACACTTTTTTACACTATTTCTTGGGGACACATGAAACTGCATCTTATACTAGTACCTTTATAAACTCTCCTCAAATTATCCTGTCATGTGTGCCATCTGTTCCTGTTGGGACCCTGATTGTTAATAGTGGTAGTGATGATGATGTAAGGTATAACAGAGAATAGTGGAACGTAAGGAAAGAAAAGTGACCAACACTTTAATAACTGCTAGCATATTTAAGCTCCATTTTCCAAGAACTTTTCTAAGTTCTTTGTAGATATTAACTCACTGACTCATCACAACTACCCTAAGTGGTAAGGAGAGATCTTTGTCTGGTTCATTTCCAAATACCAACACACAGCACAGCTGCTGGCTGGCACATAGTAGGCAAATATTGGTTTAAAATACACACAACAATAAACAGGTTTAGTTGGTAAGAGCTGAATTTTGTAGTATCATGTAGCATTTCTCCCATTTATACTTTAGAAAACTAAAGGAAGAAAGGTAATTGCAACTCCCCAGATAGATCACAGAAACTGAACACTGCATGAGACCATATGTAAATGATTTTCTTGTGTAACTTACAGCCAGTCTTGCTCCTTTATCTTCCAAGGAGGTAAACCAGGACTCAGACCCCAGTTATGTGTAATATTCAAAGTCAAAGTTGCGAATTTTTAAATGTTTGCACTTGTAGCCTAGGGGCTGATTTAATAGGACAGCACACCTTTAAGTATCAATTATGAGTTCAAATAAATTGATAAAAGGAAAAGGGGCAAACAAAAAATTGCCTTTGAGTAAAAATATGCAAAAATAAAGGTAAAGGTGAGTATTTTGTCAGTCTGCATAAGCCTCTTCAGTTTTCAAAGTATTTCACAATTCATAAAGTAAATCTTAGATGTAAGACCGAAGTCAGTAAGATCACCAAGTATACAAGGCCTGTCCGGAAAGTATCCAGTCTTTGTTAATATAATAAATTTCTCTATTTTTCATATTACATGGCTGGATACTTTCCTGACAGCCCTCGTACACATTCACATAGAAATAAAGCACAGCAAAAATGAGTGTGAAAATTAAGGGATGAAGCATAAAACGTGAATCAAAGAATGTAGAAATACAATAAATATTGTAAGTGCAATTAAACTGGATGCTCACATAGTTAATATGGAATAATCAAGGCGGCTATGATACCCATCTTGTAAATAAAAATCTCAAATTCAGGGAAATAACAGGTTAGAGGACCAATATGAAGCAAAATGAGAATTCCAAAGATTTTCTAAAAGCAGAATTGATTTTTTTCTTCATATTATGTTGCACTTCAAAGCAAGGGGAAATTCACAGGTGTAAGAATCTAGAAACCTGAGAACTTTCGAGAAGAAAGGACTCAAACTGGAGTGAAAATAGGCAAGAACAGTGAGACAGGAGAAAGGCTACGAATAGGAAGAAATTGCCAGATGCAACACTTGGGCACAGAGGGGAGAGATGGATAAAGCATCCTTAAGTGGAAGGTGGAGAAACACAGGCTAGGTTTGGCAGAAGACAAAACGGAAAAGCACGGCCTAACAAGCAATAGCAAGGGTAGCACTGAAAGACTAGATTGATGCCACACGCGAGAAGTATAGGACCTACAAATCAGATTCTACGGGGTGGGGAAAGGGCCAGTTCGCGACCGATCAGCTGCGACTAGTTTCCGAAAAGCGGCACAGATGTAGCTTCGCAGCCCCACCCCACAGCAGCAGCTCCTCCCCAAGGAGGACCTCACGAGGCCAACCGCCGGGCTCAGGCTCTCCCCTCGAGCCTAGGTCCCACCCCACCCCGGCCCCGCGGCGCAGAACGGCCTCTCTGGCCCCTCACCGAACGCTGCAGCTCCCCAAGCCAAAACGAGGCGCGCTCCTTTCCGCTGGGATCTGGGTCGTGGTAAAGCGCCTGCACTGCCTGGTACACGAGCTGCAATGTCGGCTTTGCGCCTTCCATGGTGGTGGCGGCAGTGGCCCTTCTGATTCTTCTCCCAAGGCTTCCCGGGTTGCTCCGCCTTCACGCTTCCTCACAGTCTCGGCCACGGCCGCTCCCTGACTGGCGCCATCTCCTCTTCGGCCGTTACCAGGGCAGAGGGGTTCCCCGTGGAAGTTGCCCCCTCGGAAACAGCAGTAAGGTTGTATTCAGGTTCCTGGCCTTTCCGCTGTTTCCCCTAGACTCCAGACTTCTGAGACTCCAGCGCTCGCCTTTTCACTCGGTGACTTGCCCTCAGAAGCTTATCTTCGCACGACACAAACCACGCTGTGTATCTAAGCCGCGTTCACCCGAACCGGAAGCGGCAGCACCGATACCTTTGGCACACTTCCGCCTAGTGCACTACAAACTGCCTCCTTCCCGGCACGCCTCCTCTTGTCTCCCCGCCCCCTCCCGGAAGTGACCCTGTCGGGCGGGGAGCTGGGCAGAAGTGATACGACGTAGTTCTCTCGGTTCCTCGCTTCCAGCTGGAGCTTTGCGACTGACATGTGTTCCATACCTGAGCTGCTCTCCTTGCGTTGGAAATGGATCCACGTCATTTCTTCCCCTTCCGACTTTCTCATCCCTTTTCGGAGAATCCTTTGTGTCTCCGGTGGTCATGGCGCGTCAATTCAACTATGGGTAGAGTGTCCACCGTACTGTACTGAAGATCCAAAGATATCTTAAGACATTGCTCCTACGCTTACTCTGCTGGAGGAGACAGACACGTAGTCAAGTAACTATTTTACAAACCTGAAATACGTGCCACATTGAAATAAATCCAAAATGCCTAGAATCTCTGTTCAGCTCCCTTTTCTACTAAGTTCTTATGCCCAAAAGGGATCTTTGGTTCTACTGCTCCTGACACTCTGAACTCCAGAGCATTTTGTACACATCTTTAGGATTATTCTTAGATTGAATGTATTTTTGTGTGTGCCTTTCTTTCCAAATCAAAAATCAGTGGTCTCAATTCACAAAAGAAAATAGAAATCTTGCAGTCTGTACTATGAAGAAATTTGGGACGAAAGGTAACAGTATTTAAAAGGTTTCCCAGCATTGCTACTACTATTTGATAAATGCTTACAATGTGTAAAACACTGTAGTTACAAGATTTCCTTTAATTCCCTTAGCAACCGTAACAAATAAATCCTCATTTTTTTTTTTTTTTTTTTGAGACAGAGTCTTACTCTGTTGCCCAGGCTAGAGTGAGTGCCATGGCGTCAGCCTAGCTCACAGCAACCTCAAACTCCTGGACTCAAGCAATCCTTCTGCCTCAGCCTCCCAAGTAGCTGGGACTACAGGCATGCGCCACCATGCCCGGCTAATTTTTTCTATATATTTTTAGTTGGCCAATTAATTTCTTTCTATTTTTAGTAGAGATGGGGTCTCGCTCTTGATCAGGCTGGTTTTGAACTCCTGACCTTGAGCGATCTGCCCGCCTCGGCCTCCCAGAGTGCTAGGATTACAGGCGTGAGCTACCGCGCCCGGCCATAAATCCTCATTTTTCCCACTAAACAAAACCTAATTGTTTTGGTAGAAATATTATACAATTCACTTTAACCACTGCATCTCATAGGACGTTGTTGTTTGTACCAGAACGTATGGGCATTATTTCTAGTGTTACACATAAACATATCACCAATCTAGTCAGTATCAACATATTAATTCAGTTTAGCTGACTTTTTTCTATGTTCAGATGTAATATCACAGTGTATTAATATTTACTTGGATATTTTATGCAGGTAACACAAGTTAGAGTGATACCTATGTAAATCGGAATCATAAATTGAGATACCATTTTAATTATAATTATTTTCTAGATAAAAATGTGGAAATATATTTAAATTTTAAACAAAGGCATATTACTGAGGGAGAATTCAGTGCAGATACAGAAGCTACGACTGGTACAGTAATAAAAATAGACAAAGAGAAAAAAGTGACAAGAGTATAGTGCACAAAGATGAATGGCAATTGCAATTTACTTCAGCACAACAAATGAAAAAGCTGTGTGTTGTATTCAAAAGTGGTAAACATGTACAGTAGGCAATACTTAAGACAATATTTAAAACGTGGAATTTTTCATCAATAACTTAGTTTATGTCAAAAGTGAATCCATAAAATTAGTCACATGAAATGAGAATTAAATTTCCAACAAAAACTATTTAAACAACTTTTAACTGGGTCTGAGTTTGAAAATGTGGCAAGCTATAGAATAGCTTGATTCTTGCAAACACACACAAAAAAGAACTTCAGGTGGAGGGATGATTTTAAAAATTACTATTTTAGGGCCAGGCAGTGTCTCATGCCTATAATCCTAGCACTTCAGGAGGCCGAGGTGGGAGGATCACTTGAAGCCAGAAGTTCAAGACCAGCCTGAGCAAGAGCAAGACCCCCAACTCTACAAAAAATAGAAAATTTAGCTGGGCGTGGTGGCTCTTCCCTGTAGTCCCAGCTACTCTGGAGGCTGAGGCAGGAGGATTGCTTGAGCCCAGGAGTTTGACATTGCAGGGAGCTATGATGACACCACTGCACTCTAGCCAGGACAACAGATAGGGACTCTGTCTGAAAAAAAACAAAACCAAAAAACAAAAAATTTAATTATCATCATTTATTCAGAAATGTATGAGGAAAAGACTTTAAAAGACATTCCCAAAAATTGAAATTTTCAATTAAAGCAGAAAACAAATTTGCTTATAGAATACACATGACTGAAATATATTTTGTTCATAGAACATATAGAATTATATTTCTAATGATGTCAAAGATCGATTGATTCAAAATTTGAAAAATTTCAAGTATTTTTCTTTAGATGAATTGTATGATAAAGACACTACCCAGGGAAAACTTTCGGTCAATCTGTCTCAAAAAACATCCAAATTTACAAAGAAATGTCAATCCATTACCTAAAAGCTCAAACTCATGACATATTTTTGACAATTTTCCATCTGTGAAAGAATTTCAGCTAGAGATAGAAAAATTTGTTTCTATCATAAGGATGGGACTCTAGCTATGTTAAATCAAAAAACCAGATGTATTAGAATTTTAAAGCAAGAGGATAACTTTTCCCTCATTGCTTTACTCCATTGTATGATATGTATTGAAAATATTTTTGTTCAGTTTCTGAAGCAGACTCCAAGAGTCATGGATGCAGATGTTAAAATTCTTCATATATATGTACAAATCCTATAGGATAATCATTACTACTTTATGGAATGACTGAAAAAGAAAATATAGCTAATGATCTTGTGTTCTTTACCAATGTCACTTGGACTTACAGAAGAGTATACTAGAAAATCCAATTCATGATTTTTTTGAACCAAAAAGAATGCTTGCCAAGTATTCAATAATCAAAGACAAAAAATGGCACTGTGAGTCATATTTTCTCTCTAACATCACACTGCATATGAATAAGCTAAATCTGAAGTTCCTAAAATGGGAAAAACTTGTGACCTAGCTAGACAGGTGAAAGAATTTATTTACAATTGAAACATTTTATAATGTAAGTAAAACAAAATGTACACACTTTTCAAATGAGTCAATATGCAAAACATTTTAAATGTAATCAATAACATTGTGTAAATTGGCTACAAGAAAAATCCATAGAATGGTTTGTTGTTATTGATAAATTTAGTTTTGTTTCCATTTATGCAGTACCTCACCACATTAATCCCAATAATACTGAGTTGACATGAGAGTTACTGAGTTTAATTAAACAGACATAGTTTTGAAACTGATGTACTTCAAAATTAAACCAATTCTTCTAATAAAAAGATAAACAGTTTTGTCAGTGTGGATGCAGGTATCAAAAGAAAATAGTCTTTGATAGTTGATTCAGTTACTGGAAAACTAAGAACCACAACAAAGTATGTTTGGAAGAACAATGTGAATCTCCTTGGCAACTCTAAGTTTTATAAATCTAAATAAGAATACAGTATTACAAATGAAAATTTAGTGTGTGGATTAAGATGTGCTGTGACTATAAATTACACACTGGCTTTGGAGACAGTGCCATAAACAATATAAAATGTCTCATCAATAATTTTTCTCTGTGTTGGTCATTGCCGTGTCCCCAGCGCTTTCAACAGTGCCTGGCCTATGGTAGGCACAAAATAAAGATTTGTTGAATGTATTAATAAGGTTTATACAATTTGAATTTTTTCTTTATAGTGATTATTTACATTTTTAACAAGTATATTTTAGCAAAATCAACATACCTGGGTTGTGGGTTTTTTTCCCGCAAACAACAACACTATAAACTTGAAGAATTTATTATGTAACTGTCAGGAGCCAGTGTTGACTAAATCTTGGTGGCTATTTGCCAAGAAAAGGCTGCACAGCACCAACCTCTACTGGCCCAACTTCTCCTGACTAATCAACCCTCTGGGCACATAATCTAGACCAAATTCCTCCAGCTGCACAACCTGAGACAGCCATAAGCCCAACACTGAACACATTTCTTTTTCCTCAATTAAACCCAATTCAAGGCTGCATGCTGAGGACAGCAGCTGCCTTTGTCTGGCTCTCCAGCTCTGAGCTGCCCTGAGTCATAGCCAGCTTGTCACCAGATTTCACTTGCAAAGCAAATTCAAACGAGTGGAAAGGGCTGGAGGTGGAGGATGGTGAACAGAGACCAGGAATCTCTGCGGAATAATGACAGCACAAATTAATGGTCCACAGTCAAGAAGAGCCTGGCTTAAAGATTTTCTGAGGGACAGTTGTGACATGCCAGGGTGGGAAAGCACTGAGTAGGTTTGAATTTTTCTGAACATTAACAAAGTGAGATTCATTTCAGAAAAGGAAATATGGTACAGAGAACCCAGGGGAAAGAGAAAAGACATAGGACAGTCCGGTAAAGGTACCACCAAACCACCACTGCACCTTTCCTTAATGACTCTCAAAGTCTCTCCTTCCCCACTGGGCTTTTCTCTTTGGAAGTCAGATGTACAGGAGGGGGAAAGTAGCTTTCTCTCAACAAGATGGATTTTTTTTTTTTTTTTGAGACAGAGTCTCACTCTGTTGCCTGGGCTAGAGTGCCGTGGCGTCAGCCTAGCTCACAGCAACCTCAAACTCCTGGGCTCAAGCAATCCTTCTGCCTCAGCCTCCCAAGTAGCTGGGACTATAGGCATGCGCCACCATGCCCGGCTAATTTTTTCTATATATATATTTTAGTTGTCCAGATAATTTCTTTCTATTTTTTTAGTAGAGATGGGGTCTCGCTCTTGCTCAGGCTGGTTTCAAACTCCTGAGCTCAAATGATCCGCCCACCTCGGCCTCCCAGAGTGCTAGGATTACAGGCGTGAGCCACCGCGCCCGGCCAAGATGGATTTTTATAATTCATATTCTATTCAGTTCACTGACACTCAGGCCAGTTTTACTTTGGGTAGTGAGCAATGCATAGCTGCTGGTGTGTTCTGGGCCAAACTGTTGCACAAGGGGCTGACAGATGAAAGCTCTTCCCTCTCAGTGCAAAAAGCACCACTGGCTATGGAGTAGTGGTGGGGAATAACTCTCACAGGCGGTGGAAAGAGGGTTGTCCTAAAATCAGATCCCCTGGTGCCAGTCCCAAGACTACTTCTTAATAGCCATGTGACTCCAGCCAAGTAACTACCTTCCTAAACTGGATTCCCCTGCAAAAAGGGGTCGTGATACCTACCCATCCTACAAGCAAGGAGAACCAGATAATATGAAAGTGCCTTGGAAATGATGCAGTGTAAACAACTATGAAAGAATTAAACACAGTTTTACAAATATGTATAGTCAAATTGTCACTTCTGGTCTTATTGAGATATTTAGAAATAATTCACAGATTTTTACCAAAAACCAACAGCCTTTGGAAATAGTAGAGGAACAGTATACATTTAATGAGGTGCCAAGACAGGAAACAAGCCAAAGGCTTGGCTACCGCACCAGCCAAGCACTTGAAACCAGTGTCATACTTATCACACTGCCTCCGCGTCCCTGCTTCCCAGGGTCAAAGTGCTTGCCAGCCAGCTCTTGCTTCCTGAAGAATTTGGATATTTCCATCCATGCATGACTCTCCCCTTCCCTGCCACTCTGCCTTGTGGGCACTGCTCTGATTCCACGCAGCTGGGTCTAGACCCTCAAGCCTCTTTTCCTGAACAAACCCAAAGCCTCCATCATTGTCCTCCAGCCTTCTAGATTTCTCTACACCCTCTCACATTCCAATTTCCCTCTTCCCCCAATACCCAATACTTCACCTTCTAGGACTCCAACTTCTGTGACTCATGCCTCTGTGATTGTCACTCTGATTCTCAAGTGTGGCTATCAACCCAGTTGCACATTAAAATCATTTTGATGAGGGCACTTTAAAAAGTACCAATGCCTAGGTGCCTCCTTAGAGCAGTTGAATCAGAAACTCTGGGGCTAAGTCTGGAGCACCAATCTAGGTATTTTAAAGCTCTCAGGTGATTCTAATGTGCAACTGGGTTGATAGCCATGCCTTCAATTGGTTACAGAAGAGTTTCTCAGTGGGTGCGCTACTGGCATTTGGAGCGATTCTTCCTTGTGCAGGTCTGACCCAAGCATTGCAGACTATTGCTAACACATGCCAGTCATGGTGGCAACCAAAAATCCATCAAACATCTCCAAATGCCCCTAGTTGAGAATCTCATCAACTCTTTTTCCTTTTTTGTAGCTCCCAAGAGTGAAAGCACACACTCCCCCATGGCTCTTCACTTCTTGAGTAACCAACTGTCATTTGCTCAGGACAGAGGGGTTTCCCAGGACTTGGGACTTTCAGTGCCAAACCCCGGAAAGTCCCAGGCAAACCGAGATGGTTGGTCACCCTGGATTTTATTCTATTGCCTCCCCTAAGAGACACCTATTGTTTATTCTGCCTCCCTGCCCGGTTCCCTGGGAACTGGTCCTTCCCAGCCCAACCTTCCTCCCTTTAGGGTTATATTGGGAATGGCCTTGAGGCCATTACTGACACAAGCTGGGTCACCTGAGTTCCTCCCCTAGAATTTATGATTGGAATTGGATGTTAGTCTCAATGTGGCTAGTGCTCCAAAAGAGATTTCAATTTAGGAATTTTTGGTGGCCATTTTCTACCATGAAGACTTTGTGTGGGCGTGTGGGCAGAATGTGCAGTACAGACAGCCTGTCTGGAACAACAGAGGAAACTCACACCCAGAAAGAGCAGAGGGGAGATGGAAACCTTCCCAGCTTTCTTACAGAGCTCTAGGCCAGTGATTCTCACACTTGGGAATATGTTATCAGCACCTAGAGGATTTGTTAAAACACAGATTGCTGAGTCCCAGCCCTAGAGTTTCCACCCCATTCATCACGCCTCTGCCCTCTTGACTTAATCACCTCCCCAAAGTCTTCCTAATACCATCATGTTGGTGATCAGGTTTCAACACATGAATTTTGGGGGGACACAAACATTCATATCATAGCACAGTGTGAAAGTCACACAGTGAGATAGCTAGAGAAGGTGCTCATAAAGCAGTGTCTTTTTAGGTGCCTACAGGCTACTACCACTCAACAGTGCAAGGTGGCAGTTTCCCTCCCTTGGGTTATTAGACTGGCCACAATTTTCACCTCTAATCCAAACTCATATTAATATATTTCCTCCAGATTTCATCAAACTTAAAAATTTTGCTCTGTGAAAGACTAAGAGAATGAAATGATAAACTACTGATGAGGGATGATATTGACAAGTCAAATATCCACCTAAGAATTTGCATCTAGAATATATAAAGAACTCTCAAAATTCAGCAGTAAGATATGGACAAACAACCCAATTTTAAAATGGGTAAAATGCTCGAACAAACAATCCACCAAAGAGGATATACAGAAGACAAATAAGCACATGAAAAAATGTTCAATATCACTAGCTATTAGGGAAATGCAAGTTAAAACCATGATGAGATATGACTACATACTTCATAGAATGGCAAAAATAAAAGATATTGAAAATACCAAGGGCTGACAGGGATGAGGAGACTGGAACTCTCATACTTTGCTGATAGAAATGCAAAATGGTACAGCCTCTTGGAAAACAGTTTGACAGCTTGTAAAGTTAAATGTACACCTACTGTATAACCCAGCAACCCCACTCTTAAGTATTTACTTTAGAGAAGTGAAAACATATGTGCACACAAAATCCTGCACAAAAATGTTCATAGCAGCTCTGTTCATAATTGCCCCAAACTGGAAACAACTCAGATGTTCTTCAGTGGCTGAAAGTATAAACAAACTGTGGTACATCCATACAATGGAATACTAGTCAACAACAGAAAAGAACGAACTATTGACACTGGTTACAACTTGGATGATTCTCAGAGGTTTTATGATACATGTAAGAAGCCAGTCTCAAGGGTTACATGTTGTGTGATTTCATTATTTGACATCCTCAAAATGACAAAACCATAGTGTCGAAGGGCATCTCAATGGTTTCTAGGAGTATGGAGTAGAGGATGTGACTATAGAAGAATTGAAGGATAACACAAGAGAGTTCTGGGGGGCAATGGAACTGTTCTGTTTTTGGTTGTGGAGGTGATTCCAGGAATCTATACATGTGTTAAAACTTGAAGAATAGAAAAAGAAGGGTCAATATTGCTGTATGTTTATTTATAAGACAAAAATTTTAAAACTGTTTTTCTAAAGGAATACTGTGCTAAGCAAAGAATTCTCTAGAAAAATACACAAGATACTGGTAATACTGGTTTCCTCTGGGGAAGGGTGCTATAAACTAAGAGTGGGAGAAAGACAACCTTTTATGGGATTATACACTATTTATCGTCTGAATCATTTACCATGGACATATGTTACTTTTCCCTCCTGCAAAAAGAAAAGACATTGTACTGAAACACTACACACAGAGTAATACAGGGCTTGGCTTCTTATATTTTGATGAGTACAACTTTCTCCCCTTCATTCCATTTGTACACACCTATAAACATAGAGCCAGCTAGAGGAAGAGCACCTACATGTGCACAGTGATTACCTCTGAGTAATGGAATTTAGGGAGATTTCTACTTTTTTCTTTCTATAATAGTTTTCTGTGTTGTATGCATTTTCTCTACAAGCATGTATTATATTTATAATCTTTAAAACTATTTTTATTTCAGAGAGAAAAAAGAGTATATAAGGGAAAAATCATAAGCTCATAGAGAATGAAAACCATGTTTTACCTGCCTTTAGGTAAATTCTATCTGACATGGTCCAAGCACAGAGTATTCTACCAAATAAAACACTGTGGTTAAAAGTCATGGATGAGTAACTATGATGGATATTCATTGCATTACTTTATGCTCAACTCTGAATACCACAAGTGCTCATAGAATAATGACCCACCTTAGAAAGGAGCTTTACCATTTGCATCAAAGCTTTAAGGCAGGCAAGACAGCTATTACTCTGCCCACAACATCTTCCAGAAACCTTCTTTAAAAGACAGCTAGCTGGCATGTGCACCCCTTTTCCATCTTCATCCCTTTCTCCATCTTACTCCCTGGAGAGTAGACAGGATGGCCACATCTTAGACCATGAAGTGACCCTAGGAATGGAGGTATACGTGGCAGAGCAATGATTTAGAACAGAGATTCTAAACCTGGAGCCTGTGAACTTGGATGGGATTACTTTCACTAACCTTTATTGGAAATTTCTCATGTCCTTCAAAAAGCCATAGTATATTACCAGTACATTTGATATTTTCATATCACAGTATAATTGCAGATATCATGAAGTATCATTATGCTCATCACCACTTGAAAAGTATGATAGTTATTAGATCTGCCACTAGAACTTGTCTAATGCATTAACAGAGAAGTATATATATTACTGTACCAAAATTTAAAAACATATTAATACTTTAGTAACTATATTTCAAATACTTGGCTTTCTTTATAATCCTATGTGTTTTAAAACATTACTCTGAGAAAGGGTGCATAGGTTCACCAGACTGCAGAGGGGTCCATGGCACCAACAAGGTTAAGGTCCCTTGCTCCACGAGAAGCCTGGGTGCCTGACATTGTGCAGTGCCTACCTACCTCTGACCACCGACATCTGGAAGCTTATAAGAGAAAGCATACACTTCTGACTTGATTTAGGTGTTTTAGGTTTTTTTTTTTTCTGTTACCACCAAATCTAATCCTAACTAATATTCATCATAATTTTATTCCTCTTATTTTTAAGTTTCTGCAGCCCCCAAGTACAATAGTAAATTGAAGAGTCTGCAGTGCTTTGGATCCCATGTTACAAGCCTTCTCACGATGCCAGTGAATTGGGGATGAGGGGGTTAACAAATTTCTGACCAAACGGCTGGAAAAACCAGCTCTTATAGCACTCAGTATACCATTTCCTTCCCCAGGTTCACATAACAAATGTTCAAAGGCTCAGAGCATATTCCAATTCCATGGGATTAATCTTGCCCCCGCACTGCTTTTGTATCTCCTTTAGTCACAGGTTCACTGAGCCCTCAAAGTCTATAGGTGCCATGGAACGAAATACAGAACAAAGAAAAATCACCAGCCAGAGTTGTTAGCAAGAGAAGGGCCGGCAGCAACAGGTCCTACTGCAAAGCAGAAACTTACGATGAAGCTATTTCCCTAACAGCCTGCAAGGTCTTTTATCCCCAGAAATAGCTGCTCACTCAATTTTTTGGCAAATCCCTATTCTTGTTTCAAAAACAAATAATAGCAAACACCGATGCTTACCATGTTCCAGGAACTGATCTAAGCATTTTACATATATTAACTCATTTGATCACCACACCCACCCTATGGGGTAAACACTGTTACTATGCCCATTTGGGGAAACTGGGCATAAAAAGGTTAGTGAACTTTCTTAAGATCAGAATAGAAAAACCAGAACTTGGACCCAGGCAGCCTGTCTCCAGAGTCTGTGCTTTTAGCCACCACACTAAATTAATGAAGAATTATGACACTGGATTACATTCTTCGAGGGTCTTAAGTATATATCGTCCTGGGACGCAAGTGGCCTTATGGAAAGGAGCAGCAATGAATGTGGCTGGAAATAGGCTATGCCTTGGACTGGAGCAATGTAGGATGTGAGAAGCTGGAGGACATCGGTGAGGGTAGAAGAGCAAATAAACCTTAGGGAATACGGGTTGGAGGGAACTTTCAGGGTGAAAAAACAATGACATGACAAAGGGGAAGTAACAGAGCATTGTAATGTCCTTTGCATTCCTTCAAAATAGCTTTTGAGGTATCATTGACATACAAATAAACTACACGTTTAAAGTGTATAGTCTGATAAGTTTTAAAAATTGTGAAACCATCACTACAGCCAAGATAATGAAAATAAACATCACCCTGCAAAAGTTTCCTTGTGCCTTCCTGTGATCCCTGCTTCCCTGAAACTTCTCCCAAAATTCCCCCCAACCTCCATTGTCCCTGATGTGCTTTCTGTAACTATGTTATGTTTTTATGTTTTCTATTATAGAATTTTACTTGAATATAATTGTATAGTATTTATTCTTGTCTGGTTTATCTCACTTGGTCTAATTATTTTGAGATGCATCTACATTGCTGCATGTACTTTAAATGGGTGAATTGTATGTTATATGCATTATATCTCAATAAAGCTGTTACCAAAAACAAACCACAGTGAGATAAAACAAACCACTGTGTACCTATTAGGATGACTACAATTTTAAAAACAGACAAAAACAAGTGTTGGCAAGAATCTAGAGAAATTGGAATCCTCACACACTGCTGGTAGAATTGTACAATGGTGCAGCCACTTTAGAAAACAGCCTGGCAGTTCCTCAAAAAGTTGAACATAGAGGCAGGGCGCGGTGGCTCACGCCTGTAATCCTAGCACTCTGGGAGGCCGAGGCTGGAGGATGGCTTGAGTTCAGGAGTTTGAGGTTGCAGTGAGCTATGATGACACCACTGCACTCTGCCCAGGGCAACAGAGCAAGACCCTGTCTCAAAAAAAAAATTAAAAAATTAAAAAGAAGTCTTGAAGTCAGCCCTTCAACTTTATTATTTTCTATCAAAATTGTTTTAGCTAATCTAGGTCTTTTACATTTTCATATGAATTTTTAGACAGCTTGTCAATATCTATAATCTTTCTTCCTGTACAGCAGAGACAGAAATATAGTACATTAATTAAAAACCCTCAGAGTTCTGAGGTTGGTCTGCCCAGGCTCAAGTCCCAACTTTTCCTCTTCCTGTTTGACTTGGGCAGGTTACCTCACTTCTCTGCACCTGTATTTCTCATTCATAAACCTGAGATAATAATATTAATAATACCACTCTCATGGGGCTGTGATGGTGCTTAAGTGAGATAATGCATATAACGCTGAAAGACTAAAAATGCAAACAGATGATGGCCAGACCATACATGACAACAGAACTTTGATTCACAGCCTTTCTTTTTTTTTGATCACAGCCTTTCTAGCAACCAGTCTAGGAAGCCAAACCATCACCTCTGTAGCAATCTGCCCAGAACAGTCAGGATCTGACTAAGTCAATGAGTGCCAACTTCCCAGATTTTTGCCCCCACTTCCAATTGGGACCAAGCAAAGAAAGCCAAATATGTTCCCCAAACTAATCACATAGGATGCTCCATTTCTAGTCGGCCCACCTCCAGCTTCCCACACCAACCACCTCCAATTAGGACACACCTGAAACCTTCCCTTTTTTCACCATAAAGCTTTCCACGTCCCTGCCTGCCTTTGAGTCTCTGCCAAATGCAAGTGATGGTGGCTGACTCCCTGGCTAAAGCAAGCTCTGAATAAACAGCCTCTGTTTCTTCTCATTTGGGTGGTCCTTGTTTATTTCCATAGTGCTTAACACTGTTTTCTCAGAGCTTAATGATTGTGCAATAAATTTTATATAGACCTGCAGAATTGTTCTGTAGAATGAAATTTTACACAGAATCCCAATATATAAAACAGATAAAAGTGGCATTTCAATAGTTTATTTTATTTAAGTCAGTCAGTACCAAAGGTGAGACTTTTGAAGTGATCTCAGTAACATTAAATGGACATGATGGATGATAATTGTAGATGCAATATTTTTAAAAATCCTGGTTCGCATCATAAGAAGTTGCAAATGCCAACAGTTTATTTCCCCTTTTAAATAGGTCACCTTGCGATCAAATATTTGCAGAACCTCCAAAGCACCTCTTCAAAACTTGAGGGCTCTCAGAAACATCAAGTAAAATCTTACTGGTGTGAGGTCACAGTTCAGGGTCTTCTTGCTTTAAGTCCTAGTGCTGCTGCCAATCAGCTCGGTGACCTTGAGCAAGACACTTGATCTCTAAGTTTTGTTTCTTCCTCTGAAAATAGAGGAGGCTGAACTAAACAAGAACTCAAAATTTAGTGTGCGTCAATAACCACATGTGTATAGTGGAGGAAAAGCGTGCCTGTTTAAAAATGTAGATTTCTGGCAGTGGTTCTAACTCAGTAAGTCTGGAGCAGGGCCCTGGAATCTGCATTTTTAACAAGCCCAGCTGATTTTTTTTTGCAGGTAAGAAAGATTTTTTTTTAAATTTCAAAGTATTATGGGGGTACAAATGTTTTTGGTTACATGGATCACTTTTATAATGCGTGAGTCATGGTTATAAGTGTGCCTGTCACCCAGATAGTGTTCATTGTACCCATTAGGTAGGTTTTTGCCCATCCCTATCTTCTCACTCTTACCTACTTGATTTCCCTTAAGTTTTACTTCCCTCTATGCACATGTGTGCTCATTGGTTCGTTCCAATTTAATAATGAATACATATAGTGTTTGTTTTTCCATTCTTTAGACACTTCACTTAGGATAATGGTCTCCAGTTTCATCCAAATTGTTGCAAAAAGCCTTAATTTATCCTTCTTCGTGGCTGAATAGTATTCCATGGTATACATATACCACATTTTATTAATCCAATCATGAATTGATGGGCACTTGGGTTGATTCCACATCTTTGCAATTGTGAATTGTGCTGCTATAAACATTTAAGTACAGGTGTCTTTTTGATAAAATGACTTCTTTTCCTTTGGGTAAATACCCAGTAGTGGGATTGCTAGATCAAATGGTAGGTCTACTTTGAGTTCTCTGAGGAATCTCCATACTATTTTCCAGAGAGGTTGTACTATTTTGCAGTCCCACCAACAGGGTAGATGCATTCCTTTCTCTTTGCATCCATGCCAGCATCTATTATTCTTGGACTTTTTAATAAAAGCCATTTCATCAGGGGTAAGATGATATCTGATTGTGGTTTTAATTTGCATTTCCCTGATGATTAGTGATGTTGAGCATTTTTTCATATGTTTATTGGCCATTTGTCTATTTTCTTTTGAAAAGCTTCTGTTCATGTCTTTTGCCCATTTTTTGATGGGGTTGTTTGATAATGCTGGTGACACCTGGGCATAATTTGAGAAGTACAGGAGCAAGTGGTCTTTTAGGTCCCTTCTGGCTCTGATTGTGTGATTCAGGTGGGGATGATGAAGAGAAGTCACTGGGCAGGAGCACAGAGAGAGGAAAAGTAGAGGAGAAAATCACTCAACAGTAGGGAGAGTGTTGCTGGGGAATTTTTTAAGAAGCCTATTGTGTCATTATTCCCCTTTTGAAAGCCCTCATGACCCTGGTCCAGAAACACTTGGATTCCTGGCGCTGGACTCCAAGCCCTTTGCAAAGGAAACACACATTTAATTCCCCATGAGCCCACAGAAAAAAGCACCTCCAAATTTCCCAGCCCCATTCCCTAGATTTCAATACACCAGAAATGGAATGCAATAGGCTTAATGCCTCCGTGCCTTCCTGCTTCACAGTTTCTCCATAGCTGGGCTTGGGGTAGGAGGGGAACAAATGGCCAGCAGGGGGTCTGGCCCTCAAAGCCAGATCAAACCCAGGCTACCGCTCCAGCACGCCGACGCCTCTCAATGCTGCAGTTGCGGCCATTCCGCCCTCTTGCGGCGGAGAACGGGACTCCGCCTGGCGAGGGGAACTCAACGCAAGGGGCGGAGACAGCCGGCAAAGACCCAAAGTTCTTCCGGGATCCAAGGCCGGTGAGAGGAGGGAAAAAGATGTCACCAGAGGACACTCTTCATTGCGTCTTTTTCTACTATGACCTTTCCTTTCACACGTGGTCCATTCTCACTCCCTTTTCACATTACCTCTCTTCCTCTTCCAGAATGTGAAGGAAAAAACTGAAAAAATAAAATAAAAACTGAAAAAACTCACAAATGCCTTTCTAGCATTTGCACAAGGCTAGGCCTGACCACGCTCTTGTTTTAGGTTTCTGGACCAGTAACCTTGGAACTGAGATCATGACCTTGACCCCCGTAGGGACCCATTAGCTTTGTTCTGCTCTGTGGTCACAAATGGAGCCTTCAACTTGCTGGGGCTTGGTCACGAGAAGAGAGAGCAAAGCGGCATGAGCCTGCTAAACAATTATTTTTTGTTTCATCAACTTTTTAAAAATTAATCAAATTATAATAAAAATTTAAAAATGTACAGTTCACATAATTTTGACAAAATGAGCACAGCTCTGTAACCAGCATCCAGATCAAGAAACAGAACATTCCCAGCATCCCCTAATGCCTCCTTCCTGTCTTCTCCCAGACACAACTCACCCCCACAGTGACTGCTGTTCTGACTCTTAACACCATAGATTAATGATTAATTCTGTCTGCTTTTTTTTTAAGAGACAGGGTCTTGCTCTGTCACCCAGGCTGGAGTGAAGTGACACAATCATAGGTCACTGCAGCCTTGAACTCCTGGTCTCAAGTGATCCTCCTAATTGAGCCTCCTAAAGTGCTGGGATTACAGGTGTGAGCCACTGTGCCCTGCCTAATTTTGTCTGCTTTTGAATTTCATATAAAAGGAATCAACTAATATGTATTCACATATATGACTTTTGCTGAACACTGTGAAATTAATCTATGTGTCAATGGAAAAGAACTCCAACTCTGAAAAATAATTTTAAAAGGTTTATTCTGAGCCAAGTATAAGTGACCATGGCCCCAGCCACACCCAAGAAGCCTTAGCAAATGGTCTCTCCATGGTTGGGTTACAATTTGGTTTTATACATTTCAGGGAGACAGGAATTACGTGTAAATTCATCATAAATCAATACGTAGAAGGTGTACATTGGTCTGGCCTGAAAAGGCGGGACATCTTGAGAAGGGGTGGATTACAGGTTATAGGTGGGATACTTTGATTTGTAATTGGTTAAAAAAATGAAGCTTTGTCTAATGGCTTGGAATGTTTTAAGTTAATATAAGGAAGTCTGCTAATCAGAGACAAGTCACCCAACTTAGATTTAGGAGATCTTTTAGGTAAATTGAGGACCTGCAGGTGTGGTTTAAGCTTTGTCTTGCTAGGGAAGTAGGCAGAAGGAAGCCTGTCTGACCTCCCTTCTCATGGCCAGCAACTCAGCCTTAGGGTATTTTTGGGGTCCCCTTGGCCAAGAAGAAAGTCCATTCAGTCAGCTGGGGGGAGGCTTAAGATTTTACTTTAGCTCAGTTGCAAATGCCATTGTAGAAATATATCACAATGTATCTATTTTATTGATGGTAGACATTTGTGTTATTCCCAGTTTGGAGCTATTGTAAGAGTCTTTCTTTGAACATTCCTATATTTAGCTTTTGGGAAAATTTTGGGGAAATATATGTACACATTTCTGTTGGCTTTATAACTAGGAGTGAAATTGCTGGGTCATAGGATTACATTAGCTGATTATTCAAGCTTTCCAAAGTGGTGTATTAATTTACATTCCCATTAGCAATGCGTGAGAGTTTCCGTGGTTTCATGTTCTTGACAACAATCGATGTGTTATTTTTCATTTTCGTCACCCTGGTATACCTGTAATGGTGTTACTTTATAGTTTTAATTGACATTTCCCTAATGACTAAAGCACTTTTTCATGAGCTTATCAGCTATTTGGCTTGGATATCTTCTTTTGTCAAGTACCTTTTCAAGGCTTTTAGGCAAACAATTTAAAACCTAAATTTACCTACTGTGAATGATAACAGCATTGTTAAGTATTCAATTTAATCCCAAATAAGCAAGTTCCATTCATGGGCTACATTGAGAGATAGTCCTTATACCTGTATAGTATTTGGCTAATAGAACATGTACTCTGAAAAGTAGAAGGTGGAGGTTATGCTTGTTTTACAGAGGAGGAAGTGGGCTTGGGAGGCTGAGACGTGCTCAAAATGCGTGGCACAACCAAGATTCTCAATCAAGGTTTTGCCACTTCCTGGCCAAATGCTCATTCCACCATAGTGGTTCTCAACTTCATTTAATCCTCCCACCTTTATAACAATATTTTGTATTGTCTCCCCCTTTACTACAATAAAATTCAATTTATAATTTTATACAAAACAATTTATTTAAAAAGACAATCAATCCAGGCATGATAGCATGCATGCTTGTAATCCCAGCTACTTGGGAGCTGAGGTGGGAGGATTGCTTGAGCCCAGGAGTTCCAGTTGTAGTGTGCAATGGTCATGCCTGTGAATAGCCACTACACTACAGCCTGGACAATGTACAGAGACCCCATCACTTAAAAAAAAAAGGATAATCAATATATTGCCTCTATGGTATAAAGGAGAAATAAAAGAAAATTTATAATAAATAATTATTATAATTATAAATTAATAATTAATAACAGTATAATTATAAATAAAATAATAATAAATGCTGAGCACAACTATACTAGAACATGTAATGGACTAATAGATACTTGCCTCTTGAATTTACTCGCTGTAAATTCAAACAGCCACAGATCAAGTAGTCATACTTACAACTCTAACCTCACACAATGTTGTCCCTGACATGATTTTCCATATTGGTGAGCAACAGTAGGTAAAACTGTGAACAAAACAAAGTATAATCATCTTTTAACTTACATGGTGGTTGTATTCTAGGGAAATTAACTGTGTTCTAAATCATGTAAAAAATATTTTGTGCTTATGTACAAAAAGGAGTTAGGTTTTAGGCTGAGATAATTATGGACAGTTTTTCTTTTCTTTTTTT